>CM070479.1:5920549-6280549 GCA_036324585.1 Champsocephalus esox | reverse complement strand
CTGTTTCAAATCCTTCCCTTCCCAGGACTCATCTGACTGGCGTCTACAGAGCGATCAAACAGAGGTTGTATTATGTGGTTATGAAATCATTTCTACAGTAGAGTCAGAGTGGTCCCTGGGGTGTGGAAATATGAGGATTTTAAACAAATTAGACAGTGGGAGCCTTGATAACGGCACATAATAAAAAATGACGGCTGTGAAAGCAGACTGACCTATCACAGCCAGGCACGTCACTCTGAGAGCACTTTCCCAACACAGAGTCCATGTTGTTGTTCCACTCTCAGCGCTGCTTATCTGCTGGCATGGGGCATAACCGTGACGAAAGCATTACTGATAGAACACATCGCTATCCGCCAATACATGCCTGTTGCCAGAAAGAGATCAACACAATACATATCCTGTCACCGTGTCGTCAGTTTCAAAGACGTTGAAGCTCCATTATGGTGTGGATTCATCTGGATACGACGCGCCTACAGATTCAGAGACGTTCCTGCATACTAGACGACAGTAATGCAACACATAGGCTTATGCTGAAGAGCATCACGAGGCGCGTTCACACCGGAGTCCTTTTCCCCGTACTTTTCCCGTTTGGTTTCGATGGTTCCTGGAATTTTGGGTTCACACCAAAAAGAGAACTTAGTTACGAGAACTTTTACCTCCCCTTTTTGGTGCCTGCTAGCGAGGTGGGACTAGCCTGGGGGGAAAGTACCAATTTCTGATTGGCTGGGCGAATTGCAAACCACGCCCCGTAAAAGCTTTTGAAGGCGCCATTGTATTTGCTGGCATTAGCATTAGCATTATTATTAGCATTAGCCCCGCGCACGAACGCAGAGAGACTAACTTATGGCAACACAAAATAAAGCATGGGAGCGGTGGAGATGAGGAGGTGTCGGCGTTCTGGTGATTTACTCGGAAGGCTTCAGTAGAAGCTCCTGGGACTCCCAGCAGCTGCTACTGAAGCCTTCCCCAACGCCGGGGACTTCCGGCCGGGGACTTTGGGCGGCCTGAAGTGGGTTGCGGCCTGCCAGTAAACCCAAAGCAGAAGAAGAAGAAGAAGTGACGTCAGCGGCTTCATTTGCCTAATCCTCCCCCAGGGAACTTATTCCGGTGTGAACGCGATCAGCTCTTAGCTCCATGGGGGCACTAAGAGCTGGGAACTAAATACGGCAAAGTACTCGGTGCAAACGGGGTCATAGTAGACCAGCCGGAGGATGTCGGAGGGAAACTTGAAAACATGTTCTCCATAAAATATATGACAGTTTCAACAAGATCAACTCATAGCTGTAAATCTTTTTGCATTTCTGAAGCACAAGATCCAACCACCAAAGTCACACAGTTTAAGAGCAAGCATGGCATCGAAATACATTTTAAACTATGAATCTTTTGTCAAATTATAACAGAATGTTGCTTCAAGCCTGTTGCGTATCGAGATGCGTAACATAAACCAACGCTTGACTTCTGAAATGTCTGCAAGCTTGAGGAACAGCTGTGCTAGTGTTTGGATAAATGATAGGGAGTTTACAAAGTGGACACATATCTAAACTTGAGTTGATCTCATTCCGTTAGAGAAAGGTATTGTGATTTTCACGACCAGTATTCAGCCCCGGCAGCAGCTCGGTCACAAAGTCATATTGTGCTGCAAACTGTATTGCCCTCAAAAGATCTACTTTGTGTACTTTCTGGATCTGGCACCTCATCATTAGAAACATGGGGTTTCCATCACTGTATGTGAAATAGAAACAGAAAGGTTGTGATGAAGGCGCAGCAGGCAGCCGGGCCTTCATCCAGGCTGTCTCGTCTCTCCTCCACCTGCAAGCAGCCAGGGTTAGATACATAGCAGGTGGTACTGAAAGGAGCGCCCATTCACCGCCATGCTGAGCCGCACTTAGACACATTATTGCAGTCTGGAGGGGGAGCGGAGACGTGGCGGGAATGTGGAATCAGGGCTGTGTGCAGACTGCCAGGACATGAGCGAGAAGGGGAGACAAGCGTGACACAAAGAAGTACATAGCTGCCTTTGTGCTGCAGTAAAAAGGAGGTTTTGTAAGTTTGAGGACTTGGTTGGACGAGGATGGAACAGATAGCGCTGAAAAACATCCAGCCAGAGTAAACACTTGGATGTTGAGACAAATACACGCTGAGAAAGGAGAGGCGTATCATTCGGCTGAAGGGCCTTCAGAGTGCCGCACATTCGGCGGGAAGCTGCGTACACAAGCTTGGAGTAGTTTGAACTTCGAAACCCAAGCTGAGTCACAGCCAGTCTTCAATAGCAACGGCCCGAAACACTTCCATCGGGCTGCATCTTCTGAAACGATGCAAATGTGAAAACCAAAATATGCCAAAACACACGAAGAAACATCTTCAAGAACTTCAACGCATGCTGCATTTAGAAAACATTACAACATCGATGAAACGTGTGCAGCGTTTACCAGGGGACACTAGTCACAGCTGGTCTCCCAGCTGTGACTAGTGTCCCCTGGTCTCCCAGCTGTGTGCGTCACTCTTTAGTGTCCCCTGGTCTCCCAGCTGTGTGCGTCACTCTTTAGTGTCCCCTGGTCTCCCAGCTGTGTGCGTCCCTCTTTAGTGTCCCCTGGTCTCCCAGCTGTGTGCGTCACTCTTTAGTGTCCCCTGGTCTCCCAGCTGTGACTAGTGTCCCCTGGTCTCCCAGCTGTGTGCGTCACTCTTTAGTGTCCCCTGGTCTCCCAGCTGTGTGCGTCACTCTTTAGTGTCCCCTGGTCTCCCAGCTGTGTGCGTCCCTCTTTAGTGTCCCCTGGTCTCCCAGCTGTGTGCGTCACTCTTTAGTGTCCCCTGGTCTCCCAGCTGTGACTAGTGTCCCCTGGTCTCCCAGCTGTGTGCGTCACTCTTTAGTGTCCCCTGGTCTCCCAGCTGTGTGCGTCACTCTTTAGTGTCCCCTGGTCTCCCAGCTGTGTGCGTCCCTCTTTAGTGTCCCCTGGTCTCCCAGCTGTGTGCGTCACTCTTTAGTGTCCCCTGGTCTCCCAGCTGTGACTAGTGTCCCCTGGTCTCCCAGCTGTGTGCGTCACTCTTTAGTGTCCCCTGGTCTCCCAGCTGTGTGCGTCACTCTTTAGTGTCCCCTGGTCTCCCAGCTGTGTGCGTCACTCTTTAGTGTCCCCTGGTCTCCCAGCTGTGTGCGTCCCTCTTTAGTGTCCCCTGGTCTCCCAGCTGTGTGCGTCACTCTTTAGTGTCCCCTGGTCTCCCAGCTGTGACTAGTGTCCCCTGGTCTCCCAGCTGTGTGCGTCACTCTTTAGTGTCCCCTGGTCTCCCAGCTGTGTGCGTCACTCTTTAGTGTCCCCTGGTCTCCCAGCTGTGTGCGTCCCTCTTTAGTGTCCCCTGGTCTCCCAGCTGTGTGCGTCACTCTTTAGTGTCCACTGGTCTCCCAGCTGTGTGCGTCACTCTTTAGTGTCCCCTGGTCTCCCAGCTGTGTGCGTCCCTCTTTAGTGTCCCCTGGTCTCCCAGCTGTGTGCGTCACTCTTTAGTGTCCCCTGGTCTCCCAGCTGTGTGCGTCACTCTTTAGTGTCCCCTGGTCTCCCAGCTGTGTGCGTCACTCTTTAGTGTCCCCTGGTCTCCCAGCTGTGTGCGTCACTCTTTAGTGTCCCCTGGTCTCCCAGCTGTGTGCGTCACTCTTTAGTGTCCCCTGGTCTGCCAGCTGTGTGCGTCACTCTTTAGTGTCCCCTGGTCTGCCAGCTGTGTGCGTCACTCTTTAGTGTCCCCTGGTCTCCCAGCTGTGTGCGTCACTCTTTAGTGTCCCCTGGTCTGCCAGCTGTGTGCGTCACTCTTTAGTGTCCCCTGGTCTCCCAGCTGTGTGCGTCACTCTTTAGTGTCCCCTGGTCTCCCAGCTGTGTGCGTCACTCTTTAGTGTCCCCTGGTCTCCCAGCTGTGTGCGTCACTCTTTAGTGTCCCCTGGTCTCCCAGCTGTGTGCGTCACTCTTTAGTGTCCCCTGGTCTCCCAGCTGTGTGCGTCACTCTTTAGTGTCCCCTGGTCTCCCAGCTGTGTGCGTCACTCTTTAGTGTCCCCTGGTCTCCCAGCTGTGTGCGTCACTCTTTAGTGTCCCCTGGTCTGCCAGCTGTGTGCGTCACTCTTTAGTGTCCCCTGGTCTGCCAGCTGTGTGCGTCACTCTTTAGTGTCCCCTGGTCTCCCAGCTGTGTGCGTCACTCTTTAGTGTCCCCTGGTCTCCCAGCTGTGTGCGTCACTCTTTAGTGTCCCCTGGTCTCCCAGCTGTGTGCGTCACTCTTTAGTGTCCCCTGGTCTCCCAGCTGTGTGCGTCCCTCTTTAGTGTCCCCTGGTCTCCCAGCTGTGTGCGTCACTCTTTAGTGTCCCCTGGTCTCCCAGCTGTGTGCGTCCCTCTTTAGTGTCCCCTGGTCTCCCAGCTGTGACTAGTGTCCCCTGGTCTCCCAGCTGTGTGCGTCACTCTTTAGTGTCCCCTGGTCTCCCAGCTGTGTGCGTCACTCTTTAGTGTCCCCTGGTCTCCCAGCTGTGTGCGTCACTCTTTAGTGTCCCCTGGTCTCCCAGCTGTGTGCGTCACTCTTTAGTATCCCCTGGTCTCCCAGCTGTGTGCGTCACTCTTTAGTGTCCCCTGGTCTCCCAGCTGTGTGCGTCACTCTTTAGTGTCCCCTGGTCTCCCAGCTGTGACTAGTGTCCCCTGGTCTCCCAGCTGTGTGCGTCACTCTTTAGTGTCCCCTGGTCTCCCAGCTGTGTGCGTCACTCTTTAGTGTCCCCTGGTCTCCCAGCTGTGTGCGTCACTCTTTAGTGTCCCCTGGTCTCCCAGCTGTGTGCGTCCCTCTTTAGTGTCCCCTGGTCTCCCAGCTGTGTGCGTCACTCTTTAGTGTCCCCTGGTCTCCCAGCTGTGTGCGTCACTCTTTAGTGTCCCCTGGTCTCCCAGCTGTGTGCGTCACTCTTTAGTGTCCACTGGTCTCCCAGCTGTGTGCGTCACTCTTTAGTGTCCCCTGGTCTCCCAGCTGTGTGCGTCCCTCTTTAGTGTCCCCTGGTCTCCCAGCTGTGTGCGTCACTCTTTAGTGTCCCCTGGTCTCCCAGCTGTGTGCGTCACTCTTTAGTGTCCCCTGGTCTCCCAGCTGTGTGCGTCACTCTTTAGTGTCCCCTGGTCTCCCAGCTGTGTGCGTCACTCTTTAGTGTCCCCTGGTCTCCCAGCTGTGTGCGTCACTCTTTAGTGTCCCCTGGTCTGCCAGCTGTGTGCGTCACTCTTTAGTGTCCCCTGGTCTGCCCAGCTGTGTGCGTCACTCTTTAGTGTCCCCTGGTCTCCCAGCTGTGTGCGTCACTCTTTAGTGTCCCCTGGTCTGCCAGCTGTGTGCGTCACTCTTTAGTGTCCCCTGGTCTCCCAGCTGTGTGCGTCACTCTTTAGTGTCCCCTGGTCTCCCAGCTGTGTGCGTCACTCTTTAGTGTCCCCTGGTCTCCCAGCTGTGTGCGTTACTCTTTAGTGTCCCCTGGTCTCCCAGCTGTGTGCGTCCCTCTTTAGTGTCCCCTGGTCTCCCAGCTGTGTGCGTCACTCTTTAGTGTCCCCTGGTCTCCCAGCTGTGTGCGTCACTCTTTAGTGTCCCCTGGTCTCCCAGCTGTGTGCGTCCCTCTTTAGTGTCCCCTGGTCTCCCAGCTGTGTGCGTCACTCTTTAGTGTCCCCTGGTCTCCCAGCTGTGACTAGTGTCCCCTGGTCTCCCAGCTGTGTGCGTCACTCTTTAGTGTCCCCTGGTCTCCCAGCTGTGTGCGTCCCTCTTTAGTGTCCCCTGGTCTCCCAGCTGTGTGCGTCACTCTTTAGTGTCCCCTGGTCTCCCAGCTGTGTGCGTCCCTCTTTAGTGTCCCCTGGTCTGCCAGCTGTGTGCGTCACTCTTTAGTGTCCCCTGGTCTCCCAGCTGTGTGCGTCACTCTTTAGTGTCCCCTGGTCTGCCAGCTGTGTGCGTCACTCTTTAGTGTCCCCTGGTCTCCCAGCTGTGTGCGTCACTCTTTAGTGTCCCCTGGTCTCCCAGCTGTGTGCGTCACTCTTTAGTGTCCCCTGGTCTCCCAGCTGTGTGCGTTACTCTTTAGTGTCCCCTGGTCTCCCAGCTGTGTGCGTCCCTCTTTAGTGTCCCCTGGTCTCCCAGCTGTGTGCGTCACTCTTTAGTGTCCCCTGGTCTCCCAGCTGTGTGCGTCACTCTTTAGTGTCCCCTGGTCTCCCAGCTGTGTGCGTCCCTCTTTAGTGTCCCCTGGTCTCCCAGCTGTGTGCGTCCCTCTTTAGTGTCCCCTGGTCTCCCAGCTGTGACTAGTGTCCCCTGGTCTCCCAGCTGTGTGCGTCACTCTTTAGTGTCCCCTGGTCTCCCAGCTGTGTGCGTCACTCTTTAGTGTCCCCTGGTCTCCCAGCTGTGTGCGTCACTCTTTAGTGTCCCCTGGTCTCCCAGCTGTGTGCGTCACTCTTTAGTGTCCCCTGGTCTCCCAGCTGTGTGCGTCACTCTTTAGTGTCCCCTGGTCTCCCAGCTGTGACTAGTGTCCCCTGGTCTCCCAGCTGTGTGCGTCACTCTTTAGTGTCCCCTGGTCTCCCAGCTGTGTGCGTCACTCTTTAGTGTCCCCTGGTCTCCCAGCTGTGACTAGTGTCCCCTGGTCTCCCAGCTGTGTGCGTCACTCTTTAGTGTCCCCTGGTCTCCCAGCTGTGTGCGTCACTCTTTAGTGTCCCCTGGTCTCCCAGCTGTGTGCGTCCCTCTTTAGTGTCCCCTGGTCTCCCAGCTGTGTGCGTCACTCTTTAGTGTCCCCTGGTCTCCCAGCTGTGTGCGTCACTCTTTAGTGTCCCCTGGTCTCCCAGCTGTGTGCGTCACTCTTTAGTGTCCCCTGGTCTCCCAGCTGTGTGCGTCACTCTTTAGTCTCCCCTGGTCTCCCAGCTGTGTGCGTCACTCTTTAGTGTCCCCATGGTCTCCGTTGTGTTTTGAGCTTCTTGCAGCGTTTGGTTTCTGCAGCTTTTAGGAAACGCTGCGTATGTTTCCTCAAGACTTTAAAGTTTCTCATCATCGTGATTTCGGGTTTAGTTGACACAGTATAAAAAGTTCTGACAGCGTAAAGACCAACATAATATCTGGAAGCGTCCTCCGGGTTCAAGCTGTCTGTTTTCCTGGCAGCAAAGCTCACTCAGCTGCCACCCACCATTTGTTTTTCGCTGGAATTTCTACATGCTAACCCCTGAGGAAAAACAATTCTCAGGGCATTTCACACACGTTACTGTCGGCTTTCAATTGACTCTGGATGTGTGATGTTCTAGCAGCCGTGTTTTTGTACCCTCTTCTCAGCTGGTGGGAAAGTGTCAGAGCATCAGGAAGGCATCTCGGGATGATCTTGATGTGCGGTGTAATTGCACAGATAACAGAACACCAGTCATGTTGCTGTCACTCAGCAGATTGGATTGGGAAATATCCAACAATGCCGTCCAACCAAACCAATGTGTGTGTGCTCATATTAAAGGATAATGTTATTTTATTCTATGTTTTTTAAATTCTTACAACAAATAATGTTAGAAAAACATCAAACCAGGTATAGATCGATCCTACTATCAGCAGTCCCTGTGAAAACAAAGCTCACTGCTCTGCCAAGGAGCTCCAATGTTGTCCAATAACTATTAAAATCACATTATTGTTGCATTGGGGAATGCTTTTTATAGCTATAACTATTTAGAGGCATTCCCACATTCTGCTGGAGCCAGTAAAAACCAGAGCTGTTTGTTATTCTGCTGCTGAAAATAGGTCGAAGCAAAAACACACAGTGTACTACACAGAATAGTATTTGTTTATAACTATAGTGCCCAGTTTTTAATCATGAGATTTGTTGACAATGTAAAAACTATTTTGAAGATACGTAAATGGAAGGGAAAGGACCAAATACAAACACTGCAAACACACACAAGAAGGACAAGTACACCAAAGATTGAAGCTTCTACTGAAGCCTGAACGCCGACACCTCCTCATCTCCACCGCTCCCATGTTTTCTTTGTGTTGCCATAGTTACTCTCTCTCCGTTGGTGCGCGGGGCTAATGCTAATAATGCTAATAATGCTAGCAATTGAATATACTTGATTTTCTGGACTGGTCTTACAGAAAAAATCCACCGTGTGAATGGTCGTTATTGAACACATAGCAAGTAACCACAACAACAACAACATGGTGGTGTTTGTTTCAACGCAGGCTAGCTAACTGGGTAGTGTAGGTTTCTATTCAATTGCTGTCCATTTGGACTATAGCACCTCTCGTGAAAGATAAACCATGTGAGTTCCTGGGATCAAAATACGGTCCTTTGGGAGGTTTTACATAAGGTTTATTTAGGTGCTCCCACAGACACGACATTTATGAAAACACTGAAACGTTGTACTTTTCCGTAACTAATTCTTATTTAAACCAATTTTTAATTCAGATTTGCTATAAACAATAGACCTCTTTAAATCATTGCTGAAAACAGACATTTAATACAGATTTAACTCGAGTAAAAACATTCTACAGACAGACAGAGAAAAACAAGTAGGAGACTTTTCACTGTCAATGGTCACAATTCAGATGTTTATGATATAAATATATATTTATTTTATAATTAACATCCCTTACGAATAACCCAAGTACTTGCCATGTCCACCAGAGGGCAGTGTGTGTGCTGCTGCTCGTCTCGAAATCCATGTGATCCCATCAACTGGGATTTACTGTAACCCACCTCCATACAAATCACTGTCACACAATCTGTGAGAGCGTGTGCGTGTGTGTGCGTGCGTGCGTGTGTGTGTGTGTGTGTTTAGGTCAACGTGGGAACGCACTAGTGCACGTTTGTGTGTCATGAAGTCCTGCTGGATGCACGTCAGGTCAGGTGACTTTAAGCTGGGGTGGCGTTCCCAATCAAAGGAGAGGGATTTGGGGCGTTGGGAGCCACGCTGCTGGTGTGTGTGTGGTGTGTGTGTGTGTGTGTGTGTGTGTGTGTGTGTGTGTGCACCTCCACATCCCACCTCCACCCAGCAAAGCCCCGCAGATTAACTCCTCAGATCTCTCTCTGCAATTAGGAGTAAACAGGAGGAGGGAAGCCGCAGAGAGGAAACTCAAAAGCGCCCACAGTCGGGGGGATAATCAAAGAGGGGCTGATGTATTGTTGCTGCAAATTTAATCTCTGTGAATATTTCTATACAACCTGCAGAGCTTTTGTCCGGTGGGTTTCATATGGAGAAAATAAAGTGAATTATATGAAACATGAACAACATTTCTCTATTTAAAAGCTTCAACCATGTACTCTTCCATAACTGATTCTTATTTATCAAAAATTATCAATATTAACTTGCTTCAATTGTTATAATTATTGTGTCTGTACAAGACACAATATTTTATTTTGTATTTATTTTGTATTTATTTTGTATTTATTCTGTATTTATTTTGTATTTATTCTGTATTTATTTTGTATTTATTCTGTATTTATTTTGTATTTATTCTGTATTTATTTTGTATTCTGTATTTATTCTGTATTTATTCTGTATTTATTCTGTATCTATTTTGTATTTATTCTGTATTTATTCTGTATTTATTTTGTATCTATTCTGTATTTATTCTGTATCTATTTTGTATTTATTCTGTATTTATTTTGTATTTATTTTGTATCTATTCTGTATTTATTTTGTATTTATTCTGTATTTATTTTGTATCTATTCTGTATTTATTCTGTATTTATTCTGTATTTATTTTGTATTTATTCTGTATTTATTCTGTATTTATTCTGTATTTATTCTGTATTTATTCTGTATTTATTCTGTATCTATTCTGTATTTATTTTGTATCTATTCTGTATTTATTCTGTATCTATTCTGTATTTATTTTGTATCTATTCTGTATTTATTTTGTATTTATTCTGTATTTATTTTGTATTTATTCTGTATTTATTCTGTATTTATTCTGTATCTATTTTGTATTTATTCTGTATTTATTTTGTATTTATTCTGTATTTATTTTGTATTTATTCTGTATCTATTTTGTATTTATTCTGTATTTATTCTGTATTTATTTTGTATCTATTCTGTATTTATTCTGTATTTATTCTGTATTTATTTTGTATCTATTCTGTATTTATTCTGTATCTATTTTGTATTTATTCTGTATTTATTTTGTATTTATTTTGTATCTATTCTGTATTTATTTTGTATTTATTCTGTATTTATTTTGTATCTATTCTGTATTTATTCTGTATTTATTCTGTATTTATTCTGTATTTATTTTGTATCTATTCTGTATTTATTCTGTATCTATTTTGTATTTATTCTGTATTTATTTTGTATTTATTTTGTATTTATTCTGTATCTATTTTGTATTTATTCTGTATTTATTTTGTATTTATTCTGTATTTATTCTGTATTTATTTTGTATCTATTCTGTATTTATTCTGTATCTATTTTGTATTTATTCTGTATCTATTCTGTATTTATTCTGTATCTATTCTGTATTTATTCTGTATCTATTTTGTATTTATTCTGTATCTATTCTGTATTTATTCTGTATCTATTTTGTATTTATTCTGTATCTATTCTGTATCTATTTTGTATTTATTCTGTATTTATTCTGTATTTATTCTGTATTTATTTTGTATTTATTCTGTATTTATTCTGTATTTATTTTGTATTTATTCTGTATTTATTTTGTATTTATTCTGTATTTATTTTGTATTTATTCTGTATCTATTCTGTATTTATTCTGTATCTATTTTGTATTTATTCTGTATTTATTCTGTATTTATTCTGTATTTATTTTGTATTTATTCTGTATTTATTCTGTATTTATTTTGTATTTATTCTGTATTTATTTTGTATTTATTCTGTATTTATTCTGTATTTATTTTGTATTTATTTTGTATTTATTTTGTATTTATTCTGCTTTATTTTGTATTTATTTTGTATTTATTCTGCATTTATTCTGTATTTAGGGTTAGGGGAGGCGCTCGTGAATTGTTGTTACAGAAACAGGTTAGGTTGCCGTGAGGCTGCTGTTGACGTTCTTATTATAGGCTACATCCATTGGTTGGTTTTGTGGCACATTTACGCCGTGCCAAACTTAAGGAGCGCACACAGGGTGGAGAGGTGGAGCGATGGAGAGAAAGGGAGAGAGAGAGAGAGAGATTGAGCGAGGCAGAGAGCGTGTGCAGCGGTCTGCCGCATCTCACTCAAAAACCCACACGACTCAACCCAGCGAAAAACCAGTCTCGCGCGCAGCATTTCATTCAGAATTTCATAGCAAAATAAAAAAAATATATTAAAGTAATCTTTCAACATAGTTTAAAACAAAAATAAATATTAGGACAAAGCCCTACAAATAACAATAAACATAATAATGAAACAATTAAAATGTTGTGTTCAGCCCTGATTAAAACAGCGGGCCCACATCCTGGATGGCCGGGTCTGATTCCATGTATTCTTATTGTAGACAATTTTATTTTATATTAGTCTACTTAAATTAAATCAGAGCATACATGTTGCCGGTGTGGCATATATGGATTATATTTCACATTATGAATCCATTCAGATGAGCGGGCAATTCTTCCACCTTGTAGGATTATATAAACTCTTTCAGACAAAGAGAAAAGAAAGGAATCAAAACTTCCAGGATGTTTCCAGGACTTGCCTTTTAGCCCGAGATGCAAAAACATCCACCCTAAAAAATGTAACACCGTCTCAATTAGAGCCCAGTCAGCACAGCAACACACAGTCTGTGGCGCAGCATTCATTTACACAGTAGGGCTTTGGTTCCTGTGTCTCTCCTCTGCTTGTTATTTCAAAGTTATTGCAGACAGAATACGAGGCACAATAAAGAAATGTGAAATGAAACTTGAGCAGGTGAAATCCTGAGGGGCTTCTGATTCAGAAACATCAGAGAGCACAAACAACAGCAACATGTATCAAGAGTTCACAAGAGGACTCTTTAAAGTAGATACACTACATACTGATGTACACCTGAACATCAGCAGGAGAGGACTCTTTAAAGTAGAGACACTACATACTGATATACACCTGAACATCAGCTGGAGAGGACTCTTTAAAGTAGAGACACTACATACTGATATACACCGGAACATCAGCTGGAGAGGACTCTTTAAAGTGGAGACACTACCTACTGATATACACCTGAACATCAGCAGGAGAGGACTCTTTAAAGTAGAGACACTACATACTGATATACACCTGAACATCAGCAGGAGAGGACTCTTTAAAGTAGAGACACTACATGCTGATATACACCTGAACATCAGCTGGAGAGGACTCTTTAAAGTAGAGACACTACATACTGATATACACCTGAACATCAGCAGGAGAGGACTCTTTAAAGTAGAGACACTACATACTGATATACACCTGGACATCAGCAGGAGAGGACTCTTTAAAGTAGAGACACTACATACTGATATACACCTGAGCATCAGCAGGAGAGGACTCTTTAAAGTAGAGACACTACATGCTGATATACACCTGAACATCAGCTGGAGAGGACTCTTTAAAGTAGAGACACTACATACTGATATACACCTGAACATCAGCAGGAGAGGACTCTTTAAAGTAGAGACACTACATACTGATATACACCTGAACATCAGCAGGAGAGGACTCTTTAAAGTAGAGACACTACATACTGATATACACCTGAACATCAGCAGGAGAGGACTCTTTAAAGTAGAGACACAACATACTGATATACACCTGAACATCAGCAAGAGAGGACTTTTTAAAGTAGAGACACTACATACTGATATACACCTGAACATCAGCAGGAGAGGACTCTTTAAAGTAGAGACACTACATACTGATATACACCTGAACATCAGCAGGAGAGGACTCTTTAAAGTAGAGACACTACATACTGATATACACCTGAACATCAGCAGGAGAGGACTCTTTAAAGTAGAGACACTACATACTGATATACACCTGAACATCAGCAGGAGAGGACTCTTTAAAGTAGAGACACTACATACTGATATACACCGGAACATCAGCAGGAGAGGACTCTTTAAAGTAGAGACACTACATACTGATATACACCTGAACATCAACTGGAGAGGACTCTTTAAAGTGGAGACACTACATACTGATATACACCTGAACATCAGCAGGAGAGGACTCTTTAAAGTAGAGACACTACATACTGATATACACCTGAACATCAGCAGGAGATGACTCTTTAAAGTAGAGACACTACATACTGATGTACACCTGAACATCAGCAGGAGAGGACTCTTTAAAGTAGAGACACTACATACTGATATACACCTGAACATCAGCAGGAGAGGACTCTTTAAAGTAGAGACACTACATACTGATATACACCGGAACATCAGCAGGAGAGGACTCTTTAAAGTAGAGACACTACATACTGATATACACCTGAACATCAGCAGGAGAGGACTCTTTAAAGTAGAGACACTACATACTGATATACACCTGAACATCAGCAGGAGAGGACTCTTTAAAGTAGAGACACTACATACTGATATACACCTGAACATCAGCTGGAGAGGACTCTTTAAAGTGGAGACACTACATACTGATATACACCTGAACATCAGCAGGAGAGGACTCTTTAAAGTAGAGACACTACATACTGATATACACCTGAACATCAGCAGGAGAGGACTCTTTAAAGTAGAGACACTACATACTGATGTACACCTGAACATCAGCAGGAGAGGACTCTTTAAAGTAGAGACACTACATACTGATATACACCTGAACATCAGCAGGAGAGGACTCTTTAAAGTAGAGACACTACATACTGATATACACCGGAACATCAGCAGGAGAGGACTCTTTAAAGTAGAGACACTACATACTGATATACACCTGAACATCAGCAGGAGAGGACTCTTTAAAGTAGAGACACTACATACTGATATACACCTGAACATCAGCAGGAGAGGACTCTTTAAAGTAGAGACACAACATACTGATATACACCTGAACATCAGCAAGAGAGGACTTTTTAAAGTAGAGACACTACATACTGATATACACCTGAACATCAGCAGGAGAGGACTCTTTAAAGTAGAGACACTACATACTGATATACACCTGAACATCAGCAGGAGAGGACTCTTTAAAGTAGAGACACTACATACTGATATACACCTGAACATCAGCAGGAGAGGACTCTTTAAAGTAGAGACACTACATACTGATATACACCTGAACATCAGCAGGAGAGGACTCTTTAAAGTAGAGACACTACATACTGATATACACCGGAACATCAGCAGGAGAGGACTCTTTAAAGTAGAGACACTACATACTGATATACACCTGAACATCAACTGGAGAGGACTCTTTAAAGTGGAGACACTACATACTGATATACACCTGAACATCAGCAGGAGAGGACTCTTTAAAGTAGAGACACTACATACTGATATACACCTGAACATCAGCAGGAGAGGACTCTTTAAAGTAGAGACACTACATACTGATGTACACCTGAACATCAGCAGGAGAGGACTCTTTAAAGTAGAGACACTACATACTGATATACACCTGAACATCAGCAGGAGAGGACTCTTTAAAGTAGAGACACTACATACTGATATACACCGGAACATCAGCAGGAGAGGACTCTTTAAAGTAGAGACACTACATACTGATATACACCTGAACATCAGCAGGAGAGGACTCTTTAAAGTAGAGACACTACATACTGATATACACCTGAACATCAGCAGGAGAGGACTCTTTAAAGTAGAGACACTACATACTGATATACACCTGAACATCAGCAAGAGAGGACTTTTTAAAGTAGAGACACTACATACTGATATACACCTGAACATCAGCAGGAGAGGACTCTTTAAAGTAGAGACACTACATACTGATATACACCTGAACATCAGCAGGAGAGGACTCTTTAAAGTAGAGACACTACATACTGATATACACCTGAACATCAGCAGGAGAGGACTCTTTAAAGTAGAGGCACTACATACTGATATACACCGGAACATCAGCAGGAGAGGACTCTTTAAAGTAGAGACACTACATACTGATATACACCTGAACATCAGCTGGAGAGGACTCTTTAAAGTAGAGACACTACATACTGATATACACCTGAACATCAGCAGGAGAGGACTCTTTAAAGTAGAGACACTACATACTGATATACACCTGAACATCAGCAAGAGAGGACTTTTTAAAGTAGAGACACTACATACTGATATACACCTGAACATCAGCAGGAGAGGACTCTTTAAAGTAGAGACACTACATACTGATATACACCTGAACATCAGCAGGAGAGGACTCTTTAAAGTAGAGACACTACATACTGATATACACCTGAACATCAGCAGGAGAGGACTCTTTAAAGTAGAGGCACTACATACTGATATACACCGGAACATCAGCAGGAGAGGACTCTTTAAAGTAGAGACACTACATACTGATATACACCTGAACATCAGCTGGAGAGGACTCTTTAAAGTAGAGACACTACATACTGATATACACCTGAACATCAGCAGGAGAGGACTCTTTAAAGTAGAGACACTACATACTGATATACACCTGAACATCAGCAGGAGAGGGCCCCTTTAATACGAGCACTTGAGTCCAAAAGTTGTATATATATTTATCGAGTCGAAAGTTACCAAATATCCACAGCTTAGACACGTCAGACCAGTAAAACAGGGACACACAGGGTTTATCACTTTTTCCCAGAATCCTCCTGCTGGAAGCTCTTGAGTTCCCGTGTGCACGAGACCTCTCCGTGATCCACGAGCTGTAATCCCAAAGTGTGCAGAGGACGTAAGAGGAAGGGCAGCGGGGGAAATCATTGTTAGCATCAAAACACCAGCGTCCCCTCACATCAAGGCCTGATTGCACACTTTATAACCCATATTTTGGGGCTTGGATTGTGGATTATCCCTTGCATATAGTGTCAAAATAACTATAATTTCAGGGGAAGATTTGGGATGTGAGATTAGATTAGGGATATCACCAAACATCTGGAACAGACTCCCAGAAACCTGCAGGTCCACTGTTACTCTGACTACTTTTAATCCAGTCTGAAGACTTTTCTTGTTGCCGCTGCTTTTAAGTGAACTATTCACATCTTACACTGCACTGTAAACTTGTATTCATGTTTTATTATCTTTGCTTTCTAATATTTATAATCTGTGTTATTCTCTTAATGTCATGTTTGTAAAGCACTTTCAATTGCCTTGTGTTGAAATGTACTGTATAAACTTTGCCTTGCATTGCATGAGAGTTAAGCCGAACCGCAGCGTGTGATTGGTCGACGGTGCGTCTGGATGGATGGGTAATGGCGGTTAGGGGGCGGGGCTTGGAGGAGGGGTTAAATAGAAACTGGTGAAGAGTGTGGGGGCTAAATTTAGCCAATGGCTCTGCTGGGGTGGAGCTAATCCTCTTTGCACTCAAATTATCTGGCCTTCGGATTAGAGGGCTTTGCCTCTATGCAAGACATCTACTCTCTATAATGATGTCCCATAATGGGCCGTACCATGTGCCCTCGTGGGGGTGGATGAGGTGCCAGACTGGACACTGCAATGAATAAAGGACTCCTCATATGGGCCAAAGTTAGTCAGTCTTTGCTCTAAAATGGCCTCTCCATGTGTGGTGGTTTCCATACACGCAATGTGACAGATCATAGCAAATCATATTGATAGTAAAATGATAACCTGGTGAGTTAGAGAAGTATACAGAGCAGATATAAATGTGTATTAAGTACTGCTGCATATTACATAACCATTGCATGTATGATATGTGTAATGTGTATTTGTAAAGCGCTTTGAGCATTTGGAAAAGCGCTAAAATAAATGTAAGGAATTAATTATTAATTATTATTGTGTCATATTATCTCATTCTGGGCAGAGATGGTGTCCAATCTGGGGATCGAACATTGAATCTGTAAATGATTTGTGATGCTATAAAACAGGGGGATAACCCTCTTGGTAACAATATGCAAAAAAATATCTACCTATCTACCTTCGATGCAATAAATAGATACGGGTGGTATAATTATTACATGTTAAATCTTACATAGCCAAGTATACAAATGTTTAAATAGCATAAGAAAGGCACAGAATAATTAACACATAAATGTCTCAAAATATTAAAATATCAACCGTGAAAAAAGCCTACCAGCCAATTCAGTGGATTATTTGTGAAGTAAAATAAATAAACACTTAAAGTACAAAATGATAGGCAACAACATCTTATTTACCCGTAAGTACAAAAAGTGATGATATGATATTATTGGATTATTCGCATTTATGTATTAGCTTGAGCAGAAAATGATGTCTATCAATGACTAACTTTAACATACGATAAAGGGAAAACCCCAACGAGCATAATAGGGCCACTTTAAGGAATTGTTTGTAATGTTAGACGTTTTATAGAAAGAACAATTTCTCAATTAACGTAAAAAATGATGCTCAACAAATCCACACACCATAGAAATTACATTGTGTATTTACTTACTTCAAATATACAGCAGACGTTCTGGAGATTTAAGCGTCCCGATGCACAGAAGGACGGTGTGAAACCGCCAGTTAAAACAAACGACATTAAGATATCTTGCCCGACTGCAGACAGCAGAAGCCTCCTGGGTCGAAGTACCATGTATTTATTTCTGTGTTATTATATACCATCATTTGGGAATGGCCTGGCATCGTTCCTCTGACTGGCAAAAGTACACATCCTTTACTTCAGTAGAAAGTACCCATACCTAGCAGCTGCTTTAAAGAGTACCTGACCTCTCCCTTTATTTATCAATAGAACAATAATGTCATCGTTAGCTAATGAATGTTTCCATGGTGACCAACGGCAACATGACAACGTTTCCATTGGTCCCTCTTCTTTAGAGAAGACCAGGAAGTGATGGATACACGGATCGTGTTCCAACCAATAGGCACGCAGTGACTCTAAAGAATAATGACCACGCACCAAACACACATTCAGACTAAAGGAACCAGCTGTTTGGGAAATGAGAGAAGTAGAAAGTACAGGTATTTGAGTTCAACATGAGAGAAGTAGAAAGTACAGGTATTTGAGTTCAACATGTGAGAAGTAGAAAGTACAGGTATTTGGGTTCAACATGTAAGAAGTAGAAAGTACAGGTATTTGAGTTCAACATGTAAGAAGTAGAAAGTACAGGTATTTGAGTTCAACATGTGAGAAGTAGAAAGTACAGGTATTTGCGTTCAACATGTAGAAGTAGAAAGTACAGGTATTTGAGTTCAACATGTAAGAAGTAGAAAGTACAGGTATTTGAGTTCAACATGTAAGAAGTAGAAAGTACAGGTATTTGAGTTCAACATGTAAGAAGTAGAAAGTACAGGTATTTGAGTTCAACATGTAGAAGTAGAAAGTACAGGTATTTGAGTTCAACATGTAAGAAGTAGAAAGTACAGGTATTTGAGTTCAACATGTAAGAAGTAGAAAGTACAGGTATTTGAGTTCAACATGTAAGAAGTAGAAAGTACAGGTATTTGTGTTCAACATGAGAGAAGTAGAAAGTACAGGTATTTGAGTTCAACATGTGAGAAGTAGAAAGTACAGGTATTTGTGTTCAACATGAGAGAAGTAGAAAGTACAGGTATTTGAGTTCAACATGTAAGAAGTAGAAAGTACAGGTATTTGGGTTCAACATGAGAGAAGTAGAAAGTACAGGTATTTGAGTTCAACATGTAAGAAGTAGAAAGTACAGGTATTTGGGTTCAACATGTGAGAAGTAGAAAGTACAGGTATTTGGGTTCAACATGTGAGAAATAGAAAGTACAGGTATTTGAGTTCAACATGTAAGAAGTAGAAAGTACAGGTATTTGAGTTCAACATGTAAGAAGTAGAAAGTACAGTATTTGAGTTCAACATGTAAGAAGTAGAAAGTTCAGGTATTTGTGTTCAACATGTAAGAAGTAGAAAGTACAGGTATTTGAGTTCAACATGAGAGAAGTAGAAAGTACAGGTATTTGAGTTCAACATGTGAGAAGTAGAAAGTACAGGTATTTGTGTTCAACATGTAAGAAGTAGAAAGTACAGGTATTTGTGTTCAACATGTAAGAAGTAGAAAGTACAGGTATTTGTGTTCAACATGAGAGAAGTAGAAAGTACAGGTATTTGAGTTCAACATGTGAGAAGTAGAAAGTACAGGTATTTGTGTTCAACATGAGAGAAGTAGAAAGTACAGGTATTTGAGTTCAACATGTAAGAAGTAGAAAGTACAGGTATTTGGGTTCAACATGAGAGAAGTAGAAAGTACAGGTATTTGAGTTCAACATGTAAGAAGTAGAAAGTACAGGTATTTGGGTTCAACATGTGAGAAGTAGAAAGTACAGGTATTTGTGTTCAACATGTGAGAAGTAGAAAGTACAGGTATTTGTGTTCAACATGTGAGAAGTCAAAGTAAAAGGTTTTCAGAAAAATAAGTAGTGGAGTAAAGTACTGATACCAGAGAAATGTACTTAAGTACAGTAACAGAGTATTTGTACTCCACTACTTCCCCCCTCTCTATATTCCTGTATGTAAACCACAGGAATGATGAGTGTTGCCGGAGAGCTGAGATAATCCATCTCCTCACAGACTCATCCATTATCCCCTCTGCACTCACCCAACAAAACAAAACCCACCGGGCCGTCCTTGCTGCTTCAAGGGAAGAGTCATATTTCAGCTGGTGTATTTTCTGCTGATATGCTTATTTGGAGTCTGAGGATGGATGAGCGGCTGCTGCGAGTCGGTGTCTCACTCAAGGACACAACATAGTGTGGGGTGAGCTATATACTTAAAGCACAGAAAGGCTCATCCTGGCTGCTGTGACTGTAGACAACCATTGTGTACATATAAAGTGTGCTAGAAACTAAAGTGTGCACACTCCTGGAGGTCTCTTGGAAGCAAGTGCAGATCAGATTCAAGTCTTATAATAAACATTGATAAATTATATAGTCCACATTCAAAGACTCTCAGACTTTCCATCTAATTCCTGGTCGGTCCAAATGAGACTCGCGGATTTGTTTTGCCTTTTACGATCTTTTCTTTACATTAGTATTTCTGCACACCCTGCTTAAGAGAACAACCCGCAGTTCATAGCGCTATGACATACAAAACAGGCGACAATTCCATGTTTGTGAACGTCAAACCAAAGCATTAGTGCCTTGAAATCATCCATATTCAGCAGGTGACGACTCGTCTGGTTGCAAGTCAAACTGTATAGAAGTCTATGAAACTTTAAACTTGATGTATTACCTTCGTAAATATGTCTTTGTTGTCCACGTATTTGAACTTTAACCCTTTAACTATTCGTGCATTTTCATTGGAACATTTTCGGTTGCCCAAAAATGCCCTGTTTCATCGTTTTGGTTTGACTTTGCTCCATCCTGCCAAGTAACCTCTAGTTGCACAAACAAAGATGGCGACGGCCAAACGTCAAAACTCAAGGGTTACAAACTGTAGTCCATAAACCAATGAGTGACGTCATGGTGATAACATCCACTTCTGATATACACTCCAAGGTCAAACTCAGAGTTACAGATACAACAGATAAACACAAGGACCTACATACACCAGTACATTCAACACATCAAATCATATCACTATATTACAACCCGCATTTTTTCATCAGCTGTCTCTTTGTGCTATCTTACCATGGATATGTACCTATGTTTTTTTATTTCCATGAATGCGTGCTTCCCTCTTCATTTAATGTTCTTTTTTTACTTCTGCCTATTATTTGCACCAGAAGGACCGATTAGGTTCCTTGGCCTTGAACGTAGCATGTCTTGGTGTCACTGAGGCCACATGATAGGAGATATCCCATTTTTATTTACATTAGTTTTAAGCCCATGCACCCTTTAAGCCTCAAACTCGGACAGAGTAAGGCCTTAGTTTGGACATTGGGATTGGGCCGATCTCTAAAGTGAGTCTGTAGTTCCTATGGCCTGTTGCTCTTTGCACTGGATGGACCGTACCAATCATTACTGTTGCCTAATATTTGCACCATTATTTGCACCAATTAGGTCCCTTGGCCTTTAACCAGGGGCGGACTGGGACTACAAATCAGCCCGGGACTCTCGACCGGCCTGTATCGTCCGACCGGCCCACTTCAGTACCGGCCCAACGGGATTCATCCCGAACGTACCGATGGCCAGTCCGCCCCTGCCTTTAACGTAACATGTCTTGGTGTCATCAAGGTATTTGCAAGCCCTTGCAGACCCTCATACTCAGACAGTTAAAGGCCTTAGTTTCGGACATTGGGCTTGGGCCTATCTCTAAAAATCTTGTAGTGGTTACTTTTGCCTGTTATTTGCACCAGAAGGACCAATTGGCTACCTTTGTCCTTTACATTAGACGGACTGTACCAATGGCTACTTTTGCCTATTATTTGTAACATAAGAGCTATTCAATTTTTATTGACATCCTTTTCAAGCCCTTGCTGACTCTCACACTCAGACAGATTAAGGCAGGCGTGTCCAAACTATGGCCCGGGGGCCAAATGCGGCTCGTGGGTCATTTTGAATCGGCCCTCAGCAGATTCAGAAAGTATAATGTAATACGGCAAACACAAATTAAACTTGTGCTTGTCTTATATTGTACTTCTTAAATATATATATATATGTAAACATATATTACACAGTAGTATTCATGTGTTAATAAACCCACTTTTCAAATACATTCAGTCAATTGAAGTTGAAAACGTTTTCTAACAAATCTTAGTTGATGAGAAAAAAGCCCAATGACTTATTTGCATCACTTGAAATAAACTCTTCCTATTTGCTCTCATCATAATCAATCGGAGCTTCTGTTTTAAAGAATGAGCTGCTCACAAAATAAATGAAACCTGATGGAGGGCTGTGATGTATGGCTGTTTGTTTTCAAGCATTTTCAAGAATCAAGCATAATTTACGTACACGTGTTTGATTTAGCTCATTTATAACTTAAAGGTGGGGTAGGTCATTTTGGAGAAACCAGCTCGAGTGCGCCAGAGCCCCTCCCCCAACACACACGAACGCCAATGAGGGCACGAGATCAGTGTGTGCCCCGATGGAAGGCTGACAGGCAGGTAGGCCATCCAGTTACTTTAGCCGGCTCAGATGATTGGTCGTGCTTTTCACAGCGCCACGGCTTCCACAGAAGACACTTTTTCATGTATTTGTTGTCGAAGCACTTCAGATATTCATTGCTATCGGGATGTTAAGAGCATTCCAAGGAAAATAACAAAAAGTGTATCTCGAGCCGGTTTCTCAAACTTACCTACCCCACATTTAATTTATGACGCAATATACTTCATCTCTAGTGAGCGGCCAATCGCTTAGTATATTTTTCTGCAAGTGGCCCTCGTGAAAAGAGTTTGGACACCCCTCGATTAAGGCCTTGGTTTGGACATTGGGATTGGGCCTCGCTCCACAGTTTGTACTTCCTATCAGTGGATCCTTCCTGTTGCTCTTTACGCTGGACGGACTGTACCAATGCGTCCCAGAGGTGGGGGGGTTATTTCCGGGGAGTTTCCGGTGGGGATGAGCCCTCGTGGGGTGGGGGGGGGGCAGGTTGTGGGGGATTGTGATGTTGGATCCTAATCCCTCAGCGTTGGCTGCAACACGGCCTTAGTAGGATAAACTGACATGGACATTTGAAAAATGCTACCTGGACGTTAGCAATTATTTAAATGATTAAATCAGAAGTCGTTTTTATCCGAAGGGAATGCCAACTCTGGTAAGGCCGAACACGTTATTCTTTCTTAAATGTTTGCTGTGTTTCCTCTTTAATTTGTTGTTTTAAAAATTAAGGGGAGGACGTCAGAAAAAAAATAGGCTGGTGATGTACTTGCAGTGCCATCATTTGTTTTTACGCATCTGTTGCAACAACTTTTAACTTCTTATTAATCCAGAAAGATTACATGCAAATAAATATACTTCAAACAAAGTTACAATCAACGGTATTATAATTTTAAAACATGTTGGTTTTCTTTGCATTTTAACATGAGTCAAACCCTCTGCTTCTCGTTACAGCTGATGTGTAGAGATATGTAGGACAAGATATGTAAGACAATACTTTAAAACCAGTTTATTGTCTTCAATTGCTTTTACGAGAAATCTAAAGTCTCTGGAATCAGGATTATATGTATGCATGTGTCTACAAATATCAAGTTACACATTTGATACGGCGCAGAAAGGCTGCTTTTGCTTTGTACATTTGTGGTGACAATATTTAACTCATAGATGTGCAGCTGATAAATGAATGTGGCAGGTGAGCGGACAGGAAGTCACCGAGAAATCATTAAAGACGGTCCTTTAAAGTCACGGAGGAGCTGAGATTAATGTGAACTGCTGCTTTGACAGCTTGTCCATGCAAAAAGAATTCATCTGACCTCAGTGGCATCTCACCCTGGGATCATCAGCCATATTTCTACCAGGACAAACAGAAGTCTAGACGTTCTAGTTCAGGGGTGTCAAACTCAAGGCCCGGGGGCCAAATCCGGCCCGCGACTTCATCTTCTGTGGCCCCGCAAGAGTTTGCAAAGAATATAATACGCTTATTGTACGGTTACATGCCACTTTACAGAAGCAGGTTGCCCATAAACTACATGTCCCACAATGCATCTTGTTTGCGCACTGAAGAGACTTGCAATCATTTGACTTCTGCTTTCAGACGTAGTTAATTACTAAGTTATTATCCTATCCGATAATAATCCAATTCAGAGCCAATAATGTAATATAATACATTATTTTATAAATATATATTATTTATTTATATAGTTACAACCGGCCCTTTGAGTGCAACCTTTATGCGAATGTGGCGCGCGATGAAATTGAGTTTGACACCCCTGTTCGAGTTGTTCAATTTGGTTTATGTTCAAGCAAATAAACACGTTTGCATCGTTCAAAAAGTGCATTATCTCCCAGTGCACTTGTGACAAATCAAATGAATGGTCAGGTTATGATATGTTTCCTTCGAATCAACTCCCTTGGAGCAGTTCCAAGTTTAGTACAGTGTGAAAAAACCTCAATAAAAACAGATTGAGATTAAGAGAAAACGCGTGATTTGATGAATTTGAGGTTAAATATTTAATCACAACCTTGGTAGATAGTTAATAACATCTTACATCCGCAAATATGGGGGAGATTGTGAATAAATAAACTCTTCTTCCTAATCTCTCTCTGGTGGGAAGGCACGAGCGAAATCCAGGTGAATGTAAATGAGGCTAAAACTGACCACAGATCAGCTGAACTGTTGTGTGTACACAGCCTTACTTCAAAAGTCGTCGTATTTGACCGCGCAACGTGTGGGCGGAACGATCGACGGACACGCCGGAAGCTATGAAGACCGAGTCTGTCTCGTTCCCACTCGTAAATTATCCAAAAGGTCACTTGAGAAATTGAGATATCTTTCCTGTAAATTACGGAGTGACCTATCTGCTTCTTGTTAAAACTCAGACTGCCATTGATTTTCATGATTCAAGGGAAGCTCGTTGACTTTTCAAACTCCGGGGGAACACTCACGAGGAGGCAGATCGTGACCTTTTCAAACTCTGCACAGCCATAAGTGCCGATGTGAATTATAAACACAGATCAATACGTGAGAGGAGAGGGGGGAGAGGGGGGAGAAAGGGCAGAGGGGGACGTGTTATGTAAACGCCAGCTGTGTGAGTAGAAGCTCTGAAACCCCTCTCACTTCCTCTCCTGAATCACGCATGCATTATTCATGTTAGCGGAGGGAACAACATACGGAATACTCGGATGATTGTGAAACTGGGTTTATTGGTCTCCAGGCAACAAAACAAATCAATGCATATATATGGGATTTTGACATCAATGCAAACCCGGTAATCCATAGTCGGCCACCTCTGCGCCTCGTGATGATGAAACAATAATGCGAGGGCAAAATGAAAAAAACTCTTAATCTGGATTAAATTACTGTGCTCGTCCTCGCGGCTCCAAACCAGGACACGGCAGCCCAAACGCAGCATGCATTTGTCAGATGATAAGAATACGGTTGTTTCTGGGTTGAGAAAGTAATGTCGCAGGAAATACCGACAAACAACCGTAAAATGGATTATTAAAGGATGTATTCATTCAAAAGCGACATACTACGGAAGACCTTTCACCTCATTAACCCATATGACGGATAACATGTTAATATTTGCAAAGTCTTTTAGAGATACTCAGGGTATGTGAAGTTGACCCTGCTGTGTCTTTCATTTGACTTCAAATATTATGCATGTTTTTGAGCACCTCGGTTTTTCAGTTTGATGCCGTAAAACAGGGGTGTCAAACTCGAGGCCCGGGGGCCAAATCCAGCCCGCGACCTAATTTTATGTGGCCCGCAAGAGCTTGCTAAGAATATAATATACAATACAAGAGGTGTAATTGTTGAATATGTGCTTTCTATTTGCCCTAGACTTCTGCTTTCAGACGTAGTTATTCAGGAAGATACAGAACTGATAATAATCCAATGCAGGGCCACCAATGTAATATAATACATTATGTAATATATATTATTACAATTTCAAAACCGGCCACTATAATGCTGATGTGGCCCGGGATGAAATTGAGTCGGACACCCCTGCAGCAACTAGTTTGCATTCGCATTTAAATGGATTTAAATTGCAATCCCCAGAACCAAATAGTATCATGTCCTTCAGCAACATGTTTGGCAAAGTATTACAAATAGTGTTTTTTAGTCAAATGTGTCAAAAGTAAGAGAAACAACAACACTTGTAAGATAGAAATGTAATTTGTTGTCTGTAAATCACAGTTTTTTGATTATAATACAGTTGATGAAGGCTAATGTTAGCTTCTATTAGCACACTTTAAGATAGAGATTGTTGTGTTGCTGACATCACTGATCAGTTGGTTTTATGTATCTCCCTTAATGTGCAATTACTGTTAATTCCCCAGCTGCGTTTCTGATTGTTACTGTACGTGTTAGCATTTGCCATTATGAGCATTATTCGGTTTAAAACGCTAAAAGTATTCATACAGATTTGTGCATAGCATTATCTTAGAAAGTTTACAAAGGGCGTCAAAAGTACACAAGAATAAAAAAGAAGTATATTGACAATATATACAAATATAATAATAAATAAATAAATACAATTGTAAAAAACTAAGATATAAAAGAAACAACACACAGAAACGTGAACAGGTATCAGGACGATATCAGTTTAAAATGAGGAAGTGAAAAGGCGTTTTGAAGCATCCTAATATTGCCTAAAATCCATCAAAAGCTGGCTAGCTTCAACGCTAACTGTCAAGGTGCCTTTAGCAGGGAGTGTAGCTGTAAGGTGATTTAAAAGATACACAGCTGCTCCAGATTGAGCACCTGAAGGTTACACAAGGCAAGCCAAGTGTATTGACAAAGCACCTTTCAGCACCAGGCTTTACACAAATGAAAGACATTCAAATAAAGGTTTACAGTTAGACGGTGTGACTCATTCCTCGTGAGCTGCGAGCAGTTTAATATCATTTGTCTCCTTTTGCAATCTGTATAAAACCCAAGATCCAGCCTCAGGTGGAACAATGTCTGATTTGTAAGACGTGCACTCATCTAATGATGTCAGCGCAGCAGCCAGCGACGTTCCTAATATGCAAAGCGTGTTATTGTCGTCCCGTTGGAGCCTCCGGTCTCCACACAAATAGAGACGGATCTGAACGTGTCACTGCTGCACAGCGCTGTGTGACGGATCAAAATGGCGTCACGGCGTCTGAGCGTAGAGACAATGAGATTACCTGCTAGTGAGGAAGGACACGCAGCCTGCAAGGCATGCTGGGAGTCACTGATTTGTCCCTTTGAATTTCTGATTTAAATACAATCCTGCATTCATGTATGACCTCAAGTCCTTTGCAAGAAGTTAGAAACATCATGATTGGATCGATAGGGAAGTAAAGTTAAGCAGCAAAAAGCGACATGGACAGAAGTTCAACTCAAAGCAATAAAGAATGTCTTGCTCATCTACATATTTAAGGCGCCAAATTGTTCGCCAAAGGTCATACTCCTAAAGCTTTGTTGTGAATCCCGTCGAGACAGTAATTATGCCTTCTGTCCCGAAGGAGACGTTGCATGGTGATGTCTCTGCTCCACGAGTGATTGCTTAGATCATGTGTGATGTGCACTGTGTGTTTCAGGTTCAGCATGCAGCGCTGCGCACATCCACGAAGGTAAAAGTCTTTCGACGCAGCCGTTGAAGACTCAAAGTCGAGACTTACGCTCCTCGGAAGATCTCACCTGCAGCAGCACGGAGAGGAACTTACGGCTCCTTGGGAGGATTATGCCATTATAGGTTACAACTTGAGCTTTTCTTAGAGTACCACGGCTTCCGGGGAAAGTCAGTCCTGCTTTGCTAACACCGAGCAGGAACCATGGATGACCCCTATCGCAACAACGTGACCCAGCAGGGGACAGGAGGTGGAGAATACACCCACACCCAGGAAGGAGGAGGAGGAGGAGGAGGAGAGGGAGGTCAAGATGGCTACCCTTACCAGGCGGACTACCCTCCTCAGGAAGATGACGCTCGAAGCGACGCCACCGAGGGCGCGGACGATGACGAGCAGATGTACGAGGGCGAGTATCAAGGCGTTCCCCACCCCGATGAGATCAAGGAGGCTCGGAGGGCGGCTCGGCTGGAGGCCAGGAGGAAAGCTCGTCAGGCTGCACAGCAAGAGGAGGAGGAAGACAACCTGCCGGAGCAATACGAAACCCTGATGGAGGATTGCGGCCACGGGCGATTCCAGTGGATGCTGTTCGTCGTGCTGGGTCTGGCGCTGATGGCTGACGGCGTGGACGGCTTCGTGGTGGGCTTCGTGCTGCCCAGCGCTGAGAAGGACATGTGCATATCCAACTCTGACAAAGGGATGCTGGGTAAGTGACGGCAGCGGGGGGGAAGGTGGGGGAAACTTGATGCATGTGGTGCGATGGACAGTCACAACAATGTCACTGACTGGAGGTTGCTACTAAAAGAAATACCCGCTTGTTACTTACATGGTAATTTGTCCTGACATGTGAATATCCAACTGACAGCAATACATCAAACTGAATCAAATCAAACTTTATTTGTAGAGCCCAATATCACAAGAAAGAAAGTTGGGATTAAAAACAAACAACAACATTGTATATGACGGAGTTAGAGCAAAATGAGAAGACAAGTGCGTGGAATACAAATAGAAAAAGTGCAGAGAAGGACATGTGCATATCCAACTCTGACAAAGGGAGGCTGGGTGAGTGACGGCAACGGGAGGGAAGGTGGGGAAAACTTGATGTATGTGGTGCGAATTGCATTTATATCGTAAAACCGCCAGACCCAGGGACAGCTTTATCCCGCAGGCCACGAGAGAGACTTAAACTCCTTCTGTAACCAGCCGATTCTGCGGAGAGTGAAGGAGTAGGTAGCACTTCTCCGCGCCGTTCCTATGAGCTTGCTTTAAAAGAAGGAACACTCAAAACAACCAGGACGAGGGTTAAACAAAAATCTGTTTTAATCATAAAAGGTAATAATGCAATACAATATAATACATTACCATACGAAGCCATATCATATGCGTAATGTAAAAGAGTAGGCCTACTCCTGCCCTGATTCACGCGCGTGGAGAGAGAGAGAACAACAAGCTAAACACTTCCTTCATACCAACACCAACAGGAAGGGGTGGAGTTTCATTTGGGAGATACCAAAACACGCTGTCTCACAGGGAATCAGCGCGGGCCAGCAGCGTATCAAACAGTTTTTAGTTTGAAGCAAAACACATTCTTATCATGTAGCTTATCACACAATAGTCCATATGTTTTCCCGCTATGAAAGCCACACGTGTTGGGAAGGCCCGCAGGATGCGCATCATTACATCTGGGGGAAATGTCCCTCGCAACTTGCAAAGCCTATCGATGGTTTAACCCAGAAAAACACTCAAAGGGGTAATCCTTTCACTCAAAACAGAACTCCCGATTAATTCTGCATCTCCCTTCTTCAAAAATAGCCTAAAAACACCCTTTTGATAAACGAGTAAAAGTCAAACTACTTTTAAGAAAAGGGGAACATTGTTTCAGGAATCTATAACAAACCTCTCTATATTTAAGAGGAACAATTTACTTTTTGTTCCTTCAACTATTAACACACAGGAATGTATAAACCCACACATATATTAGGGATGACATGATGCAATACACCTCCTATAGATGGGTGACATTCAATCAATCAATCAATGTTTATTTATATAGCCCAATATCACAAATGTTACATTTGTCTCAGTGGTCTTCACAGTGTGTACAGAATATCAGTATGACAATACGACACCCTCTGTCCTTAGACCCTCTGTCCTTAGACCCTCTGTCCTTAGACCCTCTGTCCTCAGACCCTCTGTCCTCAGACCCTTAGACTCTCACATCGTACAAGGAAAAACTTCCAGAGAAAACCCCAGTTTAAAGGGAACATGGAGAAACCTCAGGAGAGCAACAGAGGAGGGATCCCTCTCCCAGGACGGACAGACGTGCAATAGATGCCGTGTGTGAATTGAAAAGATAATACATTTGCAACATTCAAATGAATATACCACAAAATATGCTGCCTCACTTCTTCTGTACAATATCTTACATCAATTTCCACAAGAGCAGAGAGCATGCCGGCCTCTCCAGGTCATGTTGTTGCAGATTAATTTCATCTGTTGCCATCAGGGCGAAGATATGCTCTACCTGCTCTCAAGACAAATCGCTTTTCAGAATCAGTCATCCGCTCTGCACTCAAACTTTTAAATTCTTGACAGGTTTTTTAACTTGATTATTTATTTTCTTATTTATTGTGGTGCTATGAACTATTTATCGTGTAAATTGGAATGATCCACATCCAAATAGCTTATGTGCATATGACCATAACACTTTTTAATCTGTTTGGAGTCAAAGGGAAAATGTGATGTATGTGGTGGGAATTGTATTTGCGCCTAAATTAAATGATAATCTTGAAAAAAATATATTTCGCAAACAGAGAAAGACTGTATTGTTGTGAAGACGTAATAGTTAATGCAAAAAGGGGAAGCAATAATACAAGTCTAGAGTTATGCTAACCCTAACCCGTCCTCCAGCAACTCTTCGAGCTAAATGCTAACGTAAGTATGCTAGCAAAGTGTTGTATGATGAAAACCATGTTAATAATAATAATAATAATTACATTTATTATAGCGCTTCTTTTCAATGACTCAAAGCGCTTTTACATATACACACATTACACATATATCATACATGCAAATGTTCATTATTTAAGTTTAGCTTGTTAGCATGCTAATACTTGCTAGTAATAACCAAACCAAAAGTAATCCCTAATAGGATGGGAATGTCCTTTATTGTGGAGTTTATTTAGTCATAAACCAAAGTAAAGTACATGTTGACTGACGATGTTGTAAGGGGTAAAGTTATAGGATGATTTGAGTTGTATTTCAAACTATATCAGAGTTCATTGTAATTCAACCGATAGTTAAGAAATGTTAACGGCGTGATGGCGCGACAGGACATGTCAGGGGAGAGCAGAGGGTTACAGAATGTATCATGAATGTCTTTACACCATTTCACAACAATCCATTTACTGTTGACGATATATTTCTGGACTTTGGTGAACTAAGTGACTGACAAGCATTGCCATCACTCCGACTCCAATGTCCTACAAAGGGATATACACCCTGTTGGTAACTCTAATGATCCAATCTATCCAGTGAGGATGAACCCCATCAGAGAGATGATTGGCTGCAGTGCTTTGCAGAAACAACATGCTGCATTTGGCTTTTCTCGTTGGCTCATGGCTTCAGAACAGAGCGTCAGGCAGAAATACCCCTCAGCCCCTGGAACAAATGATGGGGGGAAAGCTTTTTTGGGCAAATGCTAAAAATGAGAATATACCCAACAGTGTGAATCCTAAAAGATGGACCATAGTGGAACCACTATGAAGTTACTGGATAGTGAGGCTTGGCTCGGTACCACAACCGTCTGGAAGTTGACTTTAGGCACGGCACACCACATGCCAACTGTTCAAATATGTGAAATGCCAGACTTAGGAATGGGCAGCTGCTTTTAACATACAATCAATGTTGAGTATTGTGTTTTAAGAAACCATAAACAGTTCTAGAGTGGCGAAGTCACGCCCATCTACTTCCGGTCCATGGAACCTTATTTCGGAAAAATAATGTATTGAAGTCAATGGAGAGAGAAAACGTATCTTTCGATCCCGTTTGAATTGTGCCACGAATTAAACATGTGATGTTTGTGAATCATAAAAAATCATTTCCATGTCAAAAAAGTCACAGTTTGTCGTAAAGCTGTTGAAATATAAGACTATGGAAAATACACAACTAGAAAGACTACAAATCCCAGAGTCTGCGGCCCCACGAGGACGAAAACGGCTAAACGCATAGGATTAACGCAAACGCAATCACAAACGGCTTCCGTCCACACGCAATAGTTATCCGGATAGTGTCTGTCCGCACGAGACCGCTGAAATAAATCTCACTCTACTTCACCTCTGTCTAATAATAATACCTTGAGTTTCCAAGTCTGTGACGAACTTAAGGAAACAAATTAAATCGGGTTGGGCCTGGCTGGACTTTTCTTATTACAACGTTGACATAGACGTTTAATTAATAACCCTATAAGTGTGTAGTGTTTGCAATCTGATGACAAAATACATTTAATTAAAGTCAACGTCTAATTTTTCCGTTCAGTGCCGACTTTTCCGACTTTTCCGACCACACAACAATACATAACAACAATACAAACCATTATACAAAACATATACACAAGTACAAACTTAATTACCATGACAACTCAATTCCCCGCTGTGTAGCTTCCATGGCTCGTCCAAAACGTTGATCACAGTTAAGTGAAATCTGTTGACAGAAAACACGTAATTAAAGTTTCAGTTTCTTCCGTGCAGTAAACACTGAGATCTGTCATCTCGGTGGGAAGTGCACCTCGAAGGCTCCTGACTTTCTGCGCAGACAGCCGCGCTGCAAATTAAAGCCCCTCGCCTTATTTCCCAGGCTTCGTGTGCAGCCAGGCGAGGTGGCAGATTGCTCGTTCGCTCATTTCATCGTAACCACGGCCTCGTGGGATGAGGCTTCGCGAGAGATTGATGAGGATCCCGGTGGTGATTGTATTCGGTGTGTGTCCCCGGGCTAATATGGAGCATGTTGCAGCCGCCGGAGAGCCTTCAGGCCCCTGACAGCGGGGTGTGAGTGCAGCGCGGGAAGGGGGCTGAGCAGGAGGTAGATCTGCAGACTCACGCTCTGTTCCACAGACTCGGCAGAAAGGCTTCCACTCTTCATGTCTCACACATGTCCCCTCTTCTTCATGTCTCTTCAACATCAACATGTGTCCCCTCTTCTTCATGTCTCTTCTACATCAACACGTGTCTCCTCTTCTTCATGTCTCTTCTACATCAACATGTGTCCCCTCTTCTTCATGTCTCTTCTACATCAACATGTGTCCCCTCTTCTTCATGTCTCTTCTACGTCAACATGTGTCCCCTCTTCTTCATGTCTCTTCTACATCAACATGTGTCCCCTCTTCTCTGTGTCTCTTCTATATCAACATGTGTCCCTTCTTCTCCATGTCTCTTCATCAACATGTGTCCCCTCTTCTTCATGTCTCTTCTACATCAACATGTGTCCTCTCTTCTACATCAACATGTGTCCCCTCTTCTCCATGTCTCTTCTACATCAACATATGTCCCCTCTTCTCCATGTCTCTTCTACATCAACATGTGTCGCCTCTTCTTCATGTCTCTTCTACATCAACATGTGTCCCCTCTTCTCCATGTCTCTTCTACATCAACATGTGTCCCCTCTTCTCCATGTCTCTTCTACATCAACATGTGTCCCCTCTTCTCCATGTCTCTTCTACATCAACATGTGTCCCCTCTTCCTCATGTCTCTTCTACATCAACATGTGTCCCCTCTTCTTCATGTCTCTTCTACATCAACATGTGTCCCCTCTTCTTCATGTCTCATCTACATCAACATGTGTCCCCTCTTCCTCATGTCTCTTCTACATCAACATGTGTCCCCTCTTCTTCATGTCTCTTCTACATCAACATGTGTCCCCTCTTCCTCATGTCTCTTCTACATCAACATGTGTCCCCTCTACATCAACATGTGTCGCCTCTTCTTCATGTCTCTTCTACATCAACATGTGTCCCCTCTTCTTCATGTCTCTTCTACATCAACATGTGTCCCCTCTTCCTCATGTCTCTTCTACATCAACATGTGTCCCCTCTACATCAACATGTGTCGCCTCTTCTTCATGTCTCTTCTACATCAACATGTGTCCCCTCTTCTTCATGTCTCTTCTACATCAACATGTGTCCCCTCTTCTCCATGTCTCTTCTAAATCAACATGTGTCCCCTCTTCTCCATGTCTCTTCTACATCAACATGTGTCCCCTCTTCTCCATGTCTCTTCTACATCAACATGTGTCCCCTCTTCTCCATGTCTCTTCTACATCAACATGTGTCCCCTCTTCTTCACGTCTTTTCTACATCAACATGTGTCCCCTCTTCTTCACGTCTCTTCTACATCAACATGTGTCCCCTCTTCTTCACGTCTCTTCTACATCAACATGTGTCCCCTCTTCTTCACGTCTCTTCTACATCAACATGTGTCCCCTATTGTCTCTTCTACATCAACATGTGTCCCTTCTTGTCTCTTCTACATCAACATGTGTCCCCTCTTCTTCATGTCTCTTCTACATCGACATGTGTCCCCTCCTCCTCCTCATGTCTCTTCTACATCAACATGTGTCCCCTCTTCTTCATGTCTCTTCTACATAAACATGTGTCCCTCTTCTTCATGTCTCTTCTACATCAACATGTGTCCCCTCTTCTTCATGTCTCTTCTACATCAACATGTGTCCCCTCTTGTCTCTTCTACATCAACATGTGTCCCTTCTTGTCTCTTCTACATCAACACGTGTCCCCTCTTCTTCATGTCTCTCCTACATCACCATGTGTCCCCTCTTCTTCATGTCTCTTCTACATCAACATGTGTTCCCTCTTCTTCATGTCTCTTCTACATCAACATGTGTCCCCTCTTCTTCACGTCTCTTCTACATCAACATGTGTCCCCTCTTCTTCACGTCTCTTCTACATCACCATGTGTCCTCTCTTCTTCATGTCTCTTCTACATCAACATGTGTCCCCTCTTCTTCATGTCTCTTCTACATCAACATGTGTCCCCTCTTCTCCATGTCTCTTCTACATCAACATGTGTCCCCTCTTCTCCATGTCTCTTCTACATCAACATGTGTCCCCTCTTCTCCATGTCTCTTCTACATCAACATGTGTCCCCTCTTCTCCATGTCTCTTCTACATCAACATGTGTCCCCTCTTCTCCATGTCTCTCCTACATCAACATGTGTCCCCTCTTCTTCATGTCTCTTCTACATCAACATGTGTCCCCTCTTCTTCACGTCTCTTCTACATCAACATGTGTCCCCTCTTCTTCACGTCTCTTCTACATCAACATGTGTCCCCTCTTCTTCACGTCTCTTCTACATCAACATGTGTCCCCTATTGTCTCTTCTACATCAACATGTGTCCCTTCTTGTCTCTTCTACATCAACATGTGTCCCCTCTTCTTCATGTCTCTTCTACATCGACATGTGTCCCCTCCTCCTCCTCATGTCTCTTCTACATCAACATGTGTCCCCTCTTCTTCATGTCTCTTCTACATAAACATGTGTCCCTCTTCTTCATGTCTCTTCTACATCAACATGTGTCCCCTCTTCTTCATGTCTCTTCTACATCAACATGTGTCCCCTCTTGTCTCTTCTACATCAACATGTGTCCCTTCTTGTCTCTTCTACATCAACACGTGTCCCCTCTTCTTCATGTCTCTCCTACATCACCATGTGTCCCCTCTTCTTCATGTCTCTTCTACATCAACATGTGTTCCCTCTTCTTCATGTCTCTTCTACATCAACATGTGTCCCCTCTTCTTCACGTCTCTTCTACATCAACATGTGTCCCCTCTTCTTCACGTCTCTTCTACATCAACATGTGTCCCCTCTTCTTCACGTCTCTTCTACATCACCATGTGTCCCTCTCTTCTTCATGTCTCTTCTACATCACCATGTGTCCCCTCTTCTTCATGTCTCTTCTACATCAACATGTGTCCCCTCTTCTTCACGTCTCTTCTACATCAACATGTGTCCCCTCTTCTTCACGTCTCTTCTACATCACCATGTGTCCCCTCTTCTTCACGTCTCTCCTACATCAACATGTGTCCCCTCTTCTTCATGTCTCTTCTACATCAACATGTGTTCCCCTCTTCCTCATGTCTTCCTACATCACCATGTGTCCCCTCTTCTTCACGTCTCTTCTACATCAACATGTGTCCCCTCTTCTTCATGTCTCTCCTACATCACCATGTGTCCCACAATACTAAAAGTCTACAGTCACGCTGACCCGTCCTACGGCAATTCTCAGAGCTAAATGCTAACGCGAGCATGCTAGCTAAGTGTTAACAGACAGAAATGTTTTCGATCTTAGCCGTACTCTTTGAAAGCAGATCGACTCCCAACACCTCTGTTAAAAAGAGGAGGAATACGTGTGTGCGCCCTCACCCCGGAAGGTGGTGTAATTGTTTATCCTTTCGGGTGAAAATGAAAGAGGCGTATAGTGGGAGACTCTGGGGACAACGAAGAGGAAGTTCAGGCCGTTTTTAAACATCAGTTGCCGTTAACGAGTTCTCTCAAGGATTTGCTAAACTTGCAATTAAAAAGGTCTTTCATAACACACAAGATGATGTTTCCCTGCAACTATTAAAGGGATAGTCAAACATGTATTTGGTGTTTAACATGAAGACAATCGAATGACAAGTCCAGTTTTGTTTTACGTCTTTTCCCGTTGGATTATCTCTGACTTTTTAAAGGTTTGTAGAGATTTTCTTTCGTTGATGAAAACTACTTTTACTGTTGCGTGACATGTCAAAAGTACATCTCCTCTGGTGCATCAGACTTTGCTCTTCCTAAGTCTTTGTAAAACCTAGCTGATTTGCTAAATCCAGTTGCCTTATTTAAACTAAAGCAATGTGTGAAGTTGCCATAACGTCCTTTAATGCTGACCAATGAGAAGCAAGAACAGATATAACACGTAAGCTTTGGCATCCATGGCACCACCTTCCATCAATGCCAATCACCTATCGATGTAACCTTTCACAAGTAGCTACACGGGTTTCATGAATGTTTAGAGATTTGCAGATATATGTTTAAGAGTTAGTAGTAGCTTGGCGTGAGAGGGTAATATCGTACATGACAACTTAGTCTGGATTTATTGGCTCAATATTTTGTATTTTTTAGATATTTGGTGTCATGTTTGTTGAATGTCATTTACAAATGTTTAAAATATACTTTTTATCACGGTCACATGTATACCACATTACGTTTCTCGATATTAGCAAGCTAACAGAATAAGACACCACATATTCTTTCACACACAGTGACGTCACGAGCTACCCACAATGCAACACGCGCCATATATATATATATAAATATATAAATACGCCATTTTCCTGGAGGTGCTAATATCCCGGAGGTGCTAATGTAAACAGCTAGCTAACGTAGCCAGACAGAGCGCACTAGTTTTTTTTTGAATTAACGACCGAAGAAATCGCTGCATGTCTTCGGATTACATCTCTGGACTTGAGGGGTGTGCGCTAGGTCGTTACCAGCGTGAACTAGAGCTGTGTGGGTTGTCGGATCGCCCTTACAGACTGATGCAGATGTATGGAAAAACGACAGTGGCCTTCGTCGATGTTGGCTGCATCTACGTCTATCTTCTGGAAACACCAGGTGATACACTTGTCACAATAATATTATCATGCCGTTGCATACATGTGGTATTTCAGAGTTGACTAGATACTGATGAAGGCAATAGACTATGATATTCAGTACAGGAAGCTTAGCAACACCTAGACGGTGTACGGCTGCTTGCACCTCGTGTAAAACGGCGGATACCGGAAGTACGGTGTCGCCCTCGGCCCAATACCCGTATGTGTGTGTGAAAGAATGCATGTTATCGGCCAATTAGCATAATCAGTGGAGCGTCATAGATTTAGTGTAAATATGCACTCGGTTTTTACAATTGATCATCGCAAATAGCCATACAAAGGATAACATGTGGTTCGGACAAGAGCACAGATAAGTGAGTCGATGTGGTATACAGTACAGAGCAACCTCCATGACAGGAGGAAGTTATCGGCGAAGCGTTGGACACAAAACAGAGAAATGTAAGACAGGAGGTCAGTTTTGGCGTCTTTGTGTTTCCAACATTACGTTTCCTTTTCCTTTATTTCAACACGGACAGAATGTGAAGATTCCTTCAGTTTTGTGATGTTTTTTAGTTTCAACGTTGCTTTAAAGCAGGGGTGTCAAACTCAAGGCCCGGGGCCCACATTCGGCCCGCGACTTCATTTTATGTGGCCCCACAAGAGCTTGCAAAGAATATGATATGTTTATTATACGGTTACATGCTACAGAAGCACGTTGTCCATAAACTACATGTCCCACAATGCATCTCACATATGACTTTTTTCTCAGAATTTGCCTTTTTTTCTTCAAAATATGCATTTTTTCATAGAATTCCTTTTTCTCAGAATTAGATTTTTATTTCAAAATGTCACTTCCATTTCCTTTTTCTCCAGAATTTGGCTTTTCTTTTTAAATCATTTTGGGACATACGCACTGAAGAGACTTGCAATTATTTGCCCAAGAATTCTGCTTTCAGACGTAGTATCCTATCCGATGATAATCCAATGCAGAGGCAATGATGTAATACATTATTTTATATATATGATATATTTATATATGTATTTTTTTTTATATAGTCTTAAAGTTACAACCGGCCCTTTGAGTGCAACCATAATGCTGATGTGGCCCGCGATGAAATTGAGTTTGACACCCCTGCTTTAAAACATCGTGGAAGCAGTTGCGACACATCATAGGATTACCCACTGATGACGTTTAATTTGTGACAACATTCAAAATAGGGTTTCTTAATTTTGACTTTCTGAACAGATGGTTCCGGCTGCAGACCAACACTTGAAACTCAATCAATAGTCATCCAAAGAAAAGCAGAACGACTGGATGGGACGACAGGGTGTCCATCGCTCAGCGGTCATAACACTCGAGAAAAGCCATCTGGAAAAGCCTCATGTTCTTTGATAATGCCCACGGTAGATATTGTACGGATGTGGAAGGCATGCCACTCCAGTGCCTGACGTTATTTAGTCTCCCGAGTCATTATCTCTTTATCCAGATGTCCGCTTTCACTTTTAATAATAACAAAATCCCCATATCCCCTGCAGGGATTCGTAGTCTTCCCTGCTCTCAAGGACACTAGCAGGTGCACGGCGGCTTGCTTCTGCAGACTTTGATCCTCCACCTGAATCAATCAATCAATCAATCAATCAATCAATGTTTATTTATATAGCCCAATATCACATATGTTACATTTGTCTCAGTGGTCTTCACAGTGTGTACAGAATATCAGTATGACAATACGACACCCTCTGTCCTTAGACCCTCTGTCCTTAGACCCTCTGTCCTTAGACCCTCACATCGTACAAGGAAAAACTTCCAAAGAAAACCCAGTTTAAAGGGAACATGGGAGAAACCTCAGGGAGAGCAGCAGAGGAGGGATCCCTCTCCCAGGACGGACAGACGTGCAATAGATGCCGTGTGTAAAGGACAGGCTGTCAGGCTGTCCATGTGTGCACCTTAGAAGCATGCACCTTGCCTTAAGCAACAACGTGGCCGAGATAAGAGGTGACATATTAGCCTTGAAGCTTTACTTCCAGGTGTCCTTATCGTCGGTTTCTTGCGGCTTGGCGTGTTTGGATAGTCGAGTAATCCACAAGGTGAACACTATGGCTCCTCGTGCCGTTAAGCAGCTTATTCCTGCTGTAATTAGGGCTGTGTAGTAAAAACACGGAGCAGGCAGCAGGTAAAGATTTAAAACTACTCGGAGAAGAGAAGTGCCCAGGTTGTCGGTTTTAAATCCTGACACCGAGCGCCCGTCTCTCCCGGAGAGTCGTTAAAAAAGGCAGGAACATAATCATTGTTATCTCCTCGCAGCCGTAATGGGCGGCGCAGTTGGAGGCTGGTAAAAAGCTGTTGCTTCACGACTAAATGAAATGCCATGACGGACTTTCTGCCAGGTGCATGCTGGGAAAAGGCTCGCTGTCACTCAGAGCGGAAATCTGCAGATACAATGGCGAGAAGAAAATCCATTTTGCAATAAACAAAAATAAAATGTCAGATTTTAACGGTAACATATTGTGGAAACGATGCATTCAATGACCTTTATGACTCAGCTGTTCTGGGAATGCTATTATCAGGCAAACGTGGATTTATTGTTCTCCGTACATCATTATGAATATTCAGATTATCAGAGCATCACAGTGACTTCAAGCCGAGAGGGTTTTATTATTGTTTCTCTAAACCTCTGAACTCATACGAGGGTAAAGAGAGCCCCCTTGTGGAAATCAGGACTCATGTTTTACTCTTTAAAGTAGAGACACTACATACTGATATACACCTGAACATCAGCAGAGAGGACTCTTTAAAGTAGAGACCCTACATACTGATATACACCTGAACATCAGCAGGAGAGGACTCTTTAAAGTAGAGACACTACATACTGATATACACCTGAACATCAGCAGGAGAGGACTCTTTAAAGTAGAGACACTACATACTGATATACACCTGAACATCAGCAGGAGAGGACTCTTTAAAGTAGAGACACTACATACTGATATACACCTGAACATCAGCAGGAGAGGACTCTTTAAAGTAGAGACACTACATACTGATATACACCTGAACATCAGCAGGAGAGGACTCTTTAAAGTAGAGACACTACATACTGATATACACCTGAACATCAGCAGAAGAGGACTCTTTAAAGTAGAGACACTACATACTGATATACAGCTGAACATCAGCAGGAGAGGACTCTTTAAAGTAGAGACACTACATACTGATATACACCTGAACATCAGCAGGAGAGGACTCTTTAAAGTAGATACACTACATACTGATATACACATGAACATCAGCAGGAGAGGACTCTTTAAAGTAGAGACACTACATACTGATATAAAGCTGAACATCAGCAGGAGAGGACTCTTTAAAGTAGAGACACTGCATACTGATATACACCTGAACATCAGCAGGAGAGGACTCTTTAAAGTAGAGACACTAACTGACATAGAACTGAACATCAACAGCCCCTTTGAGTCCATAGTATCTTTACTTTAACCTAAGTGAAGTACGTGCAGTGCTTCGACCAACAATGGCCTATTTGTTTCGATTGGAGTAAAAATGTAACTTGTCCTTTGAGTGTAAAATGTCAAATTCCTCCTATAATGAGGTTTGTGTGTTTTCTTGCAGGTCTGCTGGTGTACGTGGCGATGATGGTGGGGGCGTTGGTGTGGGGGGGTCTGAGTGATAAGATGGGCAGGAGGAAGTGTCTGATCTACGTCCTGAGCATCGACCTGGTCTTCTCCTTCCTCTCCTGCTTCGCGCAGGGCTACGGCTTCTTCCTCTTCTTCAGGATCTGCTCCGGCTTCGGGTGAGACGGGACATTTTACATGAATATACAAATCAGTCCACCGGGAGCACAAATAGGGCCGTTTTCTGGTTAAAACTGCCACTTACGGCCCCTACACACTACAGCTTCCACAGCTTTGAAAACGGTGTCCAACGCGTCTGCCCATTCACTTTGAATGGGGTGACGTCACTTTTCGCCGAACTGCATTGTGGGAAGCAGAGCGGGGCTTTCCTGGCGTTTCAGGCTGCAAAAGTTGAGCAATATTCAACTTTTGAAGCTTCTGAAGCTTTCGGTGGAAGCGTCAGCCAATCAAATCATATGCCAGTACAAGCTCTAGCCAATCAAACCGCTGCTTGTGTGTTAGGGGCGGGAGATTCATGGGATTGGTTGTTGGTCGAGCTTCAGACACGCCCAGCTCCAAGCTTTTTTTGAAGCTGTAGTGTGGACGGGCCGTTACTGCCCCTACACACGGTGGCGTGCGTTGCCGCTTCAACGCTTCTGCCCATTCACTTTGAATGGGGTGACGTCGCGATTCGCCGAATTGCATTGTGGGAGCAAAGCTTCCTCCTCGACAGAGGCGTCAGCCAATCGAATCATATGCCAGTACAAGCTCTAGCCAATCAAACCGCTGCTTGTGTGTCAGGGGCGGGAGATTCATGTGATTGGTTGTTGGTCGAGTTTCAGCCCCCCCCGCCGGCAAGCGACGACGCACGCCGCCGTGTGTAGGGGCCGTTAGGATCCTGAAAATGTCAGAAAATGAATCCACTTAGCCCCCAAAACATCTGCACAATGGTCCAAATGGGTCTAGCCATCAACCTGCTGTGTGCTAATTGTGTTGTGTTGAGTTTTTGTTATAATAACTGTCCGTTTCCATAATGCATTTTGACGGGAAAAGCACATCTACCTTTACCGCCAGAGATGATTTTATAAGAACTGTCATTTTCCATAATTGACCCTTCGGTTTGACGGGAAAAGCAAATCCCCGTATTCGCATTTCGATGATATTTGTTCCAGAATAAGACGCCTGACATTTAACGTTCGATGAGTAATGAAAGTCATTTTATTGTCAATCTGTCAGTTTGTGTGTACAGACAGAGGGATCGAAATACCGTTTCCCACAATCCTGAATACAATGTATAAATATGTATATCCTATGTATACACAATCAACAGACACATTTATACACACTGAATATTGACGCTGAATCAAATAATTTTCCTTAAAATATAATATAATATAAATCACTTTTACATACGCCTCACAACAGGAGATGTCTGTGTGTCTATCTGTTCATTATCACACCAATTAGTGAACAATGCTCTTGTTTTTCATGTGAGCTTTTTATTGCGGACTTCCTGCCGTCTCGAACACCTCGGGGTGAAGCCGTCGCCGTGCACAGATTGATGTTGCCGTCACACTTTGATAACGATAACAGCCTGAGTGTACCGAGACATGCAACATTGATGTTTTTAAGCCGAGCCAAAGAACAACAAGTCGTGAAAATAAAAACCGTTTCTGAGGCCCTTGATAGTCATTAACTGTCCCCGTGTTTCTTCACTAAGCACACGGAGCAGGCACACATATGGAAGCAAACAAGAGACAGAAGTATTTTAATTTTATCAGACACCGAATTTATAGCATTGAAAATAATTACTTTGAAAATCATGTATCTGAATTTTGTTTGCTCCGAATTTACCTATGTGAAATAAAAATGTAAAAATTCAAGTTAAAAAAATTCGAATGTTCAAATTCAGATCCCAAAAATTGAAGTGAAAAAAATTCGACGTCAAATATTTCGGTGTTTAAAATTCGATGTGAAAAAATTCGGTGTATAATAAAATTAAAATACTTCTGTCTCTTGTTTGCTTCCATACACACATGATTGTTTTGAAGTTAAACATCATTCGATTTCCCTCTTGGATAGCAGCCGTATTTTCTGGAAAGCTAGATATCAGGAGTGATGTGTCTGTTTCAGAACAGACGGTAAAACGTCCAGGTGAAGTCAACGGAACAACGGGCGAACAAAGACGGCATTAATGCATACGGTAGTGTTTCCCATCGGTGTCCTTTACACGGGTGAGCTTTTAAAGCAGCAGCATTTGTCCCTATCATTATTTAAACAAACTATCTGTACAAAAGAAAGCTGGGTCAGGAGTTCAGGTCCAATACATGTTGAGGAATAACACACATGCATTTGAACAATAACAAAGCACACAATGCACGTTCAATCAGAAGTGACAAACGTGCATCGGGCGTTAAAAGGAATGCGATGTAGGGTCTGAGCTACAACAAAAACAAACACAAAGATATCCTCCTCCAATGACCCAAATATGTTTATGAACCCAACAGTGACTTCAAATGATGTTTGACATAGCTCCTTCCTTATGCACCTTTATTCAAATGCCGGACACCACAGGAAATGATCCACTAAATCCTCCAACGACCACGTGTTGTTTTAGAGATTTATATCTGCGTGTCCTCCCCAGAATCGGCGGCTCCATCCCGATCGTGTACACGTACTTCACGGAGTTCCTGCAGATGGATAAACGTGGAGAGCATCTGAGCTGGCTCTGCATGTTCTGGATGCTGGGGGGGCTTTACGCCTCTTTCACCGCCTGGGGAATCATCCCACACTACGGTAACACGCACACACACACACACACACACACACACACACACACACGCACGCACACACACACACACACACACACGCACGCACGCACACACACACGTACACACACACGCACACACACACGCGCGCACACACGTGCACACATACGCACACACACACACACACACACACACACACGATTAAACAGAGGTGGGAAGTAGTGGAGTACAAATACTTCGTACATTTTTCTGGTATCAGTACTTTACTCCACTACTTATTTTTCTGACGACTTTTAACTTTCTACTTCTTACATGTTGAACACAAATACCTGTACTTTCTACTTCTTACATGTTGAACCCAAATACCTGTACTTTCTACTTCTTACATGTTGAACACAGATACCTGTACTTTCTACTTCTTACATGTTGAACACAAATACCTGTACTTTCTACTTCCTACATGTTGAACACAAATACCTGTACTTTCTACTTCTTACATGTTGAACACAAATACCTGTACTTTCTACTTCTTACATGTTGAACACAAATACCTGTACTTTCTACTTCTTACATGTTGAACACAAATACCTGTACTTTCTACTTCCTACATGTTGAACACAAATACCTGTACTTTCTACTTCTTACATGTTGAACACAAATACCTGTACTTTCTACTTCTTACATGTTGAACACAAGTACCTGTACTTTCTACTTCTTACATGTTGAACACAAACACCTGTACTTTCTACTTCTTACATGTTGAACTCAAATACCTGTACTTTCTACTTCTTACATGTTGAACCCAAATACCTGTACTTTCTACTTCTTACATGTTGAACCCAAATACCTGTACTTTCTACTTCCTACATGTTGAACACAAATACCTGTACTTTCTACTTCTTACATGTTGAACACAAATACCTGTACTTTCTACTTCTTACATGTTGAACTCAAATACCTGTACTTTCTACTTCTTACATGTTGAACACAAATATCTGTACTTTCTACTTCTTACATGTTGAACACAAACACCTGTACTTTCTACTTCTTACATGTTGAACCCAAATACCTGTACTTTCTACTTCTTACATGTTGAACTCAAATACCTGTACTTTCTACTTCTTACATGTTGAACACAAATACCTGAACTTTCTACTTCTTACATGTTGAACACAAATACCTGTACTTTCTACTTCTTGTTGAACACAAATACCTGTACTTTCTACTTCTTACATGTTGAACCCAAATACCTGTAATTTTTACTTCTTACATGTTGAACTCAAATACCTGTACTTTCTACTTCCTACATGTTGAACACAAATACCTGTACTTTCTACTTCTTACATGTTGAACACAAATACCTGTACTTTCTACTTCTTACATGTTGAACACAAATACCTGTACTTTCTACTTCCTACATGTTGCACACAAATACCTGTACTTTCTACTTCCTACATGTTGAACCCAAATAGCTGTACTTTCTACTTCTTACATGTTGAACACAAATACCTGTACTTTCTACTTCTTACATGTTGAACCCAAATACCTGTACTTTCTACTTCTTACATGTTGAACACAAATATCTGTACTTTCTACTTCTTACATGTTGAACCCAAATACCTGTACTTTCTACTTCTTACATGTTGAACCCAAATACCTGTACTTTCTACTTCTTACATGTTGAACTCAAATACCTGTACTTTCTACTTCTTACATGTTGAACACAAATACCTGAACTTTCTACTTCTTACATGTTGAACACAAATACCTGTACTTTCTACTTCTTGTTGAACACAAATACCTGTACTTTCTACTTCCTACATGTTGAACCCAAATACCTGTACTTTCTACTTCTTACATGTTGAACACAGATACCTGCACTTTCTACTTCTTACATGTTGAACTCAAATACCTGTCCTTTCTACTTCTTACATGTTGAAGTCAAATACCTGTACTTTCTACTTCTTACATGTTGAACCCAAATACCTGTACTTTCTACTTCCTACATGTTGAATCCAAATACCTGTACTTTCTACTTCTTACATGTTGAACACAAATACCTGTACTTTCTACTTCTTACATGTTGAACCCAAATACCTGTACTTTCTACTTCTTACATGTTGAACACAAATACCTGTACTTTCTACTTCTTACATGTTGAACACAAATACTTGTACTTTCTACTTCTTACATGTTGAACTCAAATACCTGTACGTTCTACTTCTTACATGTTGAACACAAATACTTGTACTTTCTACTTCTTACATGTTGAACTCAAATACCTGTACTTTCTACTTCTCACATGTTGAACTCAAATACCTGTACTTTCTACTTCTTATAGCTGCTAGTCATGGGTACTTTTTACTGAAGGACACTTCAAAGCCCATACTTCTAACATGCACAAACAAACTACAGGAAAGGGAAACCCCACAAAGCAGAATCGGCCTCTTTAACAGACTCTTCTCCTGATTGTCTTCCAGGTTGGGGATTCGCCATCGGGACAGAGATCCAGATCCACAGTTGGAGATTATTCATCTTCGTGTGTCTCTTCCCTGCGTTGGCTGCTCTCATCGGAGTCATCTTCATGCCGGAGAGCCCTCGTTTCCTCCTGGAGGTCAGAGCCAATGTCTCCAAATTAAATCAAATAAGTGGTTTTATTGTCTGAAAAACATAAAAACACTGAAAGCAAGATTAACATCAAACACAATAACACGTAGCGTTTCTATGCTAACATGCATTATGCTGTATGTCTAGTCGACGGCTCAGAGTCTTGTTGTGAACCCAGAAATGTTGAGTACCAACGTCTTATGTTAGAAATGTATAGTACGGGTCCCCAGCTCATAGAAACTGCCGGATTATATCTTGCATATGTTGGGCAATATGCGCTATTAGCACAAGTTGCGTTAATTAGCATTAATTACCACTATAGCCTACGGTATGTGGACAATAGTTTGGACGTGGCTTGGCCGATTTGGACAATGTTGGAGTAGTTTGGGGGGTTATTTAAGATTCTGTCAGATTCTGACAGTTTCAGGATCCGTAGTGGCAGTTTTAACCAGAAGATTGCCATATTTGTGGACTACTTTTTTATAAATGTTGCGTCTATTTTGCGATTTTAGTGGATTCTGGATCATTTGAATTGGACAGATTGCCTATTTTTTGGAAGAAAAGTTGTCATAATAGCTCAATCATGTCCATCTTGTGTTCTCTATTTCCAATGGTTAATGGTCCACTGCTCATGGTAGTAAAAATCAGTCCACCGAGAGGACAAATATTGCCACTTTCTGGTAATAATACGGCAATTTCTGATCCTTAAACCGTCAGAAATGGATCCAGCATCCTCAATGACCCCCAAAGCCACTCCACAATGGTTGAAATCGACCAAGCCGTTTTCAACTATTGCCCTCAATGTATGCTAATCGTGAGAATCTTGGGGTGCTCAACATTTCCGGGGTTCACCATGGTGGCAACTCGACGGTATGTGAGTGTTAAACATTGGTTACGCTGAGTCATCCTCAGCAACATGCCACTGCTGTGCTAAGTTAGCGACAGGCTGCTAAGGCGCCACCACCCACCCAGCGTTTCTCCTCCAGGACAAAGACCTCCGACCACATGTGGTATTGTGTCTGTATGTGACTGCTCCAACATGTACACACACACACACACACACACACACACACACACACACACACACACACACACACACACACACACACACACACACACACACACACACCACACACACACCACACACACACACACACACACCAACACACACACACACCAAAATGATCACACATTTCTCCGTCTGATAAGAGGCAGCAGACGTCATGGGAACAACTCAACTGGTTTTAGTGTTTTTGGGAACTCAGTACATTTACTTAAGTACAATTTGACATTCTGTTACTTTACTTGAGTATTTCCATCGTATGCTATCTTACTGTGTACTTCTACTGCACTACAGTTCAGAGGTACATGGTGTACTTTTCCTCCACTGCATGTATTTAATACCTTTAGTTACTTTACAGATCTGGATGAATGATGTGAAATCTAACCAAGTGTTGAATCAGACTTTAGTTCCACCTGGAGTAAATCCACCAGCTACCCTGCAGTCTACAAAGTACTTCAGACTAGCTGCACCTCCACCAGCTACCCTGCAGTCTACAAAGTACTTCAGACTAGCTGCACCTCCACCAGCTTTGAGAACACTTTCATGATCAATCATTATAAAACATATCATATATATTATTCTGAAATGGACCAATCTGCACAACGACTACTTTCACTGACTTTCACTATATTTAGATGAGAATACTTTCTACTTTCACTTGAGGAACATTTTGAATGCTTTTACTGTAACAGAGTATTCCTACACTCTGGTACTTCTACTTTTACTCAAGTACAAGATCTGAGTACTTCTACTTTGACTGAAGTACAAGACCTGAGTACTCTCTACTTTTACTCAAGTACGAGATCTGAGTACTTCTACTTTTACTCAAGTACAAGATCTGAATACTTCCACTTTTACTCAAGTACAAGACCTGAGTACTTCTACTTTTACTAAGTACAAGATCTGAGTACTTCTACTTTTACTCAAGTACAAGACCTGAGTACTTCTACTTTTACTCAAGTACAATATCTGAATACTTCCACTTTTACTCAAGTACAAGACCTGAGTACTTCTACTTTAGTCAAGAACAAGATCTGAGTACTTCAACTTTTACTCAAGTACAAGATCTGAGTACTTCTACTTTTACACAAGAACGAGATCTGAGTACTTCTACTTTAGTCAAGAACAAGATCTGAGTACTTCTACTTTAGTCAAGTACAAGATCTGAGTACTTCTACTTTAGTCAAGTACAAGATCTGAGTACTTCTACTTTAGTCAGTAACAAGATCTGAATTCTTCTACTTTACTTAGTAACAAGATCTGAATTCTTCTACTTTAGTCAAGTACACGATCTGAGTACTTCTACTTTACTCAAGTACAAAATCTGAGTACTTCTACTATTACTCAGTAACAAGATCTGAGTACTTCTACTTTACTTAGTAACAAGATCTGAATTCTTCTACTTTAGTCAAGTACACGATCTGAGTACTTCTACTTTTACTCAAGAACAATATCTGAGTACTTCTACTTTTACTCAAGTACAAGATCTGAGTACTTCTAATATTACTCAGTAACAAGATCTGAATTCTTCTACTTTACTTAGTAACAAGATCTGTATTCTTCTACTTTAGTCAAGTACACGATCTGAGTACTTCTACTTTACTCAAGTACAAAATCTGAGTACTTCTACTATTACTCAGTAACAAGATCTGAGTACTTCTACTTTACTTAGTAACAAGATCTGAATTCTTCTACTTTAGTCAAGTACACGATCTGAGTACTTCTACTTTTACTCAAGAACAATATCTGAGTACTTCTACTTTTACTCAAGTACAAGACCTGAGTACTTCTACTTTGACTGAAGTACAAGATCTGAGTACTTCTACTTTTACTCAAGTACGTGATCTGAGTACTTCTACTTTGACTGAAGTACAAGATCTGAGTACTTCTACTTTTACTAAGTACAAGACCTGAGTACTTCAACTTTTACTCAAGTACAAGATCTGAGTACATCTACTTTTACACAAGAACGAGATCTGAGTACTTCTACTTTAGTCAAGAACAAGATCTGAGTACTTCTACTTTAGTCAAGTACAAGATCTGAGTACTTCTACTTCAGTCAAGTACAAGATCTGAGTACTTCTACTTTTACTCAAGAACAAGATCTGAGTACTTCTACTTTTACTCAAGAACAAGATCTGAGTGCTTCTTCGACCTCCAAAGCTAGATAAAATGTGTGTATGTGTGTGTGTTTCAGGCTGCTCGACACGACGAAGCGTGGATGGTCCTCAGGCGAGTCCACGACACCAACTGGAAGGCAAAGGGGGAACCAGAGAGAGTTTTCACGGTAAGACTTTTAATAGATTTATTTACCCTTTCAGATTTTCATCAAACCGGTTTAAAATCTATAGATTTAATGATTTGTTCTTTTGTTACAATTCACCGTTATTTATAAAGAACTTTAAAACTCTCAGTCACATGACGTTCCCTCTCTCTCTCGGTCACATGACGTTCCCTCTCTCTCGGTCACATGATAGTGAAAGACTATTTATTTTTCCAAAACTCTAATTTCTAAAATAGTTTATATATAAAGTGCAAATGCCCGACTTTATCTCACAATAACGTATTATGTATCGTGTTGGACTGAAAGGAAAGCTTCACAAAGAGATAGAATAATATAAGCATGTATGTCGACGTACCGGGAGGTTATCACTGTGTTCACATCCAAACTCCTCTTTGTTGTGAAGGCGACCAACATCAAGACTCCACAGACTGAGGAGGACGATTTCATCGAGATCCAGAGCGACACGGGGACGGCTTTCCAGCGCTGGACCGTCCGTCACATGACCATGCTGCAGCAGGTCTGCACGTCATACATTATAGCACTTACTTGTATCGACATAACACATGCGATCCCATCTACCTCATGTGTTGATGATCCTATGTGCTCAATTCAATTTTTCAATTTAGTAAATTTTTCAATTTAGTAAATTTTTCAATTTAGTAAATTTTTGAATTTAGTCAATTTATGTCAGAAACAAAAAAAATATAACAATAATATATATATATATATATATATATATTCTCTTTTTTTCTTTTTTTCACTCAGATTAATAATTATAACACGTACCAGTCAGATATTCTCTGTTCATGTTCAACAGGGGCAAGAAGAAGCTTAAAAAACTGTTCTGGTCCTCCCCCCTCTAACATATATTTATCTTTTAAAACATTAGGTCATCGTCATTAGCGACATGTTTGTCTTGTAAATCTTTTTTTTACATTTTTTACAAAACAATCAGAAAGAAATTACTTTTTACAATTACAAGAAATAACAACGAATGGGATTTTACAGGTCCTGTTCATAGCTCTTCATGATGCTTGTAGATAAGATGAGATAAGAAGAACTTTATTGATCCCAATGTGGGAAATGTTCGCATTGCAGCAGCATGAAAAGACATGGCATTGTACAATACAAATGTAAAGACAAGAAAGAAACAGAAAGTCGAACACATACATGTTGAATTTACAAATTAACAATAACAAGACATAAAGCAAGGTATTATATATCCATAAGTCTGTGAGAGATGGAATATTAAATATGAAACTGAATATATGCATTTAAAATGTACAGTGAAGAGAAAAACTATGGAGCATCTTACTGTATGTGGTCAATCCCTAAAATAACACTCATACATGATAAGACTTGTTAACATGTTACCCCAGCGACTCCAAGTATATCAGAATGAAGTTTATTTAGGTCTGCACATCATTCCTAGATGATAACACCTACTTGTATCTACATAACACATGTACAATATTATCCTGGTATGTGGTTGCGCCCTAATTTGAACCTTTTCCGAGGAAGTATTTGGGATGGATACCACTAAATCCATATCATTTGAAAAACCGTTATCCAATGTGTTAAAAGGAAGTCTTTGTCAGGGGCTGGTACCCAATAGAAAGTCAAACAGAATAATCATAAGTGTAGGTCTTTGTATTTTATCATGTTATGACTCTGCAGACGTACCATATCTACCTGTGTGTGTTTCAGGTGATGGCTAACATCATGTCGCTCTCTGCCGCTGAGCTCCGGCTGCAGGGCCTCTTCCTGCTCATCGTCTGGTTCTGCCTGGCCTTCAGGTAGCTCTTTCAAACACGTCATATGACTTTAAATAATCCACATGTGTAACGACTGAGTAGAGGACTCAATAGCACGACTTAGGGACAGAGGCTTCGGTTACAAAGAAGGTCGATACAAGCAAAGGTTCGGCACACGGTAGGTCACTCAGGAAGGAAACCAAAACAGGCGAGGCCGGAACAGGGTCAGGTACACGGGTCCTCACACACGCAAAGCCGTGGCAGCACATCACTCCCACCCTCATCCACCTCCACTGGTTGCCAGTCAAGTTCCGCATAACTTATAAAGTCCTCCTCCTGACCTACAAGTCCCTCCATGCCCTTGACCCCCAGCACCTATCGGACATCCTCCACCCACATGCCCCACCCCGGAACCTGCGGTCTTCAGACTCTGGCCTGCTCACCACCCCCCCGCACCAAACTGAGAACCTTCGGGGACAGAGCCTTCAGCGTGGCAGCCCCCACCCTCTGGAACGCTCTCCCTCCGGAGATTCGCAACATCCCCACACTGGACGCCTTCAAAGGACCCTCAAGTCCCATCTGTTCATCAAGGCTTTTGGCCCTTAAATCGATCTGTTGTTTTGTCTGTCTGACCTTTGTTTTGTTTTGTGTGTGCTCGCCCTATTCCTGTAAAGTGACCTTGGGTCCCTTGAAAGGCGCTATAGAAATCTCAGTTATTATTATTATTATTATTACACGTGGAAACTAAATACTAGAAAGAAAGTACTGCTGGAAAGAACAAAGATGAACTGGCACTGAGGGGAATGTGAACACAGACTAAATACAGACGGGTGGGGGATGATAACGGGACATAGGTGAGACTAATTAGGGATGGTTACACAGGTGGGGTTCAATCACAGGAAGGAAGTGGTGACACTGAAATGAGAGGAGAGGTGAGAAACAAAATAAAACAGGAATATCAGAATGATGACAAAAAAATAACTTGCTGGCTCGGACCTTACAACATGTAATACTGAGCACCGCATGATAACCGTACATTTTCAAACCCTTATATACCATGATACTACATATATAATAGAATATAACATGCACTATATCGTTGAGATTTAAGGCATACATATCCTAATATAATACATATACATCCCTACTAGTGGATATTCATTCAAATCATGTATTTTAAGTATATGGGTGGATATTCTTATACTGGCACTGGAAATGTAAAATGTCCAAATCACAAAAAGAGGTTTTCTCACTTGATAATATCTAGATTTTAATATTGTTTTTGTTTATTTTGCTTAAGTATAGAAGTGTAAAAGTGTATATATGAAGGTTATTCAGTTTGTTTACACATGTTTCTCTGTGCTTCAGTTACCACGGCCTGGGAGTGTGGTTTCCTGATATGATCAAATACATGCAGTACGAAGAGTACGAGTCCAAGGTCCGAGTGTTTCACCGAGAACGGGTCGAACGCTTCCACTTCAACTTCTCTTTAGTCAACCAGATCCACCGCGAGGGGGAGTACATCCACGACAAGTACGTTTCCTCTCTCCGTCCCTAACATACTGCATATATTCATATTAACTTTGCTCTTTAAAGGTCTCCTATCATGCGAAATCCACTTTGTGATATCTTTTATACATAACTATCTGTCCCCGGTGTGTCAGGGAACTCACGAAATTTCAGAAAATAAAACCCTCTCTCTTTTCCTACGTACCCAAATCTCTAAAAACGGGGAACAACGGAGCTGATCCAGATTGGCGTCCGATATGACGTAATATCTGAAATGTGGGCTGGCTTTAGACCCACGGCCCTATCAGAAACTTCGCTATTAGTAACAATGCCTGACGTGTTTTGGATGTAATATGGTCGGTGTTTACATTAGCATCGCTAACACTCAGAGCTAACCTGTACTGGAGAGCATGTGTGTGAAGAAGCAGGAAATAAAAAGGAACTCACCTTGTGGTATAACCGGCAAGAGAGAAAGCCTTTGAGCTCCAAACTGTTTCAGAGAGAATCCTTGATGTGGTTTGGAACATGACATGTCGTTTAATCACGGCAGCGTTCAGCTGGGAATCTGCCGGTAGAATTCTGAGCAGGCATTGGCTCCACCCCCTATTGTTATCTTTTTATTTTTTATTTTTTATCTGATTTTATTTAGTTCCAATAAATCGTAATATTGTAACTTTTTTTTGGAGGGGGGCCACCGGGGGTTCCCTGGTCAGTGTTACGGGGGCACTGGCCCCGGTCCCCCCCCCTAGAACCGCCCCTGCACTTTAGGTTTATGTTTGATGAGATTCCTTTTCCTTTCATTCAGGTTTGCAAACATTGAGATTAAGTCTGTGAAGTTCGAGGATTCTCTGTTTGAAAATTGCTACTTTGAGGATGTCAGGTCCACCAACACCTTCTTTGAGAACTGCACCATCAAAAACACCGTCTTCTATAACACAGGTACCATGCAGAATTAGAAAAACATTTTAATATTACTTTTACTTTACGTGTATTTCTTAAAGTTTAGGGCTCAATAAATGTACTTATAAAAGACAAAATAAACAGTTAACTGAAGGTAATGGATGGAAAAATATTCATTTTGTGGGATCTTTGTTTGGTTTGATTTAATATTAGAGAAACAAAACAAATAGCATTGATGTGTTAATGTTAATATAATAATATCCACAATTCATTGGATGTATTTTATTTAAAAAAAAATGTTTAACTCACGGTTGCGAGATAAATAAATCTGGATATTATGATGATAGTTTGTTACAAAATATTTCACTAACTTCGCTGCTCTCAGCTTCAGCCAGAAATGTTGATTTAGTTAAAATAAAAATATATATATAGTTTGAAACTTTAATGCTGCCATAAATGAGAAATAAAATAAAAAGTATTAATACTTTGCAATGTTAATCATCCAGCTCTAAGAGTTACAATCATTTGTTTACAATGTAAATCAAAAATTGTTATCCTTTAACATCCCTGTGTTCTCTGCAGACCTCTGGGAGGAGAAGTTTAAAGATTGCAAGATGGAGAACACTACCTTCCTCCACCCGAAGAAAGGCTGCCACCTGAACTTCCTGGAGGAAAACGACATCGTAATATATATGGTCAGCTTCCTGGGGAGTCTGGCCGTCTTACCGGGGAACATCCTCTCTGCTTTGTTCATGGACAAGATAGGAAGGATCCGAATTATAGGTGAGATCATCATGTGGAAACACATTATAGTTAGCATCGCAAGCAAGGGATTTTTACATTGGATTTTGGAACATTTCAGAATATAAACTCTGTGTCGAACATTTCCGACGCTTAAACTTTCTGTTAAACCGGATAATCTCCACATATTAACACCACTTTATGATTATTGAAGTAAAAAGCTAATCTTGGGCTATAAAGGCACTACAGCACGGTCACATGACTTCACATCACCACCGCTAAGCTAAAGGCGGCTAATGTTGGGCTATAAAGGCACTACAGCACGGTCACATGACTTCACGTCACCACCGCTAAGCTAAAGGCGGCTAATGTTGGGCTATAAAGGAACTACAGCACGGTCACATGCTCTTCACCTCACCACGCTCAGCTAAGATTATTTTTGGGCCACCACCGCTAAGCTAAGGGTGGCTAATATTGGGCTATAAAGGAACTACAGCACGGTCACATGACTTCACGTCAGCACCGCTAAGCTAAAGGCGGCTAATGTTGGGCTACAAAGGAACTACAGCACGGTCACATGACTTCACCTCACCACCGCTAAGCTAAAGGTGGCTAATGTTGGGCTATAAAAGAACTACAGCATGGTCACATGACTTCACGTCACCACCGCTAAGCTAAAGGTGGCTAATGATGGGCTATAAAGGAACTACAGCACGGTCACATGACTTCACGTCACCACCGCTAAGCTAAGGGCGGCTAATGTTGGGCTATAAAAGAACTACAGCACGGTCACATGACTTCACGTCACCACCGCTAAGCTAAAGGTGGCTAATGTTGGGCTATAAAAGAACTACAGCATGGTCACATGACTTCACGTCACCACCGCTAAGCTAAGGGCGGCTAATGTTGGGCTATAAAAGAACTACAGCACGGTCACATGACTTCACGTCACCACCGCTAAGCTAAAGGAGGCAAATGTTGGGCTATAAAGGAACTACAGCACGGTCACATGACTTCACGTCACCACCGCTAAGCTAAAGGCGGCTGATGTTGGGCTATAAAGGAACTACAGCACGGTCACATGACTTCACGTCACCACCGCTAAGCTAAAGGCGGCTAATGTTGGGCTATAAAGGAACTACAGCACGGTCACATGACTTCACGTCACCACCGCTAAGCTAAAGGTGGCTAATGTTGGGCTATAAAAGAACTACAGCATGGTCACATGACTTCACGTCACCACCGCTAAACTAAAGGTGGCTAATGTTGGGCTATATAGAAACTACAGCACGGTCACATGACTTCACCAGGTTTCAGGGCTAAATCCTGCAGCATTTTAGAGGTTTTCTTAAGTGTTGTTTTTGACAAAAATCTGAATCTGTGTTTCCAGGTGGTTCGATGTTGGCGTCGGCTGCCTGTACTTTCTTGCTGCTGCTGAGTTTCAGTCAAGGAGCGGTAATATGTTGGCAGTGTCTCTTCTACGGCACCAGCGTGGCGGCCTGGAACGGCTTACAGGTCATTTCTGTGGAGCTCTACCCCTCCGCCAAAAGGTAAAGTACAACTATCCCAATGGGGAAATATAAGAGAAGATAAGATAGGACTTTATTCATCCCGAAGGAAATTGTTGTGCCAAAGTTACAAAAATACAATAAACACAGCAGCACAAAAATAATACAACTGTACACTAACAGTGCGGTAAAAAGAGCAATTCAATAATTACAGGAAACATAGATGGTCACATAATTAATGTAAATATTTACAGTATTTAGTAGTGCAAAAAACGTGATGTATCGAATATTATTAGATCCAGTCCAATCTTCTCCAATATTGTCTCTACAACTTCCCTAACGGAGCGTCCACACTACAGCTTCAAAAATAGCTTGGAGCTGGGCGTGTCTGGAGCTTGGGGATTTTATTCAAGCAACACAACCAACAACCAATCACATGAATCTCCCGCCCCCGACATACAAAGCAAAAACCCCCGGGGATTTTATGCGAGCAATATATATATAAACTCCCCAAACAGGTGAAACCCTACCAGTTTCCCCCACTGTCTCTGCCACCTCCCTCCATGCTGGTTCCTCCGGTTTGTATCCCGGTAGGTGAAGAGGGTCTGGTCATACAAAACCGGGTGATTTGCTAAGGCGATAGTTAGTTTCTCCTCCGACTTTTTTTTAAATATAGAAATGAACGGTGGGATATCTCTCCCAGCTTAGACGCGGTTAGATTGGCTACGGCTTCAGCTGTCAGATTTTCAGAAACGGGATTTGATTGGCTGGCGCTGGCTGGCGCTGGCTGACGCTGGCTGGCGCTGGCTACTCCGGCGTCTCAGGCGACCAGAAGTTGAACATTGTTCAACTTCTGTCGCCTGAGACGCCTGAGACGGACCGCTCTGCTACCCACAATTCAGTTCGGCGAAAAAGCGCAGCTACGTGACGTCACCCCATTGAAAATGAATGGGCAGATTGGAGCAGATTGGAGCTTTCGACGCTGTAGTGTAGACGGGCCGTTAGTGTTTCTGCTAATTAACCGTTAGCTCAATCTCAATCTTAATGCTAGTTGAACACGACATGTTGACATTTCTATATGTTTTTATCTTGTTTTTGATTATTGTTTTATGATATTACTCCTATTGTATTATAGTGTTTTTGTTCCCTTGGTCAACTGAGGTTGTTTTGAATGTGCTTAAGAGTTTTGAACGGTTAGCTAAACCAGTGATTCGTGTACAGCTAACAACAGAATGGTTTGTTAAAAGTTTTGATGCTTCATAAAGAGATAGAATAAGAGCAGAACAAATAAAAGCAATCATGTCAAAATAGAGATAAATGCTTGTAAAAAATAATAAACTGTGACCTAAAAACAGGAAACAACCGTAAAAAGGAACAACAACCGTTTAACATCTGAAGCCATGTGGCTGGTTGTGACAGATACAAGTTAGCGTTGTTTTAGGAGTATGAAGAGTGCACTGCATTGTCAACCAAACAACACGGCCAATGGTTTAATGTCACTTCCTTTTCAATGGCCCAACTTTACCCTCTTGCACCAAAGATCCAGGGAAACTTTGCCCTTTCTCCTGGCTGAGAATTTAAAAGAAAATCTCATTCAACTGGACAAAGACAACAGGTCATCTGATACGAGGCGCTTAATCATTTCGTCCTGCACACCTAGAACTTTTCCTTTCTTGCAATATAATCTTTTTTTTATGTTCATGAGTCTGAATCTTTCTCACCAAGAGGGGAAATAATGACTTGCACTGTGAAAACATGTTGAAATCAGCACTCGGCAGAGGTGGGAAGTAGTGGAGTACAAATACTTCATTACTGTTCTTAAGTACATGTTTCTGCTATCAGTACTTTACTCCATTACTTATTTTTCTGACGACTTTTTACATGTTGAACTCAAATACCTGTACTTTCTACTTCTTACATGTTGAACTCAAATACCTGTACTTTCTACTTCTTACATTTTGAACACAAATACCTGTACTTTCTACTTCTTACATGTTGAACACAAATACCTGAACTTTCTACTTCTCTCATGTTGAACACAAATACCTGAACTTTCTACTTCTTACATGTTGAACTCAAATACCTGTACTTTCTACTTCATACATGTTGAACTCAAATACCTGTACCTTCTACTTCTCTCATGTTGAACACAAATACCTGAACTTTCTACTTCTTACATGTTGAACTCAAATACCTGTACTTTCTACTTCTTACATGTTGAACTCAAATACCTGTACTTTCTACTTCTTACATGTTGAACTCAAATACCTGTACTTTCTACTTCTTACATGTTGAACTCAAATACCTGTACTTTCTACTTCATACATGTTGAACTCAAATACCTGAACTTTCTACTTCTCTCATGTTGAACACAAATACCTGAACTTTCTACTTCTTACATGTTGAACTCAAATACCTGTACTTTCTACTTCTTACATGTTGAACTCAAATACCTGTACTTTCTACTTCTTACATGTTGAACTCAAATACCTGTACTTTCTACTTCTTACATGTTGAACTCAAATACCTGAACGTTCTACTTCTTACATGTTGAACTCAAATACCTGTACTTTCTACTTCATACATGTTGAACTCAAATACCTGAACTTTCTACTTCTCTCATGTTGAACACAAATACCTGAACTTTCTACTTCTTACATGTTGAACTCAAATACCTGTACTTTCTACTTCTTACATGTTGAACTCAAATACCTGTACTTTCTACTTCTTACATTTTGAACACAAATACCTGTACTTTCTACTTCTTACATGTTGAACACAAATACCTGAACTTTCTACTTCTCTCATGTTGAACACAAATACCTGAACTTTCTACTTCTCACATGTTGAACACAAATACCTGAACTTTCTACTTCTTACATGTTGAAATCAAATACCTGTACTTTCTACTTCTTACATGTTGAACCCAAATACCTGTACTTTCTACTTCTTACACGTTGAACTCAAATACCTGTACTTTCTACTTCCTACATTTTGAACACAAATACCTGTACTTTCTACTTCTTACATGTTGAACTCAAATACCTGTACTTTCTACTTCTTACATGTTGAACCCAAATACCTGAACTTTCTACTTCTTACATGTTGAACCCAAATACCTGTACTTTCTACTTCTTCCATGTTGAACTCAAATACCTGTACTTTCTACTTCTCACATTTTGAACCCAAATACCTGTACTTTCTACTTCTTACATGTTGAACCCAAATACCTGAACTTTCTACTTCTTACATGTTGAACACTAATACCTGTACTTTCTACTTCTTACATATTGAACACAAATACCTGTACTTTCTACTTCTTACATGTTGAACCCAAATACCTGTACTTTCTACTTCTTACATGTTGAACTCAAATACCTGTACTTTCTACTTCTTACATGTTGAACTCAAATACCTGTACTTTCTACTTCTTACATGTTGAACTCAAATATCTGTACTTTCTACTTCTTACATGTTGAACTCAAATACCTGTACTTTCTACTTCTTACATGTTGAACTCAAATACCTGTACTTTCTACTTCTCACATGTTGAACTCAAATACCTGTACTTTCTACTTCTCACATGTTGAACTCAAATACCTGTTGAACCCAAATACCTGTACTTTCTACTTCTTACATGTTGAACCCAAATACCTGTACTTTCTACTTCTTACATATTGAACCCAAATACCTGTACTTTCTACTTCTCACATTTTGAACTCAAATACCTGTACTTTCTACTTCTTACATGTTGAACCCAAATACCTGTACTTTCTACTTCTTACATGTTGAACCCAAATACCTGTACTTTCTACTTCTTACATGTTGAACACTAATATCTGTACTTTCTACTTCTTACATGTTGAACCCAAATACCTGTACTTTCTACTTCTTACATGTTGAACCCAAATACCTGTACTTTCTACTTCTTACATGTTGAACTCAAATACCTGTACTTTCTACTTCTTACATGTTGAACCCAAATACCTGTACTTTCTACTTCTTACATGTTGAACCCAAATACCTGTACTTTCTACTTCTTACATGTTGAACCCAAATACCTGTACTTTCTACTTCTTACATGTTGAACTCAAATACCTGTACGTTCTACTTCTTACATGTTGAACTCAAATATCTGTACTTTCTACTTCTTACATGTTGAACCCAAATACCTGTACTTTCTACTTCTTACATGTTGAACCCAAATACCTGTACTTTCTACTTCTTACATGTTGAACCCAAATACCTGTACTTTCTACTTCTTACATGTTGAACTCAAATACCTGTACTTTCTACTTCTTACATGTTGAACTCAAATATCTGTACTTTCTACTTCTTACATGTTGAACACAAATACCTGTACTTTCTACTTCTTACATGTTGAACACAAATACCTGTACTTTCTACTTCTTACATGTTGAACCCAAATACCTGTACTTTCTACTTCTTACATGTTGAACTCAAATACCTGTACTTTCTACTTCTTACATGTTGAACTCAAATACCTGTACTTTCTACTTCTTACATGTTGAACTCAAATACCTGTACTTTCTTCTTCTTACATGTTGAACTCAAATACCTGTACTTTCTACTTCTCACATGTTGAACTCAAATACCTGTACCTTCTACTTCTCTCATGTTGAACTCAAATACCTGTACTTTCTACTTCTTACATGTTGAACTCAAATACCTGTACTTTCTTCTTCTTACATGTTGAACTCAAATACCTGTACTTTCTACTTCTTACATGTTGAACTCAAATACCTGTACTTTCTACTTCTCTCATTTTCCAAACAGCTGGTTCCTTTAGTCTGAATGTGTGTTGGTGCGTGATCATTATTCTTTAGAGTCATTGCGTGCCTATTGGTTGGAACACGATCCGTGTATCCATCACTTCCTGGTCTTCTCTAAAGAAGAGGGACCAATGGAAACGTTGTCATGTTGCCGTTGTTCAGCATGGAAACATTCATTAGCTAACAATGACATTATTGTTCTATTGATATAAAGGGAGGTCAGGTACTCTTTAAAGCAGCTGCTAGTTATGGGTACTTTTTACTGAAGTACACTTCAAAGCTCTTTACTTTGACTTGAGTAAAGAACTTTAGGCAGTACTTCTACTTTTACCAGAGTATCTGTACTTCTACTTGAGTAAAGGATGTGTGTACTTTTGCCATCTCTGGCACTCGGTAATATTTCTCTGTGTCTCTGCAGAGGGACGGCGTTCGGTATCCTGAACGGGATCTGTAAGTTTGCCGCCATCCTCGCCAGCTTCATCTTCGCCAAATTCATCGGCATCACGAAGATAGTCCCGATCTTCTTGGCCTTCGCTTCGCTCGTCTGCGGAGGTTTGGTCGCCCTGAAGCTGCCGGAAACTCGGGAGAAAATCCTCCAGTGAACAGCCAAACTCCTGCAGCATCCACCGCTGTATCGCTATGAGGAAAGCTTTTTGGGAAAGTGCATCAGCTTCAACTGAATTGGTTGCTGTGTTATAATTAAAAAAAATGAAAACCTCTCTGGTTGCCTACGTGAACCTGTGGTTGCTTTCTATTCCCTCTGTGAGCTCCTCAGGCTCCTGTTAAACAAAACTAGTGGTTCCTTTTTTCCATTTACTCTCCGTCCTCCACACTGATGAAACTGAAGCGTTGATTTTAACTAAATGTATTATGTCAACAAACTCCACATAACTTTATTAGGTTAGCTGAAAACAATCATTTAAATAGGTTCAACTTAATTTGATTGCTTTTAACCAACCTAATACAGTTATGGGAAAGTTGACATAATGCACTTCAGTGTACACACACACACACACACTGTAGCAACATGTGTTTTGTTTGAGGTTTGTGTAACAGAATACGAGATGTGTGTACTTGAAAGGTAGTTCATGTTACCATGTTGTGCTTTCATTTCATTCCCCCGTTGGATACGAAAAAGGAAGGACTTATATCATCACCCAGACGTTATTTATTCTGTCCGTCCTGTGTGTATAGTCTTCTTTAGTCCACATGTTGTTGCTCAGACTTAAACCTGGATTGACCATTTAAAGGTGGGGTCGGTCATTTTGGAGAAACAGCTCGAGATCGCTAGAATTTGAAAATACACAACCGGAGAAAATCTGCCACTTCCTCACAGAGCCCCTCCCCCAACACACAGGAACGCGCACATGACCAACGAGGGCACGAGGGCAGTCTGTGCCCCGATGGAAGGCTGACAGGCAGGTAGGCCATCCAATCCGTTTAGCCGGCTCAGATGATTGGTCGAGCTTTCTACAGCGCCACGGCTTCCACAGATGATATTTTTGTATGTATTTTTTGTCAAAGCACTTCAGATATTCATTGCTATCGGGATGTTAAGAGCATTCCATGGAATATAACAAAAAGTGTATCTCGAGCCGGTTTCTCAAACTTACCCACCCCACCTTTAAGTAAATGTAGGAGTTATTTATTTGTATTTTATTGGAACAGCGGACTGGATTCTCCTCCTTCTTGTCCCTCGGAAACACGTTGTGTGTGTTTGTGAAAGTAGAGCTGTGATTATGAGTGGTGAAAACGTAGAATATCTGTCACATCTTGCCATGACATCAAATAAGGAACTGTTTGTTTATTGATTTCTTTTCTTTTCTAAATAAGTGAAATTAGATGTTTTGATATGACTGTTTTACAGAACCTGCTGCATTTCTGACAACATGTGTCAAGATCTCTAAGGAGCATGTTATGTTTTTATGGCGTGACTGAGCTGTGTGTGTGTTTGTGTGTGCGGTTGTTATCCACATGTCTGTGAATTTACACGATAGTCTGACTACCACTACTGTATTTGTTGTTGTACATACTGTAGACCTGTGGATATCGGTTGTAAAATAGTAGCTCCGTCATGACTTGAATAAAGCTGAGGGCTTATCATACAGTTTCCTGGTTTATAATTCATGCAATGAAACACTTTGAGTTTTAAATGGTCCTTTAAGCAATAACTCATTCCCAAAATCATCATTTGTTTTCCAATACTCACCCTGCATAACCTGAATAGGCAAGGCAAGGCGAGGCGAGGCGAGGCGAGGCAAGGCAAGTTTATTTATACGGCACCTTTCAGCACCAGGCAATTCAAGGTGCTTTACAAAAATGAAAGACATTCAGACAAAGGCATTTAAAAACAAACATTAAAAGAAAAACAAAAAATGAAAGACATTCAGAAAATGGCATTTAAAATCAGTCATTAAAAAGAAAAGCTAATAAAATAAACATTAAAAGATAAAAGTCACAGTGCCGTCTAAGATATGAATAGTTCAATTATTTCCGTTCTTGATTTTTAATTTATTCACAGAACCTCGCTTTGGAAATCCGAACATTTCCGTCCCGATTGTTAATTTAGACTGATTGTTTCCACCATGTTTTGCTCGCATGACATCCACAATCAGACTCTCAGGAGGGTGTACTAGCCCCCTACTCGGCTTTGCGTTCCATAACAAAGTCTTTAAGTGTTACCTGAACACCCCGTGTTGATCGTAAACCCTGGCTACCATGGATATCCCAAATATCCTCCTTTCGAATACTGATAATAATGAATAATGAATACTTCAAATGTTCTAAAGACCTTTCTCTGTGGAGGCATACAAAAACATTATTATTTTCTACAAGAATATCGGGTAACATATTGATGAAATCTATTAATCTAATGTGTGTTCAACTATCTTTAAGAGGACATTTAAAGTGTTTTCCGCTCAATCCGCCTTGACATCTTTACATCTCTTGAGGACCACAGTTATGGTAACGTCCACTGCACATTTTCTTTATCATGAATTACACATTGTTACAATTGTCCGTCCACATCCAAAAGAATAGTTCAACATGTTGGCAAGAGCACTTACTTGCTTCAATGCCAAAATTAAGATTAGAAGATGAATGCCAATTTTTATTTTACTTATCATAAAAAGTGTTTCATTGACACAAATTTGAATATTTTTGGGGTAATGCAAGAAGCAAGATAACACTTGTAATTGTATTTAATCTGATTTCTATTTATTTTTCAAGACTAATCTAAGTGCTTTGAGCACTAGGAAGCGCGCTATACTATATCAATCACATGTATTGTTATTATTAATCGTATTTTCTGCTTATTCATCACTCTGGCTGTAAAACATGATAATATTTCAGTTATGGTGGCAGTGAGCGGATGATGTTCCCATGTCAGTGGCAGCTGTGTGTCGGGGGGGGCAGGTTGTATAGACACAGAAAGCACAGAAGTGTGAGCAGTAGGAGGATGTGTTTACTCTGGCCGAGGTGTGAAAGACTCTCCACTGATCCGTCCACCAGCTTCACCTGCATGTCAAACTAAAGGGCAACCAATACAAGATCTTTAAAGATCATTATTTAATATTATCTAACTTGACTTGGGTACATTTAGGCTGATTAACTTAGATTTAGGTCAGAAATAATGGAATATTATCAACATGTATTTCCTGCCCCTTTCTTCCTTTGTGAGCACTTTATTGTATTTTAATTCCTTTAGATAGATAGATAGATAGATAGATAGATGGATAGGTAGATAGATAGATAGATGGATAGATAGATGGATAGATATATGGATAGATAGATAGATAGATGGATAGATATATGGATAGATAGATAGATAGATGGATATATGGATAGATATATGGATAGATGGATAGATATATGGATAGATGGATAGATACTGTATTAATCCCAATTTGGGAAATGATTTCGTCACAGAAGCCGAAGTGTGTTCAGACTTTATAATACAATACTTAAAATACTTTAAAAAGTGGAATAGAGAATTAACAATACAAAATTAAATGATAAGATGTATTATTTATTTTATTTATTAAGTTTTTCTCTGGTGGATTTTGTTAAGTTCTGCGAATGTCACTGTTTTACAATTAGAGGACATTTACAGCCCACCTCTGGCCGACCCCTCTGGTTCCAGCTATGTTTCACACCTAGGGTGCAGAATGTGTCTCCCTCACCTGCCACCTCAGACACACACACACACACACACGCACGCACGCACGCACACACGCGCGCGCACACACACACACACACACACACACACACACCACACACACAGTGAAGCATACCACACAAGTTAAGATGAATCTCGTCACACTTATCTAAAATAACATTATTTTACTGAGTTGAATGTGAAACAGTGCCTATACTTAGCCTCATCAACAGTAATATAACATTACCATTACAACATGTTTAAAAACTATACCTTGCATATCTTTTTGGGGAGTTTTTAGCTGACATTATTCAAAATGTTTCCAACAATTTTTAAACATTGAGAAATGTGATTCAATGTATCTCTGTTAGCATTGTGTTGCTAGTAGCTCTCATAAATTCACACTTTTTCCAGTTTTAAACCACATTTTTACCATACGCTTTTCTGATCTTAGTTGTTTTCAGCTATAATAATTAACAGGATGGATAAATGTAGTTATTGGAGGTCAGGATATTAAGTTATCATAGAAACAAGCTAAGCTAACGTTAGCCTTTAGCTAGCTAGCCTCCCTCTTATTCCAACACTGATTTTAAACTTGAAACCGTTTTATTTCGTGTGTGTGCAGTTTTGATCACCATTTCGAATGTTTTGGAGAGAAGGAGACCTCTGCACATAAATCAGCTCCCAGTAAAATGATTTTCTTGATGGTAAATTATCATAGAAACAAGCTAAGCTAACGTTAACCTTTAGCTAGTTAGCCTCACTCTTCTTCCAACACAGATTTTAAACTTGAAACCCTTTTATTCAGTTTTCTTTGCCGTTTTGATCACCATGTCTAAAGTGTTGGAGAGGAGGAGACCTCTGCAGATAAATCAACACCCAGTCAAATTCTAATTAACGTCTTAATCATAAGTTATCAGAGGAACAAGCTAAGCTAATGTAAGCAACTCGCTCACCTTCCAGCCCCTCCGAGATAAACAAGCTTCTTTTGTGATAACACTTGTTTTTTAACTTGGACACCAGGGCCGTTTCTAGCCTTTTGGGGGCCCTGTGCAAGATGCTGTTTGGGGGCCCTAGTTTTTTAACTACAATGGGGGGATTCCGTAGCCTTTAAGATGATCTGTGGAGAAGCATCAATCTGTTACACTTTAAGAGGAAAACAGGCTAATTTCACAATAACCCAGCACTTGAAACTTACAAAAAATGATATTAAAAAAGGTAAACAATCAGGCTCCTCCATTTCTATGCATAAATGCAAGAGATGCAGCATATTCTCAACAATGTTAAATTTACATTTTTCCTCTTCCTCAGACGTCACTCATTGGGTGACAGCCCAACGATGATTTGGAATGTATTACCCCAAAAACACAAGCCACAGCTTTGCTATCATTGCAGTTTAGTTGTGTTTATATCCTACATTTGATTTTTAAATATATAATGCTTCACCGAACACAGGAGGGGGTTTGGCTGTCTACAAATTCAGATGGCTAATTTAAATTCTTCCCAAATATATTGAGGCTGAACCTGAACTTTCAGCTTGGGGGCCCACTAGTGGCCGCGGGGGCCATATGCATCTGCATAGTCTGCATAGGAAGAAACGGCCCTGTTGGACAGGTTGCAATATTCAGTATTTTAATCTGTGTCAGTCCCTGGAGCGTCTCTTTTGGAGATGAGGAGACCTCGAGGGGTTATTCAAATCCTGGAATGAATAATGTATTTTCTCCCCTTTTTTGTCAGATATCCCAATTATAAATCAAGGCGAGTCTATTATTACAGCAACACAAGGCAATTAAAATTACTTTATTAGTTAAAAGCATTAATACATGGTGCTACAGCGACATATAGTATTATTAAATAACATTATATAAATGTAAAAACACTCATTACAAAAGCTAAAATGGAACAATAGATATAACAAAGTGGAATAATCTGGAAGTCTAATAAAATAGGATAAGAGAGATAAGATATGGAATAACATAATATGTATTTATCCCGAAGGAAATTGTTGCGCCAGAGTTACACAAATAGAATAAACACAGCAGCATAATAGTAAAACTGTACACTACATATTAACAGTATTTAGCAGTGCAAAAGACGTAGTGGCAGATACGTAATTGCCCGTTATTTTAGAATAGTGTTGATAATAATAATATTGCACATGTCATAGCAGAGAGGGGTTTGCCATGACGGTATTGGTATTTATTCTCTGTAATGTTTTTTTGTCTTTGCTGTATTAATGTTACCATGACACCAACGCAATGTCCCCACGGCAGTCAATAAGATGTTGTCCCCGCAGAGGGGGCTCCCTGGAGGTCATGGTGGGTTTGATAGAGTTTGGAGGGGCAGACAGGTGGCAGGTGGCCCAGATTCGGAGCCTGTGGGGGGGGGAGCCTCCACCCAGAGGTGCTAAACTCCCGGTCAGACAGATCCCACAGCCTCAGCCTGGTGAGGTTAGCTCACTGGTTCAACCCCAGTTCACCCTGACCTCACACTGACACAGCACACTTATCTGTTTAAGGTCATATTACTGTACACACACATGAAGACCAATCTATTTACAATGGCTTTTGTTTTTACATGAGATGTGATTTGTTCTGTCTGTTCCTTTTGGGACTCTGCGTGGTCTGTGTTTTGTGTTGATCTTAACCTTACATTTCTGCCTCGTGTTGTATTCATGTTTCTGTGTTCTTCATTTTAACGTTGTTCTTTCTTGTGAAGCACTTTGTGAATGTATTTCTGTGAAAGGTGCTATTCTAAATAAACGTATTATTATAATTATGTATTTTCATAATTCAATGTATGTGTGTTGTCCCTTGGCAGGGTTTCATATTTCTGGTCAAAGAAACTCAAGGAGGCTGCAAGCTAAAGGAAGCCCTGAATAAAAACTAAACCAGGACAGTTCTGTGTTTCAACTTTTGGTTTTACACAATATCTGTTGTGCTGCCAGTCCTCAGCCGTCCATCAGGGACGATGATATATTTTCTTTATACTGAGCCTAAAAAGTGCTTGTGTTTCATATGAAGTGAGAGCAGAAGAATCTGACTCGAGGAATGATTGGTTTTATGACAGGTGACGTTACCATGATTTAATTAACAAGATGAATACCGAACAAGTCGACTCTTTAAAAGTCCTTCATTAGACAACATCGATTTTTAGGTTGATTTTGATCATCATTAATCAACAAAGTAATTGTTTCATTTTCAAATGGCAGATATTGCTGTTTTCATGAAATAAGATGGGATGTTTAGATAAATCAGATCTTGTGATTAGCTGGGAGAACTCATGTTGAACTATATTCGACCAGAATCAGGAAATGTTGTTTTACAAAATAAGCCACAAATGCTTCAAAGTTTTCTGATGTTAGTCGGTTACTTTTTGGTTAGTTCTAATAAATGTGTTTCATCTGAGATACGACGTCCAAAAACAAGACCCGATATCTCACTGCAGTGTCACTTCTGAAGTTATTGTCTCTCATATCGTGTAGAGACATATTCTGACTAGATCTCAGACTTGGCAAGATTTCGAGTTGTGGTGTTAAATTATAACACTGTGTTTGAGCTCTCAAGCAACAACAAGTGGACTTTCTGAAAGTTACATCCCATTTTCTGATTTAAAATGCATCACTTTTTTGAAATACATCTAAAGAGGGTAAATAGAGAGGTTAGCAGGGACTCCAGCATCACTCCCGTTTTATAGACCAAATGACTGATGGATACATCTAGAACATAAATGGCAACAATGTCTAACCCTAACCCTAACCCTAACCCTAACCTAACCCTAACCCTAACCCTAACCCAAACCTAACCCTAACCTAACCCTAACCTAACCCTAACCCTAACCTAACCCTAACCCTAACCCTAACTCTAACCCTAACCTAACCTAACCCTAACCCTAACTCTAACCCTAACCTAACCTAACCCTAACCCTAACCAAGCAGCAAAGTGCAATACCGTCATGTGCTTTGAAGCAACACAAGGTGGACTTTCTGATTCAAAAAGCATACCTTTTTCTAAATACATTTTACATGTTATCCAAATGTGAATATAATTGGGTTTTGTACAGAAAACAAAACATGTAAAGACATCACCTTAGACTTTGAGAAACAAAGATGGACATTCGCATTTCCTGACATTTTATAGACCAAATGATCGATGGATAAATCTAAAAAATAAATGGCAGATGACTCGATAATGAAATGTTGATTTTCTTTTTTAAGGAAATCATTTGACAAACCAAAAAAGGTGGACTTTCTGAAAGTTAACTCACAGTTTCTGATTTAAAAAGCATCCCTTCTTCTACCTGGAGAAACCCCGGGAGAAGAGGGAGGTCAGCAGTGACTCCAGCATCACTCCCGTTCTCACAGCTGAGGTGTGAAGTGACGCCTCCGCTCTCATCAGTTCTCATCAGCGTGAAACCATCACGCCTCCGCTTAACGGCGTGTGTAATGCAGGTCGTTATGCTTCATTAAATGCATTTACATTTCATCCATGCGAGACGCAGGCTCCTCCACAGAAGCACGTACAGCAGGAACAGTAGCAGCAGAGGACGTTTTTAATCGACGATTCAAGATAACGAAAGAGAAGGGTCGGAGATCACGGCCTGCCTCACGGTGATAATTAAATGATTGCGTTGGTGAGACGATGTGGGTTATAACGTGGAGGAGAACACACAGGATGCCAGGTTCAAGGTTGGAGTGAAGTGAGGAGGATAAAGAAAGAGGACAGAAGATCATAATCTGCTGTACAGACTTCTGAGTCAAGGACATGAGGACGAGATTCACTTTAGCGGCAGATGATTGGGTTTTTGGAACATGTCCGAGAATAAGTCGTTTTGCAAACCAGGTACGAGTTCTGTTCAGCAGGACAATCTCCATATGAACTCCCCTCTGTGACGCTATAAAGCAGGGGTGTCAAACTCAAGGCCCGGGGGCCAAATCCGGCCCGCCACTTCATTTGATGTGGCCCACAAGAGCTTGCAAATAATATAATACGTTTATTATAAGGTCACGTGCCGCTTTACAGGAGCATGTTGCTCATAAACTACATGTCCCACAATGCATCTCATTTTGTGAGATGCGCACTGCAATTACTTACTCGACTTCTGCTTTCAGGCGTAGTTAATTATGAAGTTATTACCCTATCCGATAATAATCAAATGCAGAGGAAATATTGTAAAATAATACATTATTTTATATATATATTATTTATATCTATGTATATTTATATCGTCTTAAAGTTACCACCGGCCATTTGAATGCAACCATAATTCTAATGTGGCCTGCGATGAAATTGAGTTTGACACCCCTGCTATAAAGGAACTACAGCACGGTCACATGACTTCCCGTAAAAGCATCTTCAGTTGGTGTTAACCACAGACCTTATTTCCCCCAAAAACACATTCAGAAAACCATTGACTTCCAAACAAGGGAACCAGAGTCATGAACATACACTAAACCTGAAGCGAGACTCAACATGTTCGAGCTCAGGAGACATTTAACTTCAATCAAAGTCCCTAACTATAATAATGTCTCCACCACGAACCGTCTAGGTCTTCAGAGATGCGAATTGAAAGAAAGAAATGTCATTTAGAATAGATTGGAATTGAATCGTAGTAATTCAATATATTATGTTAATGTCAATGCATTGCTTCATAAGATCAATGTGTATCTGCTGGTATCAGCTCTCCAAATGTAAACCATATTATATTTTCGAGGGGGGGGGCACAGAATAAAGAGATGTTTTAATATTGGGTCAAAAGTTAAGAACTCATTGTAATGAAACCTTCTGCTATCTAGATCTTTTTGGCCTTTCCTGTCTTCAGGTTCAGAACAGATGCGCCTTCACTGCAGTGTTAACTACATGTATGTTCATGTTGTTGACTTGATGACTCTGAAACCCATCCAGTAATGTTATCTATTCTGGTACCAAATGTTGTTAGCAAATTTGGAAAGAAGAGAGCACATCTTGTTAGGGAATGATTGATTAAAATAAACTATAATTCCCATCAATAAAATCCTCATAAAACCAATATGACAATACAACAAAATCAAATCAATCAATCTCTCCGGGAATAACACAATAGAAAGCTGTTTCTCCGCAGCCTATCACCTCTTCACACGTTCTTATTAGTTTCTCCCGTTCGCTGACCACTCTCTCTCGGCTTTAGTGTGAGAAAGGGAACGCGGGAGAAGTAAGATTATCCAAAACAAACCCTGTCTCCTGAACATGTGCAGAATGCATCTGGGTCGCTGCGGGACGGAACCCGGAAGAAGCGCTGGAACACTGTTTATTGTTTGAGCAGGAGTCAAAAGTCACACTCCGGTAGCTGAATGTTCCCAGACACAGTGTGTGTGTGTGTGTGTGTGTGTGTGAGGTGTGAAGTGACACCTCTGCGGCCCGCACTTATATACCAGTGGAGCTCAGCAGCTCTCAGTCAAACCTCCGCCTCCCTCGACACAACATGGACACCTCTTCTTCTTCAGTGCTCAACTACAACCTGTGGTTCTCCGATTCGGACCTGTCCAGCATCTCCTCTTCAGAAGCCTTCTCTCCCTCTCTGGACTCCAGCGTGTCCCCGTCCTACCGGCAGCTGCCTCAGAGCTCTTCCAAACCGGAAAAGCGTGGCAGGAAGTCGGGTCGAGGGAACCGGATACGCAGCAAACAGAGAGAAAGCGCCAGTGAGAAGGAGAAGATGAGGATGAGGGATCTGACGAAGGCCCTTCATCATCTTCGTTCATACCTCCCGCCTTCAGTGGCTCCTGCGGGGCAGACCCTGACCAAAATAGAGACCCTTCGCCTCACCATAAACTACATTTCCCACCTTTCGTCGCAGCTGGGCCTCAGCGAGGAGGAGCTTTTCCAGAGGAAGGAGCAAGGAGACACTTCGGCCAGCGACACCTCCTCCTCCTCGCCTGACATCCTGGGATACTTCCAGCACGGATCCTCCATCATGGGAGCTCAGGAGCTGCAGGGCCAGAACCAGAGCCTGTACCCCGCCCAGGTGTATTCTGGGAGTTGTAGTTTCGGAGTGGATCAGTACAGCAGGCAGTACTACGATGCTCCTCAAGGAGACGGGAGCCTGGACGCCGTCCTGCAGTCACCTCCAACAACTCAGACCTACTGCCAGGTAACGTCCTCTCAAGCATGCTCATGACTCAGGATCAGAATGTTAACTCTTTGCTTTGGTGTAAACGGTGCATGCAAAAAAACACAGAAAGAAGAATACGTCGAGGCAAAAGATACACCATAAATTATATTATATTGTAATCTAGAAAACGATATTTGCACAAAATATAAATATATAAGAAACGAGTAAAGTTAAATAAAATATGACAAAAACTATAATCAAAGTGTAGGGCTGTGCCGAGTTAGAAGGAGGTCGTGTGGTAGTTCAAACATAATGCAAAAGATTAAGTCAATTTCAAGAGAAAGTTGTAGTACCTTCAATATTTTGACTTCCTCTGATACTAGATATTTTTTGATGAATTTGGACTATCTGACAAATTAAGTAAACAACAACATTTCAGCTCTGAAAACATTCACCGTTATTAATCAATTTAAAATATTAAAAAGCAGTCGGTTTACTAGTTCTTGTGACTTATTCGGGTTTACAGTGCAGTGTGCAAAAAACATGCATCTTGTTGAATAAAAGTACAACACGCTAATCCATTTTATTTTTTCATTACAGATGTCCGGGAAAGAGTTCCGCATGCCGCTGGTGCCCAGAGAGTACTGGGGTTAACATCTGGAAACCGCTCCATCCTCTTCCTCTTCGTCCTCCTCTTCCTCTTCCTCCAACAACAAGAAACTACTTCTGTTTTTACTGCCTCACTGTGAAACATTTATAATTTATTTAATATATATATGCTATCTTACTTTTTATTTATTTCGTCCATGTGAAATGTTCCATGTAAATATTGATACGTCTTAACAACTATTTTTACATTTTCTTTATACGACTATTTATAATAAAATATTGAAAATTGGTTCATGTGTTTGTCATCTTTCGAAGCTTTTTTCCCATGATGCAGTGCGGGTAATTAATCAGTTATTTGGACTGATGTATTTTAATCTGAAGGAAGACAGAGCGCCCACTGCTGGACGTAAAGTACTCAGATCTTGTTCTTCAGTAAAGTAGAAGTACTCAGATCTTGTACTTGAGTAAAAGTAGAAGTACTCAGATCTTGTTCTTCAGTAAAGTAGAAGTACTCAGATCTTGTACTTGAGTAAAAGTAGAAGTACTCAGATCTTGTACTTGAGTAAAAGTACAAGTACTCAGATCTTGTTCTTGAGTAAAATTAGAAGTACTCATATCTTGTGCTTGAGTAAAAGTAAAAGTACTCAGATCTTGTACTTTAATAAAAGTAGAAGTACTCAGATCTTGTACTTTAATAAAAGTAGAAGTACTCAGATCTTGTACTTGTACTTGTTTGAATGGCTATATACTGCAGGGTAGCTCGTGGATTTACTCCAGGTGGAACTAAAGTCTGATTTAACACTTGATTATATTTCACATCATTCATCCATATCTGTAAAGTACTGTAAATACTCAAGTAAAGTACCTCAAAGTAGTACTTAAGTGCAGTATTTGAATACACGTACTTACTTCCCGCCTCTGTCTAATAATACTATGTTCACATTGTTTTAGCTCTTTCTGTGTACAGTTATGAACTTTCTCCTAACCCAAAGTATTGTCACTTCCTAACATCGCGCTTATATTCCTAAACCCTGCACCTCATCCAAAGATATTACACATGTATGTACTTACTTTTTTACCTTGTGCACTTTCTTTGCACGTTCTGTCTGGATGCAAACATGCAACAGTTGAATCTAATCTAATACATAAAAACACGATCTAAACTCAGATCACCGAGAGACTCGAGCACTTCCTGAAACGTGCGCGTGATTCCCTCTCGTGCATGTTCTTCCCTCTCGTGCGTGTTCTTCCTCGTCCTGCGGGCGACTCGGTTTATTTAGTGTCTCTCTGTTAATGTGGCTGAGCAAACACTCCGAGCTCCTCGGCACCGCTGAGTCTAGACTGATAATCCAGATCTCTGCCCTCTCCTCTCCTCTCACCTCCGGACGGTTAATTGCCCGCAGAGCCACAGCTTTAATATGCATGGCTCTGCAGAGTGCTCAGTTTGTCACATCTCATTTCAGATGCAAAGCCTAATGCACTCGCTGAGGCCTTTCATCAGAGAAGAGCTAATACGCTCTGAAGGGCCCGCGATGAAAGGGTTAACACCGCAGTGCTGATTATTCTCTCATCACATATGAGTAAACACCGTCAGAGTAATGTGGATTAAGAGAAGACACGTCAGGAGGAAGAGGAAGAGGAAGAGGAGTGACAGCTGGGGAACGGCAGAGGATGTATAACGGGAACTAATATCAGTTCATAGATTATAAGGATTTTCTGTCACCCTGAAAATAGAGAAAAGGGAAAGGTTTCCGTCCGTAAAGCCTCACACTTAAATCAACAATGACTTAATGGCGATACTTAGTCTTTAGATTTTAAAGGTGGGGTAGGTATGTTTCAGAAACCGGCTCGAGATACACTTGTTGTTATATTCCATGGAATGCTCTGAACATCCCGATAGCAATGAATATCTGAAGTGCTTTGACAACAAATCCAAAAAAATGTCATCTGTAGAAGCCGTGATACTGTAAAAAGTACAACCAATCGGATTGGATGGCCTACCTGCCTGTCAGCCTTACATCGGGGCACAAATTCTCTCGTGCCCTCATTGGTCATGTGCGCGTTCGTGTGTGTTGGGGGAGGGGCTCTGTGAGGAAGTGGCAGATTTCCTCCGGTTGTGTATTTTCAAATTCTAGCGATCTCGAGCCGGTTTCTCAAACGTACCTACCCCACCTTTAACCTTAGCAATACTACAGGGTAAAATACTCTGTTCAAAGTCAAAGTCCTGCTTTTGAAAATCTAATAAAAGCACAATTATCAAACAAAGTAAAGGAAGTAAAAGTATTGGTTATAAAGAATAAGATAATAATGATATATTGATTATTTATGTTAGTATATTAACACTTTTCAAAATGCTTTAGAAAGTGACACATAGCTGATTACTTTATTCATTTATTTTTGTATTAACCCTTAAATGGGCATTCACAAATACTTATTTTAGAAGATGAATTGATTGTTTTTAAAACATTACACGCCTCTTACTCCATTATGACACAAGTATTACACCCATGTTATGCTGCTATTACGCCTGTATTACACTCGTATCAGACCCATGGTACATTATTAATTAAATGAATTGTCTGTACTAAGATTGAATTAGTAGAGCAAAAACATAAAGTATTTGTCCCTCAAAAATGTTCTTAAGTTCATGAAGTAAATGTACTTTCCACCACTGCTGCGTTGGATTTTTCTCCAGCTTCAGATGTGTTTTGTTGCAAATGTGGTCCCCATGTTATTAAGCCTGCATTACACTTTGATCCATGTTACAGGGCCGTCCCTCCCTACAGGCGTCCATGCAGACTGCGTGGGGCCTCACCTTGCGGAGGGGGCCTCGACGGGGCCTCATGTTGGCCAGGGACGGCCCTGCATGTTACACCATGATAATTAGATGAATTGTCTGTGCTAATGTTGAATGGTCCTGCCTGACTCTCGTCATGCTGCTTCCCTGATGGCTTCCACAGGATAGCTGACATCCTCGTGGATTCATCTTCTTATAACATTCGGTCTATATGCTGTAAAATGTATTGTCTCTTGGATTTACACACGGCATCTATTGCACGTCTGTCCGTCCTGGGAGAGGGATCCCTCCTCTGTTGCTCTCCCTGAGGTTTCTCCCATGTTCCCTTTGAACTGTGGGGTTTCTCTGGAAGTGTTTCCTTGTACGATGTGAGGGTCTAAGGACAGAGGGTCTAAGGACAGAGGGTCTGAGGACAGAGGGTCTAAGGACAGAGGGTCTACGGACAGAGGGTGTCGTATTGTCATACTGATATTCTGTACAAACTGTGAAGTCCACTGAGACAAATGTAACATGTGTGATGTTGGGCTATAAATAAACATTGATTGATTGAATTAGTAGAATTACAACAAAAATGATATATACCTCAAAAACGTTCTTATTTAATTTATAACACTTAGGTACATTTACATTTCATTCTTCACTGGACCTGAGATCTCCAGTTAAAGGGCTCAGGCTTTTATTGTGCTACGCAAGAACCTTCTCAGACCGGGGGTATCGTTGAAAAAGACTCTGCTTTCAGTCACAAAACTTCACCTTTCAAAACAAAAGGTACGTATAACAAACAACACAATACAAGAGAGACACAACAAGTACATCGAGTACACACAATATTCTTGATATTAGATATCATTGACTTACTTGATTGCCCTTTCTCTCACAAAAATAAAATACAACCTGAAGTCGAATAAATAGTTCTTAATGTCTGCCCTGTACCTCAAACATGTTCTTAATTACAATACTTACACTGTAAAAATATCCACCGTGAATTCACAATAATTACCTGGCAACTTGTTGCATGACTTTCACAGTAAGGTTCACAGCAATTTACTGTGAATGTCTTCACAGCAATGTATTGTAATTTCACATCCATGATATTACAATGCATTGTTGTAAAGGTACAACTGTATACTGTAACTTCACAGCTTCAATTACTGTGATATTACAGTATGTTACTGGGGAATTACATCATTTTGTTGTACATTAATTACAACAAGGGCCTGTACTTTTACATTTCTATTGTGAAAGTACTGCAGGAGTAGCCAGTAATTTACTGTGAATTTACATCTAAATAATACGATAATATATTGTAAATTTGACTGGGATTGTACCATAATTCAATCAGCTCAATCAACAAAGAAAATGCCCATTTTAACTTTGTATTACTCCATTGAAGTGCAAAGTACGTTTCACAGTGTCTTGGACATGTTGTTACGGCCCCAACCTCTAATCCGCGGTAGTGGCTCGTGCTGAGACCCGCAACATGAAAGAATACACGCACTAACCGGTACTTGGTAACGAGCATTTATTGATAATCAGCCGTTTGCTCTCACAAGCGAAACAACAGAAGGAGGGAACCCGAGCCAGCCACACTACGGGCCGTAGGACCCAGAACTCCCCCGCCTAACCAACAATCAAATATAAACCCTATGGGAAACAAAATAAAGCCACGAAAACTGGACTACCAGGTCCTCCAGGCTAAACATAAACACATCTGCAAAAATATGGCAAAGAGGTATTCTAAGGACAGTGTCTCCGGCATTAGGATAGGCGAGACATCCTTCTCCTCCAGCTTCTCTTTATATATACACACGGCTGAGTGGAATTTGGAACACCTGGGCAGAGGCGGAGCCAGGAAGACAGAAAACAAGGAGGGGAGCACTTAACACATGTCTACACAGACATCCACTCAACGTCAACAATTTTTCTGAAGAATGTGCAGACATGGAGGTATAAATTGCCTCTCTTTGGCTTTCGAGTCCGTCTCAGGATTAATGCCCAGGATGCACCTGAAAACACTAAGCCAAGACAACAATTTAAATGTTACATAGTTGCATCGTTTATTTGAAGGCAGATGCAGCGGTGCCCCTTTCAATTTAAGTAAAACCTGCACCAAAGAAAGAATTTAGTATTTAAAGCCAAGCAAGAGCGATAAAAGCCAGAAAATCACTTAATTTGTTGTGTTATCACAGAGGATGGTCTGAATACAGCATGTTACTGTGAAATAATACAGTAACATGTTGTGAAATCCTGGTAATCATTTATCCTGTACATTCGCAGTAATTAACTGCCTGTGTTGATTTCACTGTGACATTCTAAATTACAGTGTTATATTGTGAACATTACAGGTAAAGACTGTAAAGTGGTAAAACAGTAATTTATTGTAAAATATTACAGCTAAATATTGTGAAATCATGGTAATATTTTACAGTGTATGATATGTATTCCAGCATGCTGCTTCAGTTGTGTTTTGGTTGCTCCAGAGAGGGAGGCTGCGGGACCTCCTCACACCTCCTGCTCAGGTTTCACCTCGGCTGCCGAGCAGGAGTCAAAAGCGACGCGCCGTTCAGTGGGAACGCTGCTCTGAGGTCAGATCCACACCTGACCATGGCTTCCTCAGAGACAACAGAGAGTCCAGAGCTGCGTGACCGAGCGGGACACACAGCACCGTGCATCAGTGGAGCGATGTCATCATAAAAAACATAACAACACAACAAGGAAAGGACGGTTCTGGTTCTGAAAGTCTGTCTCTGAGATCAGCTCCAGGACAGTGGACCTTAACGGTGTTTTGATCAACTTGAACACATGCAGTTGATATTCCTCACATGTAAAGTGTGTCAGGAGGTATGTGTCCTCCCCAGGCCTCGCTGCTGTCCAAACAGCACGAGGTGTAAAGTCCTCACACTTCACAGCTGCTGCCGGCACACTTCTCCAGGCCGAGGGCCGCGGGCCGAGTTCATGACGAGCACTGCCTTTAATGAGTCCCACTAATACACGCATTAGCAAAGCAGAAGATGGACGCCGTGTTGAGCTTCAAAGGACCTGAGATCTCACAGCTCGAGGGACGAGGCTTTTATTCTGTGATCCAAGAGCCTTTCAGACCTGGGGGTCGCTGGTCTGCTTTCAGTCACACACATCACTTTGAAAACTAGTACACAACAGAGGAGAGTACACAACAAGTACACAAAGTACACAATGTTCCTTATGTTAGATATCATTTAATTGAACACTTGCTCTTTCTCTCACACAAATAAAATACTTTGTTCTTAATGCCTGACATTTGTATTCTCTTTTTTAGGCATATGTATTTCATTAAATGCACACATTTGTATATTTGTACATATAATTGAAGTATTATGCACACTTCAAATGATTATGTTTATGTGAGTATTTTTTATTTCATTATTGATATTATTTATATTTGATTTTTGAAGTTTTATGCAAACATTTTACTTTATTTTGTTACGTTTGTGGAATTATTTAGAATGTATCGGATGTTCTTGTTATTATACATTTCATTATTTAACAATGTAAAAAACACATGATCTTATATTTCCATTTTTCTTTGATTCTGAAAGAGCAACTGTTCCAAACCCCACTTTTCTGCGTGGGATAAATAAAGCTTGGTTCTGATTAAATGTATTTCTCTTTAGCGGCTTATTTAATTATATAATAAATAATAATAATAATACATTGGATTTTTATAGCGCGTTTCCTAATGCTCAATGAAATCTAAGACGAGCCCTCCGGTCAGACCGAGCCCTCTAACTCGTCTCCTGCAAAGCAAAGGCGTCCCGTGTGTCTCTGCCAGTGCTCCGTGTCTTTACCTCGAGGCCTACCTCCTCCTGTTCCCAGGCTGCGGGAGTGGGCGGTGTGAACTTCTCTCCATCATCCCTCTCCGTGTGAGGATCCCTGAGTCACACTTCAGTCCTGGAGCTGCCATGTTTCCCACGAGACCCCCCGCCCAGACTCTCAGGACTCAAGGTGGCCGCTGGAGGTGCAACGTCACACCTCTCTCCTCTTATATGGATCCCAAGCGTCCTTCCCTCCTCACTCTCCTCTCCTGCCTCACCAGAAGCCCACTCTGCTTCTCTCGCCCTGCAGCCGCCATGGATGTGTCCTTCTGCTCCGACCTGCAGCTCCAACACGAAGCCTTCCTCTTCGACTCCCTGATGGACAACACGCTGGCCTTCGATGCAGCTTCAGATCCTGGCTACTTCAGCGCCAGCAGCAGCTCCTTGTCGCCCACCTCCTCTGTGGACTCGTTCTGCTTCTCCCCCGACGCTTTCCGGACGAACGAACCCAACCCTTTGGACTGCTTGGTCTTCAAAAGCCCGGCGGTTCCTCAGCAAAAGAGCCAAGACGCCCACACTCTTCCTGCCTCCACAACAAAGAAATCCAGGTCCAGATACCCGGGGAAGAAGCGCCAGACGGCGAGCGACAGGGAGAAGCACAGGATGAGGGACCTGACCAAGTCTCTGAACCACCTGAGGACGTATTTACCTGCATCTGTGGCGCCGGAGGGACAGACCCTCACCAAAATCGACACTCTGCGCCTCACCATCCGATACATCTCGTACCTGTCGGCGCAGCTCGGCCTCAGCGAGGAGGTTCTGGAGCAGAAAGCATCAGAATCTGTTCAAGAACCCCAACGTCTGCAGCAGTCCCTGGGTCAGCCGACAGAGAGCTACGCCCAGCAGGAAGCAGCCTTTCCCTCCGTGAGCCCGACCCCAAAGCAGCCTTCCTACCAGGTATGTTCATATCCTGCTCTGAGCTCGTCTCGTCAGGCTCGGCTGTTCTGCGTCACAGAGCCTCATTCAGAGACTTGGCTGACATGTTGCTTTATTTGACTGCCTGTACCAAAGATGCTTCTTCGCAGTTTCATGTGGTGGAAGAAGTACTCAGATTACTTACTAAGTGAAAGTACAAATACTAGGGTCTTAAAATACTCCATTACAGTAGTACTTCTACTTTTAATCAAGTATAAGATCTGAGTACTTTTACTCAAGTACAAGATCTGAGTACTTCTACTTTTACTCAAGCACAAGATCGGTGTACTTCTACTATTACTCAAGTACAAGATCTGTGTACTTCTACTTTTACTCAAGTCCAAGATCTGAGTACTTCTACTTTTACTCAAGCACAAGATCTGTGTACTTCTACTTTCAGTCAAGTACAAGATCTGAGTACTTTTACTCAAGCACAAGATCTGTGTACTTCTACTATTACTCAAGTACAAGATTTGAGTACTTTTACTCAAGTATAAGACCTGAGTACTTCTACTTTTACTCAAGTATAAGACCTGAGTACTTCTACTTTTACTAAAGAACAAGAACTGAGTACTTATACTTTTACTCAAACACAAGACCTGAGTACTATGAAATATTAGATTCCTCTCTGCCCGTATTCACGTCTCGTTGTTGAACCAGTGCTCAAACGAACCATGGACCTGCTTTTGAACGTCAGAGATGTGAAAGCTGATACGTTTCTGACAGAAATGCTTTCCTCCGTCCTCAGGTTCCAAACGGAGCTTCTCTCTTCGCCGGCGAACCCTTCTGGCTCCTTCAGAACGCAGCGTTCCCCGGACACTGCTGAGGACGCCAGTCCACCCGACTTTATCTCATTGCAACAATGACCTCTAAGAACATTTATTTAACGGACGAAGCGTCTCCTTTTTGTTATTTTCAACAACGTATATTTATGTCCTTAATATTGTACATAGAAATGTTTATTTATTACATTTTTCTACAACAGAATAAACATTATTTATCAAATGTGAAACCCTTGAGTTTGTCTCTTTCTGTATCTCACTTTTTTAAACTACATGTGTACTTGTAAGTATTTCTCTTTGATGCTACTTTTTACATTTATTTTAACACTCACAGTACTTTGCACATATAAAAACACATTATATCGTATAATGCAGTACTGTACTACTACTCTACGCAGTCTTTTAAGTATCTTTATTGGCTCCACATTTAGACCCAAGGCTTTAATGCAATTAAAAACAGGCTAAAATAAGAACCATAAGAACATGATACTGTCAAAAGATCCATCCTTTAGACGAGTACTTTTACTTTTGATACCTGAAGTACATTTACCTGATAATACTTCTGTACTTTCTGAAATGGGTCATTGTACAGACTGAGTACTTGTTGTACTTTAAGTATATGTGATGCTATTAAGATCAGATAAGACAAGAAGTACTTTATTGATCTCAATGTGGGAAATGTTTGCGCTGCAGCGGCATCAAGAGGCAGTGAGAAATTAAAAGAAGTAAACAATCCTTAACGTCTCAAATGACTTCAGGAAACAGAATCAGGTTTATTTCCAGGTTCACACGTCCGAGGAATTTGACTTGGTGTCATGGTAGGTACATAAAAATAACATTAACAAATATTTAAATTGTAAAAAGATATAGCAGTATTTACATAGAAATAGAATGGATTAAAACGGATTAAGATAATTAGTACTTTTAATTAAGTAAAGGATCTACTTCTTCAAACACTGGGTCTTCTAATTGGTGCTTGGACACTTCCTAAAATAAACAGCTGTCAGCGGGACTGAGGTGCTAAACGGGCAGCACGTCCCCTCTAAAGTCCTGGAGGAGAGCCCCCCGCTGAGAGGAGGCAGCTGGAGAAGAAGCACCTCTGCTGAGTCAACATGGCTGTGCCGGGAGAAGGAGGTCATCGGGATAAAGAGGGGATTAAAGTATAAACAAAAAGAGACCTTAAATAAAAAAACTGATCCAAAACAAACACTAGAAAAATACTCGAGCAGGCACGATCAACAAAAGGAACAGGAGTAAACAAAAACCCTAAAATCGAGAATGGAAAACAACGACGACGAACCGACAGAGGACATAAAACAAAATACACACGAGACCAATCGCAAGAAAAGAGACAGCTGCGGAGGTGAGACGCGATCAGGTATCAGGCAGGCGGGGAACGCGGGAAGTAAGACACGAGAAAACACATATCTAAATAAAACAGGAAACTCTAAACACAAAAACTCAGATGGTGACAAGCTGGTAGTTGGAATAATTAAAAAAGGCACTGTGATAAATACCAGACCATCGATTAAGTCACTTGGGGGAAGTGCTGGTTCTATCTTCCTACCCAGGGGGCAAAACCTCATTTTGTTGGGAAATCAGACATGGTAACGTTGTAAAAGGTTGTCCACCAGAAATGATATCTTGGACCTTCAAGGATCCGGTGGACGACCCGGTCGACTCGCTACTGGAAAGCTACAGTGAGGGTCCAAACAATGCAACCCCTATATGACAAAAAGTCAACAATTCTGTCTGGATCAGATGCCATCATTCTCTTTCCGATTGAATATCTCAGTGACAGTTCATGGTAAAGACAAACTATTGAAAGAGCAGAACATAGGCTTTCAGGGCCCAAGAGTTCAAAGCTTTGAATCCCTATCTGATCAAATCAGATTTGGATTTTGGGGAGTTCAAAACCAAACAACAGGATTACGATCACTTTGATATCCGATCAGGAAATCCAATCCAAGCTTTAATCTGGATCGAATCTTCAAAACGGGTTCAAACCGACAACACGGGATTGATCCAGTTTGATCCCAAAAAACTGGATTATCCTGATCCCACCAGAGGGGTGGATTTCCAGTGGATTACCAGAGCAAAATGTGCTGTACAATTTATTTTTAAAATATGTTTCATTTTAAATTAGATGGCAAAGTTTGTTAACTGAAATAATACACAATTTTTAGCCTTCATGGGAAATACATTTTATTTTTCCATTTTTGCTCACGTTTGTGGCCTATTTTGTTTTCAACCAAATGTTGATGACATACATTTGTATGCTCATAAAATCACAACAAAGATTGTCAATCACAAATGTAATTTAGATTAAATTAAAAAATATCTTCAACAACAAAAAAGTCCATCATCTGTCATCACCTTTCAAAAGTAATTGCGGACAATAGAAGTCTCTGCAATCTGTCTTCCTTGTATTATTTGTCATGTCCACTAGATGGCGCTCGGTAGGATTAAAGCACTGATATTCAGGATCGAGTCATCTTGAAAAATCGTAATCTGGATCAGGCTGATGCTATCCTGAATTGCTTTGAACTCCAGGGACAACATGTGGCCGATTTGTCACAAAAAATGGGATTTCAAAATCTGATCGGATCTGATTGAGATTAAAAGTGTTGAACCCCTGGGCCCAGGTGATGCCTTGGTTAAGCCTGTTCTCAATAAAGCCACTAGATGGCGCTGTGGCTTTTTTGTCTCTCCAAAGTGAAATCCATTTCAAGCAATGCACTTGTGGTCCTCTGGATTGTTTGCTGTGTTCAAAATGTGTAATAATTATAATAATAATAATACATTTGATTGATATAGCGCTTTTCCTGGTGCTCAAAGCGCTTAACAAGCAAGTAAAGAAGAAAAATAACAACAAAAGTAAAAAGTGCTAAGCTTGGTGGAATAAGGGTGAGGGGCTAGTGGATTAGGAGTTGAAGGCAAGAGTGAAAAGGTAAGTTTTGAGGGATTGTTTGAATGATGAGAGAGTGTAAGAAGATGTTTCTTTGCCGCTTCCAGTGGTGGAAGAAGTACTCAGATTCCTTACTTTAGTAAAAGTACAAATACTATGGTGTTAAAATACTCCATTACAATTATAAATCCAGCTGGAACCGGGGAACTGGTGACGTTCAGGATTATAAAGTTGTCTCTGTTATTGGAAACTCACCTGAAATGTTTGATGGTCTTATTTTAACAATGTGATCACATGACTAACTCCTTCTGATGGTTTGGGCAATTCTTTTTTCAGGTTTTTTTCGTAAACTATTTTATTTCTGTCAACTTTTTTCATCAACTTTTTTCTTTTTGTCAACTTGTGTCAGACTTTCATGAGGACAACTGTCTCTGTTGTTGGAAACTTAAATTAAATGGTCTTATTTGAACAATGTGGTCACATGACTCCTTCTGATGTAACTGCATATCTGCTGTAAGCTAGCTAGCTAACGTAGCTAACCCTGAGCTAACCTAGCATTTCAGATATACTGACAAACACTGACAGTTATGAGACAGACTATTTATGCCATATAATAGATACAATAACGTAACATTAGTATTGTAAAAGTATAACAAGGGTGAATAAATCTAAAAGGATTTAATATAAAACACATTTAATAAAACAGTCTGAAAAACGCTGCCCTTAAAATGGGGAATAACAATATCAAGATTCACACAAATGTAAGTCACTGTAATGTAATACAAATATAATAATAATAAACTATAATGTAATAAACAGTTAATTCAGAACATTATATACTGTAACTGCCCTTAAATATATAATTAGAAAGTCAAGTAAATTCGGAAAACAATATTACGTTACTGCCCTTAAAACGGGGAAATAACAATATAACGATATCTTTTTAAAAATAAATTATATATTATTTTTAATGTAATCCTGAGGGTTGTCTCAAATAATGTCTGTTGTCTTATTGATTGTCTTGGAAAAGCTGGTTTTATTTCACTGGCATGGACAGAAGATGCAGTAAAATGGAGATTCAGCCCAGAAAATACAAGACATCACACTTTCGTTCGTTGACATTTATTACAAATCTTGAATTCCCTCTAAAATCTTCCAAAATGACGGCAGTATATACAGTATTAAAACATTTCTTTTTACATACAAAACCAGATTTCGATCTCAAATATTCATCTTTACCCATACAAATTCATAATTCAAACTTTTACATTTACAAAAGGCTCCCTTCACAAACAGGACATTTATACCAGTGGTGTCCAAACTACGGCCCGGGGGCCATTTTGAATCCGCCCGGGGGCCATTTTGAATCGGCTCGGGGGCCATTTTGAATTGGCCCTCAGCTAATTCAAAAAGCATAATGGAATATGGCCTACAAATGAAACGTGTGCTTGTCTTATATTGTACTTCTTAAACATACATTTAAACACAAATTACACAGTAGTATTCATGTGTTAATAAGACCACTTTCAAATAAATGCAGTCAATTGAAGCTGAAAACATTTCTTAGTTGATAAGAAATAAGTCCAATAATATATTTACGAATCAATCTTGAGATAAACCCTTCATATTTCCCTTTATTCTAATCTGTCTGAGCTTCAGTTTTAAGGAATGAGCTGCTAACAAGATCAATTAAACCCTATGGATAGCTGAAGGCTGTTTGTATTTTCAAGAATCAAGCATCATTTGATTGATTTTGCTAACTTATAACTTACTGTAACTTATGACGCAATATTTAGTATATTTTTTGGCCCTCAGGGAAAGAAGTTTGGACACCCCTGGTTTAGACATTTAGTTCCAGCTGAACGTCACAGTGTTTAAACGGCAGGAGCCTGACTCTCGAACCAGTCCAACACTGGTTTCTTGTTCAAAGCGACCCACTTCATGTTGGCTTTGGTCCTCTCCAGCGCCTGCTCCAGAGCCGCCGTGCCCGACCCGAAGTTACCCGCGTTGGCTTCTTTAAACTGGAGCAACTGGGGAGAAATGATGAGTGGGGGGGTTACTGGGATTCAATAATCGTGCCATGACAGTCTTTGTTGTAACTTATTTTATTTAAGGCAGTACAAACATTTGTTTATTTACTTCTTGATAAAAGTTAAGGGTAGAATGTTTGAAAGTGTAAGTATGTGTCCTGCTCATTCTCTTTCCTGTTATGTTTTGAAATAAATACGAGTGTGCAATTTTCCCGTCTTCTACCGTTCTTGTTGGAAACAATATATTATATTAGTGTAAAATGAGCAGAATAGGGCCTCCTTATTATGAATGCACCCACAAATTGTCCACATTTAAATATCTAAACATGTTGTCATGACATCCTACTGAAAATACCAATAGAGAAACTGTACCTGCTTGTACTCAAACTCAGAGGAGAATCGTCTGGTCACTCCACTAATCAATCCTCCAAAGGAAAATGATCCACCACCGTACCTGAAGAAAAGAGGCAAAAGTAAAATAAATGTTTGAACTTAATATAAATATATTAAAAAATACAAATAAAAAGTAAGAATGACAAGAATAAAACTCAGAAAGACCTAAATATGTGCATTAAATCAGAATTACAATTGGAAAGGCGTGTATGTGTCTGCATGAGTAAGGGAATACTCACTCGTTGAAGATATAGTCCCATCTGGATCTGACGAAGTCCCAGGCCAGAGGCTGCCCGACGGAGTTACCGGCGATGGAGCTGATGGTGGACGTGGCGTCTTGTTTGCGGATCTTTTTGGGGTCCAGACAATACTCCAGGTACCTGAAACACTCACAGTGAGCACAACGGCCTAATATACTGCATTACAACTTGTTACCTGTAAAATACTCAGTACCCTAATCTGTGTATCACAGGGGTGTCCAAACCTTTTTCACCGAGGGCCACATACTAAGGCTGGGCCCCTCACTACAGGAGAGGTGTATTGCCTCATACGTTAAGTTATAAGTTAGAGAAATCTAATGTAGGTTAATTATTCTTGATACATTAATATGCTTTAAGAAAACAAAGCCCTCCACAAGGTTTCATTTATTTTGTTAGCAGCTCATTCCTTAAAACAGAAGCTCAGATTGATTAAAATAAAGGGAAATATGAAGGGGCTATTTCAAGCTTGATTGGTAAATAAATGATTGGGCTTTTTTCTTATCAACTAAGATTTGTTGGAAAATGTTTTCTACTTCAATTGATGAATTTATTTGAAAATGGGGCTTATTAACACATGACTACTGTACTGTGGAATTTATGTTTATTTAAGAAGTACAATATGAGACAAGCACACATTATACTATTTGAATTTGTGCAACTTTTTCTAAACTCTTCTGAGCAGGGCCGGCCCTGACCAATTTGCTGCCCTAGGCAAGATTTTAGCTGGCGCCAAATGCAGACACTTACACTTACTATGACTCGCGCGTGCACGGTTGTGGTGTATATTGTGTAATATTGAAGTTAAAAGCGTCAATCTGGTGCACTTTGAGAGCAACATTAGGAGATCTATGGATACATCTCTCAACACCCAAATGAAACAGAACTGGAAGTAGATTTTCATTTTCTTTATGGATACTTTACAAATCACTCCCCTTTCAAACTGTATTCTTGTTTATTAATAACAACTTTTGTTTACTGTCATATAGTATTTTATACCTGTTTTCACCTATTCTCTTATTTTGTTATAACTATAATGATCACATAGAGGCGTGCCTTTGCCTCACTGAGCTGAGGTTATCAGAGCCTCTCAGTCTTTCAGGAGAGAGCTCTCTAAAGCTCTCTCCCGTGGCCGCTTACACAGTACATTCCAATGTTAATAAAAGCACACAGAAGTTGTGTACGTTTTTTGGGAGTTTGATTTATTTAAAATTAACACAAATATAAAATTAAAACCTATAATTGCACACTACTATTATTTTTTTAAAAAAGAACAATTTCACATAAATCTCTGGTTTTTACTGGGGCTGGGGCAGTTCAACTTGATTTTGGGGGGGGGGTGTGCCATAGTTCATGGGCGCTGTAAGCAATATAGGCGTAGTTCTGTTAGTATAAGATAATAAGATGTACTTTGTTGATCCAAAATCGGGAAATTGTGTTGTTATGAAATTTAAAAATATATATATTTTTTTATTTCTAACTTTTTTTTTCCCCCAATCTTCGGCGCCCCCTATGGGTTGATGCGCCCTTAGCATTCGCCTGTACTGCCTATGCCGAGGGCCGGCCCTGGTTCTGAGCAGGACTTCAAGTGAAGTGATGCTTGCTATTTCTTGTCGTTGTATTTCTTTTTGGTTGTTTTGTACAAAGACATGACTCGTTTAAAACGATTAATCAAATATCACGGATGCTGACGACCTAAACTTTTATTTTCATGAGCAATGAACGCTAGAGGGGGACCAGAGACGTTTTTAAGCTTCTTCGTGCCCCTTTTGATCCAACCCAGTCTCACGGCATGTCGTCACGACATTTAATCTATTGATTCGTGTTCACCAAAACGATTTCCCCATTTTTTTTGTGTCACCCAGAACGATTTTTAAAAGCATTTCTATTGGTAGTGTGTTTCGTGCCTGCACCACGTCTTTTTGTCCGGCCGGGTCTCGGAAGACCGGAAGCTGTGGGATTCATAAAAACATGTTCTTACTCAATATCAAGCCACGATTATTGATTTTATTTTAAATCCTATAACGTCGGACTTTTTTTGCCGTCTGTGAGCAAAATAAATGGGGCTCAGAGCCTCAGAATACTGAAATCTGTATTTTTAAAATCTTTATTTCCTTTTAATTTGTTATTCTTTGGTGCAGGCACGAAACATACTGTTGTGTCTCGTCAGATTTGTAAGTTTTTTATCCTATTATTTCTCTGTGAAGTTAATATTGTCAAGTCCGCGTCTGCTAACCCTTTTGTTGTCTGGCATTTCCTGTTTGTCAGTTCCTGTTTTACTTTGGCACTAATCTCCCCTCTCATTTCAGGTAGTTCGACTCCTACCTAGTGTGTTCTTCACTGACCTGATTACCTGCCCCGCCCTTATTGGTTGCACCTGTTGAGCCCCTGTGTGTTTATTTAATCAGTGGGTGTTTCTCAATGTCGAGTACGCTTGCTTGGTAGCACATGCATCACCGAGTCAGTTGCTTCAGAAGCGAGGCAAGAATCCCTCCACGCATTCGAAGAACGAAGAATGGAAGAGGCTAACAGGTGTGCGTCATATGAGAAGCCCCGCCTTACATTTTCCGCCAAAGATTTGGGAGATTGGTCCGTGCGCAAAGCATTGTGGGGATTTTAAGACCGGAGTCGACACACGTGCAGCCTCGAAATTTCCCGCAACGAAGTACGCCGGCCTCGGTAGAATTCCAAGTATCCTGGACATTGGAACAGTCCCATGACGGAGCATGCTTGAAAGAGTGGCTCTGGAGCAGCCTTCTTCGACATTGAGTGTTTTTCTCTGTGCCAGATCGTTTTGAGATTTAGAGTCGAGCCTTCCAGCGCTTGAGCCTTACAAATATTATTTGTGATTTGTCTGCCAGTTGATATCTGAGCTCGAGTAAGTTGTGTTAGTATTTAGTAAGTCATTTTTTGGAGTCCATGTTTATTATGAGTGTTTGTATTGCCCTGCAAACCACCGAAAGTCAAATCCTTTTTTGAACCGTCCTTTTTTGTCTGCAGTCGTATCATTTTCTTGTGTGCCCCAGTCACACGTAACACACACTACCAATGGAAATACATTGCTTTTAAAAAATCGTTCTGTGTGACCCGAATGAATAGATTACATTTCGTGACTATAACACGAAATGCCGTGAGACTGGGTTGCTAATCCTGAGATGCTGCTAATACTCATCATGCATTCAAAGCATGTTACAGGAATGGATATGCATGCTTCAGAGTGTCTGACCTGTTGAGCAGCCAGGGCTGTTTGCTGCAGGACAGAGCGGACATCAGTTTGTCGGCCTCCGAGGCGATGGTGGCGTTCTTGAATGCGGCCCAAGCAAATTCCCACTCCTTCTCTCCTCCTGCTGCGATCGCACTGCAGTACACTGTGTACTTCAGGTTAGGGCTAATCCTGGAAACAAGGAGATACGAGCTCTGTGAGCAGGAGAGGACTCTTTAAAGTAGAGACACTACATACTGATATACACCTGAACATCAGCAGGAGAGGACTCTTTAAAGTAGAGACACTACATACTGATATACACCTGAACATCAGCAGGAGAGGACTCTTTAAAGTAGAGACACTAATACTGATATACACCTGAACATCAGCAGGAGAGGACTCTTTAAAAGTAGAGACACTACATACTGATATACACCTGAACATCAGCAGGAGAGGACTCTTTAAAGTAGAGACACTACATACTGATATACACCTGAACATCAGCAGGAGAGGACTCTTTAAAGTAGAGGCACTACATACTGATATACACCTGAACATCAGCAGGAGAGGACTCTTTAAAGTAGAGACACTACATTCTGATATACACCTGAACATCAGCAGGAGAGGACTCTTTAAAGTAGAGACACTACATACTGATATAGACCTGAACAGCAGCAGGAGATGACTCTTTAAAGTAGAGACACTAATACTGATATACACCTGAACATCAGCAGGAGAGGACTATTTAAAGTGGAGACACTACATGCTGATATACACCTGAACATCAGCAGGAGATGACTCTTTGAAGTGGAGACACTACATACTGATATACACCTGAACATCAGCAGGAGAGGACTCTTTAAAGTAGAGACACTACATGCTGATATACACCTGAACATCAGCAGGAGAGGACTCTTTAAAGTAGAGACACTACATACTGATATACACCTGGACATCAGCAGGAGAGGACTCTTTAAAGTAGAGACACTACATACTGATATACACCTGAACATCAACAGGAGAGGACTCTTTAAAGTAGAGACACTACATACTGATATACACCTGAACATCAGCAGGAGAGGACTCTTTAAAGTAGAGACACTACATACTGATATACACCTGAACATCAGCAGGAGAGGACTCTTTAAAGTAGAGACACTACATACTGATATACACCTGAACATCAACAGGAGAGGACTCTTTAAAGTAGAGACACTACATACTGATATACACCTGAACATCAGCAGGAGAGGACTCTTTCAAGTAGAGAATCTACATACTGATATACACCTGAACATCAGCAGGAGAGGACTCTTTAAAGTAGAGACACTACATACTGATATACACCTGAACATCAGCAGGAGAGGACTCTTTAAAGTAGAGACACTACATACTGATATACACCTGAACATCAGCAGGAGAGGACTCTTTAAAGTAGAGACACTACATACTGATATACACCTGAACATCAGCAGGAGAGGACTCTTTAAAGTAGAGACACTACATACTGATATACACCTGAACATCAGCAGGAGAGTACTCTTTAAAGTTGAGACACTACATACTGATATACACCTGAACATCAGCAGGAGAGGACTCTTTAAAGTAGAGACACTAATACTGATATACACCTGAACATCAGCAGGAGAGGACTCTTTAAAGTAGAGACACTACATACTGATATACACCTGAACATCAGCAGGAGAGGACTCTTTAAAGTAGAGACACTACATACTGATATACACCTGAACATCAGCAGGAGAGGACTCTTTAAAGTAGAGCCACTACATGCTGATATACACCTGAACATCAGCAGGAGAGGACTCTTTAAAGTAGAGACACTACATACTGATATCTGAACATCAGCAGGAGAGGACTCTTTAAAGTAGAGACACTACATGCTGATATACACCTGAACATCAGCAGGAGAGGACTATTTAAAGTAGAGACACTACATACTGATATACACCTGAACATTAGCAGGAGAGGACTCTTTAAAGTAGAGACACTACATACTCATATACACCTGAACATCAGCAGGAGAGGACTCTTTAAAGTAGAGACACTACATACTGATATACACCTGAACATGAGTAGAATATGTCCTTTTTAAATAAAATAAAATTGCATTTACCAGGTTTAGGATATATAAATGTAGGGTTGTAAAAAGTCCAAAATGTTGTGGAGTAGCTTCCACTACTTGATTTAATGTACTCTGAGGAATATAAACTGTTATGTGTTGACATACTTGTTGACAGCTGGATTATTCATCCACTCAGCGAACCAGCCACTGGTCAGCTCCTTGCAGCCGTCCACTCCTGTGCTGCAGGCCATGGAGATCGCATTCACCTGGTTATACCTGGGAGGGAGGAAGAGAGGAAACATATCATGAAAAACATCTCTTCCCATTGGCACTCAGACCTTTTTGAATATATTATGCACTACTAAACATTCGGTACGTTAATATTCTTACTGGTCGGTGTGCTTTTCTGGGATCTTTGTCCAGTTGCCAGTGATGTTTTTGAAGTGATTGAATAGAGGTTCGACCTGTTGCTTCAGGTAATTCTGAGGAAAGAAATTGGACAAGCTTCGTTAATGTTTGAATACAGAAAAAGGTACACATTTAATCAGCATTGCATATATTTCCAGTTATAAGGCGCGTTCACACCGCAGTACTTTTCCCACTTTAGTTCCGATATAGTTCCGAAATGTCGCGTTCACACCAAAAAGAGCCGGTGTCGGTACACGATGTGTTCGGGGTACACGATGTGTTCGGGGTACACGATGTGCTCGGGGGCCGTCTCTTGACGTCACACATTGTACGCATTGTGATTGGCTGTGCGGTAATTTACCCAGGAGTGCTCTGGGGCAAATCACATCTACAGATCATGACGAACCGAATTGAAGTATTCCTATACTCGTAGCGTGTGAAAATGTTTGTGAAAAACATGTTAAGAAAACATGAAAGCGGAGCAATGGCTGTACGGCAACTCAAGAGGACCATCATACACGGTCAAATTCCGAACATTTAAACATAGCCTACACTTCATTCTTTATTTTGTCCGTTATTATATGTAGAAGATATTACTTTTTTCTGTGTGATGTTGTTTCCATATAATCCTTTTCCGTTTCACAGAACACAAATTGGGTTATTTACATAATTATGTTTACACTACTACTCTCATACTCCTAGCGTGTGGCTGCGATGCTAGCTAGTACATTGTCAGAATAAGTGAGAAATGGATTTAACTTCTGTTAGACAGCTATCATACTGAATACATATTTACTGTGAATGTGTGCAAAAATGTATGGCATATGGCTGTCCAACAGAAGTTAAATTAATTCCTCACTTATTCTGACAATGTACTTAACCCCAAATGAAAGAACCCAATACAAAGAGTTGTTAAATAATAGTGAAGTCACGTTGTAATAACAATAACTCATCCCTCTCGAGTTTTCCTTTTGAGCTTTGCGAAAAGCCACTGTGTCAATGTTGTCCTACTTGGGATGCCGTTCGGAGTTGTCCAATATGGCGTACCATCTCGCACATGCGCACTGCAGATCGGGCAGAGCTGCAGATCGGGTAGTGACACTTGTTACCCCCTTTTCCACCCCATTTTCAGTCCCCGCTAGAGAGCAGGGACTTTCGTGGGAGAAAAAGGTTCCTATGTCTGATTGGCTGGGCGGATTGCAAACCACGCCCCGTAAAACTCCCAAAAAGTTTTGTGAAGCCGCCATTTTATTATCCTCGCATTAGCATTATTAGCATTAGCATTAGCCCAGCGCAGAAACGCAGAGAGACTAACTTATGGTAACACAAAAGAAAACATGGCTTCATTTGCCTAATCCTCCCCCAGGGACTTATTCTGGTGTGAACGCGATCTGTACTTAGTTCATGAACCTTTGTGGGAAAAGTACTGCGGTGTGAAAGCGCCTATATCCGCCCAATGCCTTCCCTTATAAACACATTTGTTTTCCTGAGATGGAAAAACCATTTCAAAATCGGACCGTTTTTATTCCAGATATATTTTCCCACGATTAACCAATCCCTTACAAACACATTTGGTTTCTGGGATAAGCACAGGAATGAATTCATTGAAAGAGCTTTACACATGTTGACCGTTCATGACAGACCTGCATGGGTCCGTACACTTCGCTGCGGTCAAACATCAGGAAGTAGTAGTTTAAGTTCCTCCTGAACGTCTCCCAGGGCATATATTCCTCCTCTTTATCCAGGAAGGTGGTGGTCCTCAGAGCCAGAGTGGTGTTTACTATCTTCGCTCTGAAAATGCCAACAATTATTTCTCAGCTTTGTCTTAATTTCAAACAGATTAAAAAATAAAAATAACAAATGTGAAAAACAGAATACCGTATTGTTAAATAGAGTATTTATCCACATTCATGGTAATATTTGTATATTCAACAAAAAAAACTAAAAAAGTCTTCATATTAATAATAATAATAATAAATCATTATTATTGGAACAAAATGCAAGAAGAGCTGATACTTAAGACAAGTTAAAGACCTAGGTGTTTACCTTGCTATTCATTAATTGTTTTAACTCATTGGAAGTGATACAGTATTTTTAGGCAGTTCGAGGAATATGTCTTTCGGTATGGCCTGGTTTTCTTAAAGTAAGTTAGAGTGTCATTATGTAAAAACCTGGCATTAAAATAGTTTAAATTCGGAAAATAAATTAATATGTGGTCGTAATGATTCGGACTGACGTTGTTTAAAAGAGTAAAGTCATTGAAAGTGAAACATACATTAATATATAGTATTTTTCAGAAGCATTAAAAACAAGTTGTAGCTAATCATTTAAATATCCCAGACTTTAAATATCATAAAAACGTAATTTAAGCCTACATTTAATATAACATGTAATTGTTGTTTTAATTGAAAGCAACAGTGTCATTATGTAAAAACCTGGTTTTAAAATTGCTAAAATTCTGCAAATAAATATATTTTATTTTCACTGAATTCATTATTTGTTTTTTGTTTTACATTTTTAATATGGCCTCACCTTGCGAGATTAAAAGCGTCATCGATGATTTGAGCTCGGTTAATCACTGGAATATCCTGGAAAGTGAACAAAGGATTGAGTGTTTGGGATTGTAATGGCATTTTTAAAAACCACAGAATACATGCAATACTTTTCCATCGGATTATGAGACTGTACCTGATGTTTGGAGTTCAGTTTGGCGAGGAGGCGTTCCCAGTTTGCATCGTCGTAGTTCACTCGGTAGAAACCCTTCATGTCAATGTTGGCCACGAGCCACTCATCTCCACCGGTGATCATGCTAGGGTTCGTATCTGGAGGGATATTAGAAGATAATCAGAGGCCAGTTTATTTATATGGCAATTCAAAGTGCTTCACCTCAATGAAAGACATTAACAGCATAAAACACATTAGGAACATTAACATGAATAAAAGTGACAGTGCAGTGTGAGATGTGAATAGTTCAATTAAAAGCAAAAAGAAAAGTCTTCAGCCTGGATTTAAAAGTAGTCAGAGTTGCAGCGGACCCGCAGGTTTCTGGTAGTTTGTTCCAGATATTTGGAAATATCCAAAACCAAATGCTCCCGTTCCTCTAACCCGAGTCTTCCCGTGAAATTATAGCTCTTTTGACACTTTTCTAACCTTTTCATTTCCCTTTCATCCTTCAAGAGGTGGAAGAAGTTCTCAGATATCTTACTTAAAAGCACATCTCTAAGCGGTTGACCAATCACAACAGAGCCGGCCAGCTAAGGCAAGGCAAGGCAAGTTTATTTATCTAGCACTTTTCAACGCAAGGCAATTCAACGTGCTTTACAAAAAATGAAAGACATTAAGCATTAAAAAAGAAAAGCTAATAAAATTAACATTAAAAGGAAAAATACTTGGTTAAAAGTTACAGTGCAGTCTAAGATATGAATAGTTCAATTAAAAGCAGCGGCAAAAAGAAAAGTCTTCTTGCTGGATTTGAAAGTAGTCAGAGTTGCAGCGGACCTGCAGGTTTCTGGGAGTTTGTTCCAGATGTTTGGAGCATAATAACTGAACGCTGCTTCTCCATGTTTAGTTCTGACCAATCAGAGCAGACTAAGCCGTTGAAATGGGAATGGACTGAATCCCAATCTCTCAAATATGATTTATCATCAACCATTTCAATCAAAGTAAAAACAAACACCTTCAAGATGTTTGGCTGGCTTCAACTTACTTTGTTTTCTTGTACCTTGTCTTTAAAAATATGTTTTCATCAATATTGAACTAGATAAATTAATAAAAAAGAATTTGAAAAAAGTCCACGACTGAAAACAAAGCATCATATTGTGTTAATCATCTTTGCAGATAAATCTCACCTTCTTTTTTAACAAGCCATAAGGACTGTTCAGCTGCTCCAGTCTTTATCCAGGTGACGGGGACAAACCACTCATAACTACGTCCAGAGAAAAGCAAAATGTGCATTTCAAAAAACAGCGTAGAGAATAATAGTGCATGAGATTGTTATGGTTAAATACATACAGTATCATGTCAGCATAAATATATGTTGTAACTACATTGCAAGATTTGATTAAGATGAAAAACACCTTGGGATCATCAAGAATATCCTCATGTGAGTTGAAAAAGCTGTCTCTAGCTCGCCATCATGTTAAAGAAGTGAGAAATAAAGCCTGAGTTTAGAAATAAAATGTGGGAATTATCGTGTTAGAACAGGGGTGGGGAACCTCCGGCCCCCGTGGTTTGGCCCTCGAGGTAATTTATAAACACACGCAAAAAAGAAAAAAATTAGAAAAGACCGCAAAATAATTAAACAAGCGAGTGCCTGTTTTTCCTGGCACGGTCATGGTCCTTGAACACAACACGAGCCTAACGTGTCATCACGTGGTATATGTTTCGTCTGACAGGGGTGCAGTTCTGACGGAGAGCACCAGAACGCCACTCCGGGACTTCAAAAAATTGCAGTACCCATAAGTCCGTACACATGACGCAGTTTTTGCGTGTCTGTGTCTTTAGCTGAGAGCCCAGTGGCGATCTGTTCATCTGTCACACTGAGCATACAGTCAATACCTTTGTTGTTATTAGCATCTGGTGAGCTAGCTATGCTAACGAATATAAGAAGTTTTTTCTACCACCAGTGAGGTAAAGGCACATCTTTATATGATCATTATAGTTATAAACAAATAAGATAATAAAGTAAACAGGTATAAAATACTATGACAGTAACACAAAGTTGTTATTAATAAACAAGAATACAGTTTGAAAGGGGAGTGATTTGTAAAATATCCATAAAGAAAAAGTAAATCTGCTGACAGTTCTGTTTCATCTGGGTGTTGAGAGATGCTTCCATAGAGCTCCTCATGTTGCTCTCAAAGTGCATCAGATTGATGCTTTCAACTTCAATATTTAAAAAAAAATCTTCCCAAGGGGAGCATGCCCTCTGGACCCCCCTAGAGGGGGTTAGGCCCCCCCCCCACTTAAATCATGTCCACATGGATAGGAAACTAAATACATTTGCACACGTCTTGTGTCTATATCCTTCTGTTGTGGTGGTCATGCCACTCCGTGCACGTGCATGCATACGCGAGTCATGGTGAGATATCTGGATTAAGAGGTTGCTTTTTCTTTGCACATCATGAAAGAAAGGCCGAATGAATGTGCTGTGATTTTTAAGCAGAGGTCAATCATTTGTACGGCCCTCATAGGATGTTGAAAAAATTGAAATGGCCCTTGAGAGGAAAAAGGTTTCCCACCCCTGTGTTAGAAAGTCAGCAATCACACAATGCTTTTTATTTCTTTGTTTATCCTCTATCAATTTACGGGGCCTTATGATTTTAAAATACCTTATTATCGTTTTTTCATCCAATAATGCATGTGTATACTGCAGAAACTTTGACTTTAATTCAATGTTTTTATGTCAACAGATTTCACCTCACTGTATTAGGTTAGTTAAAAGCAATAATATTAACCTAATCAATTACGTGGCATTTGTTGACATAATACATTTAATTAAAGGTCCCATGTCATGCTTTTCCGTTTGTACCCTTGTGTCAGTGGCGGTTCTAGACCAATTTGACTGGGGGGGCCACTGGGGGGCCAGTTATTTTCCGAGGGGGGCACAATGAATGCAGGACGAGAAAGAGAACCAGACAGTATGAAGTAATTGCGCATAAGAAAACAATGCAATACAGTTATTGGTATTTGTTTCAGTACACTTATTTATTTCAGATAGATCTTATAGTTATTACTGTTAGCTTCAGCTTAAGTTATAGTGCAATGTTTGCACTAACACATTTAACATTTAAAAAAAAACAAAAAAACTTTTCATTGTTAGGGGGGTCAGAGGTCAGTGTTAGGGGCACTGGCCCCCCCAGCCCCCTCCTAGAACCGCCCCTGCCTTGTGTGTTATGAAGGTTTTGTATGCATGTCAACGGTCTGCAGAGTCAAAACCCTCAAAGTACACCATGTAGGGAGTAAAACTCTAACACAGAAAATACCTCCCCAAAACGCCTCGTTGGAGATACGTCATTGTCCATTTGATTCTTCCGGGTACGCATGATGTCATCTGTACCTGGAACGAAAATGGACCAATCCGTGGAGCTGTTACGTTACATCCGCGGAGCCGTTACGTTAAGCTCCCGCTGATTGGTCCAAATGGACCAATCCACGGACTTCCTCACACACTCAGTGCAGGCAGCTCTGCTGATCTCTCCTCCATGGCTGCAGGCTGATAACAGACAGTTGGGATCGCGGCCAAAGTCTCTCTGCAGACCCATTCTCACAGCGTCTATCAACCTTTTTCTTTCTCAATATCAAGCCACACTTATTGTTGTTACTTCGGCTGTGACTTTGTGTGTGCTCAGGGTGAGTTTGGCTGTGTTTCGCAAAACAAGGAAATCACACCTCCACGGAGCTCAGCACGATTCACAACGTCCCGACTGGTCCCGACCAATCGGAGCACACTGGGCTCACAGGGAGGGGGGGGGCAAGAGCTGCAATGAGCCATTTAGTGGAGAGAGTGAATACACATACTTTACAGAGATGCTGTTTGAGAAACCAATGTGAGTTTGGAAAATTGCACAGTATAAATCTATTCTAGTAGACCTCAACAATGGAATTATGAAATGGCCATGACATGTGACCTTTAAAGCCAACGTTTCAGTTTTTTAAGTGTAGGTCCAGTTTTTGCTCGTGTGTTTTGGGCCTATGTGGGTGATGCATTGTAGACCAGAATACATTTCTCTTATTGATTAATAAATCAGGTATAAGTCAAATGTTCCTACTTGAACTCTGAGGGTCGGTCCACTACAGATTCGGGGTCCAACAGGAAGTGCTTCTGGGTAATTGTTCCCGTCTTGGTGTTGATGGTGACGACGGGGAATCCCATCTGAAGGATCCATCGGTTCATGATGACCTCGACTGAAGCCGGCAGCGCCACGCTCGAATTTTCCACCGCCTGGAAACAAGAAATAGGTAGATAAGAACTCTATGCATTTGTGTTTTCAACAAAGATGGCAAAAGTACACACATCCTTCACTCAAGTAGAAGTACACACATCCTTCACTCAAGTAGAAGTACACACATCCTTCACTCAAGTAGAAGTACAGATACTCGTTTTTAAAATACTCTGGTGAAAGTATAAGTACTGACTAAACTTCTTTACTCAAGTCAAAGTAAAGAGGCTTTGAAGTGTCCTTCAGTAGAAAGTACCCATATCTAGCAGCTGCTTTAAAGAGTACCTGACCTCCCTTTATATTAATAGAACAATAATGTCATTGTTAGCTAATGAATGTTTCCATGGTGAACAACGGCAACATGACAACGTTTCCATTGGTCCCTCTTCTTTAGAGAAGACCAGGAAGTGATGGATACACGGATCGTGTTCCAACCAATAGGCACGCAATGACTCTGAAGAATAATGATCACGCACCAGACACACATTCAGACTAAAGGAACCAGCTGTTTGGGAAATGAGAGAAGTAGAAAGTACAGGTATTTGAGTTCAACATGTGAGAAGTAGAAAGTACAGGTATTTGAGTTCAACATGTAAGAAGTAGAAAGTACAGGTATTTGAGTTCAACATGTAAGAAGTAGAAAGTACAGGTATTTGAGTTCAACATGTGAGAAGTAGAAAGTACAGGTATTTGAGTTCAACATGAGAGAAGTAGAAAGTACAGGTATTTGAGTTCAACATGAGAGAAGTAGAAAGTACAGGTATTTGAGTTCAACATGTAAGAAGTAGAAAGTACAGATATTTGAGTTCAACATGTAAGAAGTAGAAAGTACAGGTATTTGGGTTCAACATGTGAGAAGTAGAAAATACAGGTATTTGGGTTCAACATGTAAGAAGTAGAAAGTACAGATATTTGAGTTCAACATGTAAGAAGTAGAAAGTACAGGTATTTGGGTTCAACATGTGAGAAGTAGAAAATACAGGTATTTGGGTTTAACATGTAAGAAGTAGAAAGTACAGGTATTTGAGTTCAACATGTGAGAAGTAGAAAGTACAGGTATTTGAGTTCAACATGTAAGAAGTAGAAAGTACAGGTATTTGAGTTCAACATGTGAGAAGTAGAAAGTACAAGTATTTGAGTTCAACATGTAAGAAGTAGAAAGTACAGATATTTGAGTTCAACATGTAAGAAGTAGAAAGTACAGGTATTTGGGTTCAACATGTGAGAAGTAGAAAATACAGGTATTTGGGTTCAACATGTAAGAAGTAGAAAGAACAGGTATTTGAGTTCAACATGTAAGAAGTAGAAAGTACAGGTATTTGGGTTCAACATGTGAGAAGTAGAAAATACAGGTATTTGGGTTTAACATGTAAGAAGTAGAAAGTACAGGTATTTGAGTTCAACATGTGAGAAGTAGAAAGTACAGGTATTTGAGTTCAACATGTAAGAAGTAGAAAGTACAGGTATTTGAGTTCAACATGTAAGAAGTAGAAAGTACAGGTATTTGGGTTCAACATGTAAGAAGTCAAAGTAAAAAGTCGTCACAAAAATAAGTAGTGGAGTAAAGTACTGATACCAGAAAATGTACTTAAGTACAGTAACAACTAGAGATGTCCCGATCCGATCACGTGATCGGGGATCGGAGCCGATCACGTGATTTTCCAAAAATCGGGGATCGGGATTTCTATAAAATATATTTTTTTAATTTAATGTTACAAAACAAAATGACCATGTTCCCGTCTTAAAGTCATCCTGAGGACTTAGTTTTGGTTTAAAATTACACAACATCATGTATGTGTTGCTTTCTTTGGGCTTGTTTTCAGACCTGGTTGCTTACTCCTCTCAAAGCAACAGAGAGGGTGCAGCGTCTGATAGCAGCAGCAAGCTAACGAGAGGCTACGTTCAGCTGGTGACTCGGGAGTCGGGACAGAGAACATGTCAGGAGTTTGGAAGTATTATGAAATTGAAAGCGAAGGCGGTGTAACAGCCAGATGCCATGTTTGCAAGGCAGAGGTTCCGCGTGGTGGAAAGAACAGAGCTACGTTCAACACGACCAATCTAACACGCTACCTGAGAAACAAACACCAACAACAACACGGCGAGTACACAGCGGCCACTCGGGGAACGGCACTGAAGCAACCGACACTTTCAGAGGCTTTCAAAAGGAAAGAGAAACTGCCCCAGAACAGAGAAAAGGCCAAACAATAACAGCCAAGATAGCTGAACTCATCGCGTTGGATGACCAGCCGTTATCTGTTACCTTTTTTTTCTCTTAACGCATTGCATAAAGATCGGATCGGAAAAAATCGGTATCGGCAGATTGTCAAAATCAAATGATCGGAATCGGATCGGGAGCAAAAAAAGGTGATCGGGACATCCCTAGTAACAACGTATTTGTACTCCACTACTTCCCACCTCTGGTTTTAAATCATACTTCAATGTTTATACTTCATCTCTAGTCATGCTGTCGACCATTGAGTCATAATATTGAACAGGTAGATTAATTCTACATGTGTTTAAACGAGCCTCCATGAGTGTAATGCTGTGTAGCACATTGCCTCCCATGTGTTAACCTTAGCTCTCATGAATCTACTGGTCACCTCTATAAATTAAACTTTAAACATTGTTCGTGTGAAAAACATCTGAAAATGTTCAAATATGATGATCAGTGTTTCCCAACGCCCAAGATAACGTCCTAAAAAGTCTTGTTTTGTCCTCAATTAAAAGATATCGAGTTAACTGTCATATAGGAGTAAAGGAGACGGAACATTTTCACAATTTAAAATCTGGAATACGAGAATTCTGACAAATTAAATTAAAATTAAATTAAAAGCAAATTAAAACCAATAATTTGTTAAACGGAAATGTTATAACTCTACTTTACAGCTTCCCTAATCAAACATTAAAAATGGCTGAACACACACACATTGCACATCAGTGGAATGTGAACTCATTGTAGACTTTTTAGGAGCTACCTAAATATGTGTGTCAGGAGGTGGAGAGCCACAATAGAGCAAATAGGAGACCGAGTGTTGGACTTTCAGCTACAATAAACGCCGATGTTTTTCTCTTGCTGGATGTTTACATAGGAAACACTTTAGCTTGATCTGTTTTGTGTGTTTACAATGTGTTGTAGGAATGACACCTCTAATTTTTCGCTTTACATACTACATGTCATTCACCCATTCATACTGAGCAGTGTATGTTAGGACATGCACTAAAATACATACACATTCACACACCGTTGGCCATCGGGAGCAACTCAGGGTTAAGTATCTTGCTCAAGGATACATCGACATGTTGACTGCATGGGCTGGGATCGAACCCACAACCTTCTGGTTGAAAGACGACCGTACTCCCTCGCAGCCACAGTCGCTAATGTGAATGTTTGGATAATTAATGGTCCAACAATACCACCAGCATTGTAAAGAAGGCTCACCAGCGTCTCTTCTTCCTGAGGAGACTAAAGAAAGATCACCTCTCTCCTCAGATTCTGGTGAACTTTTATCGCTGCACCCTTGAGAGCATCCTGACCAGCTGTATCACAGCCTGGTATGGGAACGGCACAATGCTCAACAGGAAGGCATTGCAGAGGGTGACGAAAATCGCCCAACGCATCATCGGTGTCCCACTCCCTGCCATCGAGGACATCCAGGGGACACGGTGTCTGCAGAGGCCGCACAACATCTTCAAAGACACCTCTCATCCTGCAAACTATCTGTGTGTCCTCCGACCCTCGGGGAGGCGCCTCAGGAGCCTCCGGTCCAAGACCAGCAGGTTCAGGGTCGGCTTCTTCCCCAGGGGCTGTTACCCTGCTGAGCTCTGCTCCCTGATAGACTCAAGCCCATACTCATCACCCACCTGTTTATATATTTTACTGTCAATGCCGTCTACACTGTATACATTCATCTGTTTATAGCCTATTTATAATTATTCTATTCATAAAAATGTCATGTATAATTATTCTCATTATCCTGCACTGCTATTTTGCACTTCTGGTCAGATGCCTAAACTTACATTGCGTCACTAGTACATGTACTACGTAATGACAATAAAGTTGAATCTGAATCTGAATTAATGATGTTTTTTGTTTATAAGAAGCTGTTTTAAGGAAAGTCGATGCTAACTTACCATTTGCAAGTTCCTCCAGAGGTCTGTGTAGCCTGCGTTCGAGTACTTGAACTCCTCTAAGTATGTCTGCAGAAAGACAATCATCAGAATGAGACGTTTATTGCCAGGTGCGTTTACACACACAAGGAACGAGCTCCGGTGTATGGTGGTGTGAACATAAACAATGTAAATAAACAAGTTGCAAAGTAGGTGGAAGAAAATACATAAGGATAATTAAAAATAAATAAGAAGAAGAAATAATTTCGCATTAACAAAGGACGGTAAAGATAATTATGTACACCTTAAAAGCTCAAATCAACACTTAGGACAATGAGTATATGGCAAACTACAGTGTATTATATTTTAAAGTGGAGTGCTGTACAGACTTGCAAAAAGTGTGCAAATATGAGTAATTTTTGATTCTCTCGATGAGGTGGAACAATGTGTTGGCTGCAGCTCAATGAAATGATGGTATGACGATATTAAAAACACTACATTCAAACGGCTTGACTCACCTGGAGTCCTTTGGAAAATACTTCCTCCGTGATAAACTGAGAGAGCATCCTGAGGACTGAACCTCCCTGTGAGGAAATACATCGGGTCAATTAAACGATAGATATCACCCTGAATCTTCCCCGCTGACATGAAGACGGTTCATTTTAGTATCACACGTTTGCTGTAATGTAATGTTGGAGCGAGCAAGTGAGCTATTGTGTAATGCTTATTGTTTCAAGACCTTAGTAACACTGAGAAAGTGGATCAGTCCAGTTCTGAAGTCTTTACTCTGGCTTCCTGTGTGTCGAATAAGTGACTTCAAAATACTGCTGCTGGTTTATAAAGCACTGAATGGTTCAGCCCCAAAATACATTTACACTACAAAAACTCAAAATCTTGTCAAGTATATTTTGTCAAATACCTAGCCAGAATATGTCTCTACACCTGATCATAACTTAGAAGTAACACTGCAGTGAGATATCGGGTCTTGTTTTTAGACGATGCATCATCTTGTTAAGTCAAAACATCTTATTTTGAGTCGTATCTCAGATGAAACGCATATTTGTTTACATATTTATTAGAAACTCACCAACTAACATCAAGAAACAGAACACTTTTGAGTATGTGCGGCTTACTTTGCAACACAACATTTCCTGATTCTGGTCAAATATAGTTCAAAATGCGTTCTCCCAGCTACGATCTGATTTATCTAAATCCCTTCTTCAAGAAATCTTACAAAGCAAATCTTCACCTTTTTACTTATTTCAAGTGAAAACAGATTGTTGTTTTGGAGCAGTCTTTCCAGTGTTCTGCTAAATGATGAACCATCCGAACCCTCAGGTCTTCAGGTGCGCTCTCTGTCCCCAGAGTTAAACTGAAACTCTTACTTTTAAATCCAGACTGAAACATTTTCTTTTTGCCGCTGCTTTGAATTGACTTTTTGCTTTTAATTAACACATCTCACCTTGCCTTGTTTTTGTCTATTGGAAGTAAACATATTTTTTGGTGGGATTTGTCGATAACAATACTTAAAAGTAAGTACGTTGTGAAGTGTTTTTTATATAAATATATCTCACCTTGCTGTACGTGATGGAGTCGAACAGCTCGCTGATCTGCTCCGGCCTCTGGACGTCTTCCTCTTTGGAAGTGAGCGGGTGGGAGGAGGCCAAAGCGTCGGTTCCCATCACCCCAATGACCTCGTTCAGGACTATCAAATCTTTCTGTAAAATACACGCAAAATCGTTATAAACAATAATTGTGGTATGACTGGACACGTTTCACATTAAACATTACATTGATTTCTATACGGTTCACAATAGCGCAATTTCATTAAAGAGGAATTATTATTCTCAAGTTCCTATTCTTTCACTTTTTCCGATTGTCGGTTTTTTCTTTTTTTTAGATTTTGTATATGAAATAATAATATTTCATATAATATAAACACCAACTCCCAGCATGCATTGCGGCTAACACATCCAATCAGCAAGGTTAAAATCATAGCTGAGGATCTTGGGTAATCGCTCGAAATGCCTACGTCTGTTTCCGGTTATATTTATTTTGAAATTCTTATTATTCTCAATTTCCTATTCTTTCACTTTTTCACTGTCGGTTTTTTCTGTTTTTTTACGATTTTGGGTTTGTACGAGAAGATGTTTATCTTTCTCATACTGTCTTTCTGAATTAACATGTATCGCCCCTTAGTCTGAAATGATCAACGTTAGCACCTGTCTCTTTAAGAACAATAACCCAGAAAAAAAGCCCCATTTACAGTCAAGTTTTCTTCAATTTCTTCGCATAGAAAGAGTCCTAACTGAGTAAATCGACTTTATATTATGGATAGGATACATCAATACTTCCTTAATATAGAATAATATATAAGACTCTCACTTTTAACAATATGGGACCTTTAAGAATAAGGTTCATTCAGTGTATTCAACAGGCAGGCTTGGGGAGTAAGGGATAACATGTAACAGGATTACAGAAGTAACACAAAGGAAACTGTAACCCTTTACAATAACATAAACAAAGACGTAATTACATTACTGCTACTAAGATAAGAGGTACTTCATTGATTCCAAATTGGGAAAATGTTTGCTTTGCAGCAGCATAAAAAGACAGAACAAGGAACTGCATATAAGTAGAAATTAAAGACTGGAGTAGTAGTATAAGAAATGGGGATTACTAGCAGGGTAACAATGTGAAAATACATTTAAAAGTACTGCATGTTATATTAAGGAACTTTCGCCACTTCACGGGTCTCACAACACCGAGTGCAACGAGTCTTGATTAATACACTTAACTTAAAGCCATCTTATTGATATTTCTTTGGGTTTATTTCTGCAAGAGAAGAAAACTCACCATATTCCATGAGGGTTCAGCGAAGTCGGCTCCGAGATACGAGACGTAGGTGGCGAAACCCTCGTTGAGCCACAAGTCGTTCCACCAGCGCGTCGTCACCAAGTTCCCAAACCACTGAAAGGAGACATCCGTATATTACTGGCAGGTTCGTAAAGATAAAAACATTCACGAGCAGGGATATAATTGATTAGTGCAACAGGAATGAGTCCTACTACAACCCAATAATGTGTTATATGTGTTATATAACATAATAACATTTTTGTTCGTGTTTCGCCGTTAGCCTATGACATAAAATACCTCAGTAAATACCCCACTGGTGAATTCAGAAACGGTGGTTGCTAACGAGTGTCTAAATGAGACGACGTCACCACGCCCAACATTAGCCAACTTTAGCTTAGCGGTGGTGACGTGAAGTCATGTGACCGTGCTGTAGTTCCTTTATAGCCCATCATTAGCCGCCTTTAGCTTAGCGGTGGTGACGTGAAGTCATGTGACCGTGCTGTAGTTCCTTTATAGCCCATCATTAGCCACCTTTAGCTTAGCGGTGGTGATGTGAAGTCATGTGACCGTGCTGTAGTTCCTTTATAGCCCAACATTAGCCGCCTTTAGCTTAGCGGTGGTGACGTGAAGTCATGTGACCGTGTTGTAGCTCATTTTTAGCCCAACATTAGCCACCTTTAGCTTAGCGGTGGAGACGTGAAGTCATGTGACTGTGCTGTAGTTCCTTTATAGCCCATCATTAGCCACCTTTAGCTTAGCGGTGGTGACGTGAAGTCATGTGACCGTGCTGTAGTTCCTTTATAGCCCATCATTAGCCACCTTTAGCTTAGCGGTGGTGACGTGAAGTCATGTGACCGTGCTGTAGTTCCTTTATAGCCCATCATTAGCCGCCTTTAGCTTAGCGGTGGTGACGTGAAGTCATGTGACCGTGCTGTAGTTCCTTTATAGCCCATCATTAGCCACCTTTAGCTTAGCTGTGGTGACGTGAAGTCATGTGACCGTGCTGTAGTTCCTTTATAGCCCATCATTAGCCACCTTTAGCTTAGCGGTGGTGACGTGAAGTCATGTGACCGTGCTGTAGTTCCTTTATAGCCCAACATTAGCCGCCTTTAGCTTAGCGGTGGTGACGTGAAGTCATGTGACCGTGTTGTAGTTCATTTTTAGCCCAACATTAGCGACCTTTAGCTTAGCGGTGGTGACGTGAAGTCATGTGACCGTGCTGTAGTTCCTTTATAGCCCATCATTAGCCACCTTTAGCTTAGCGGTGGTGACGTGAAGTCATATGACCTTGCTGTAGTTCCTTTATAGCCCAACATTAGCCGCCTTTAGCTTAGCGGTGGTGACGTGAAGTGATGTGACCGAGCTGTAGTTCCTTTATAGCCCATCATTAGCCGCCTTTGGCTTAGCGGTGGTGACGTGAAGTCATGTGACCGTGCTGTAGTTCCTTTATAGCCCAACATTAGCCGCCTTTAGCTTAGCGATGGTGACGTGAATTGATGTGACCGAGCTGTAGTTCCTTTATAGCCCAACATTAGCCACATTTAGCTTAGCGGTGGTGATGTGAAGTCATGTGACCGAGCTGTAGTTCCTTTATAGCCCAACATTAGCTGCCTTTAGCTTAGCGGTGGTGACGTGAAGTCATGTGACCGTGCTGTAGTTCCTTTATAGCCCAACATTAGCCGCCTTTAGCTTAGCGGTGGTGACGTGAAGTCATGTGACCGGGCTGTTGTTCCTTTATAGCCCAACGTTAGCCGCCTTTAGCTTAGCGGTGGTGACGTGAAGTCATGTGACCGTGCTGTAGTTCCTTATAGCCCAACATTAGCCACCTTTAGCTTAGCGGTGGTGACGTGAAGTCATGTGACCGTGCTGTAGTTCCTTTATAGCCCAACATTAGCCGCCTTTAGCTTAGCGGTGGTGACGTGAAGTCATGTGACTGTGCTGTAGTTCCTTTAAAGCCCAACATTTTGCTTCTGGCGATTGCATTTACACTTAAGTATAAGATTAAGTGGTATTAATATGTGGAGATTATCCTGCTGAATAAAACGTATCATTAAGAAGAAGAAGAAGAAGAAGAAGAAGAAGAAGAAGAAGAAGAAGAAGAAGAAGAAGAAGAAGAAGAAGAAGAAGAAGAAGAAGAAGTGAAGCTTACTTCGTGGTTAGCATACAAATATACGTCATCCTTGTATGTCTCCTTACCATGTGTGCGAGTTCATGAGCGATGACGGTTGCCACCCACTCCTTGTCTCCGTTGGACGAGACGTTGGGGTTGAACAGCAGGGCGGTCTCTCTGTAGGTGATCAGACCCCAGTTCTCCATGGCTCCAGCGCCGAAGTCCGGCAGAGCGATCTGGTCTGAAAACAAATGAAGATATTAATACCGTTCATCTTTCACTGCAGCTGGAAGTACCGTAATTTTCGGACTATAAGCTGCGCCTTTTTTCCCATTTTTCGACCCTGCGTCTTCTATAACGGTGCGGCTAATCTATGGATTTTTACAACTACCGGCCACTAGGGGACCTCCTAAATCTATGGATTTTACAGGTTACAGTCCACCACCTTTAACACTACGGGCTCTATGACCGGTCCGTGCCCGCCACCTTTAAGCGGCGGGCTCCAGCTGGAAAAGCTGGAGGCCGGAAAAGAGTGAGACAGGTAGCGCGCCAAAGTAAAAGTGGAACCGAGAGACAGAACGAGAGCAAGACAGACGGACATCACGAGAGCGAGACAGTTTGTGCAAAGGAAGTTTTCATGCACAAACCCTTCGCTCAGTGGGAGGCGTGGATGACTAGCGGCGATAAATCATTCACCAAAACTGGTCGCAAGTTTGCGAGTGGATCCTGACAGCGTGGAGGAGTGTCAAAACATCCACGTTCACCAACGGGTTCCGAAAGGCTGGACTACATAATTAAACATTAAAACACCTGCGGCTTATAGTCCAGTGCGGCTTATATATGTACACATCATTCAATTTAGCTGCTGTGGCTTATATTCAGGTGCGCCTTATAGTCCGAAAATTACGGTACATTTAATTTGGTTTTCCTTCGTTGTTTCCTTCCGAGGTTGTGCTGCCTGTTCTTGGACTTGTTTTGTGTCTCTTAGGTGTTATTTAGTTTTAAGTCTTCTTTGAGTTCATTTGTCTTTTTGAAATGGTGTTGTTGTGATGTGGTTCTTTGTAGTCATTAAGTGTCTCATTGTGGGTATTTTGTTTTTCTGTAGTTCTGGCTGTATTTGAATATTTCATTTAGAGTTTTTTATTTGTTTGTAGTCATTTAGTGTTTCCTTGTAGTTTTTGGCATTTTTATAGTATCTCTGGTAATTTTCACATTTATCTTGTGTGTCTTTAGTGCTGTTTTTGTTCTCTTTCTAGTCATTTCATGGCTTTCTGTGGTTATTCTGAGTCTCTTCCTGGTTTCTCTCTCAGTGACATGTGGCTTGTGTCAGGTAGTAATCCATCCATGCACCTGTGTTACAAACACACACACTTGCAGCCAGGGGCGGACTGGGACTACAAATCAGCCCGGGACTCTCGACCGGCCCACTTCGGTACCGCCGGGCCACCTCGGTACCGCAAGTAATTACCGCTAGTAAATTGTCAACGGGTGCTAATGACTTATCCGACCGGCCCACATTGTCCGACCAGCCCACTTCAGTACCGGCCCATCGGGATTCGCCTTTCAGTAAATCAAATCATCTCTTGAGACACTGTACTGATATACACGTGAACATGAGCAATATAGGGCCTCTTTAAATATGCTTGATTCATTCCCGAATTAAGGAATTGTTCTGTTACAGCAGCTTGTTAACAAAGCATTATAAATAAGCAGTCAATGGATACATATCAACAGTAGAAATGTGTTTGGTTCCTACCTGACTTTTCGAGAGGATAAGGAGACTTGTAGTAGTCCTCAAAGAACTTCAGTATGGGTCCAGTCTTCTCCAGGGCGTAGTCTCCCTGTCCGGCCTCGATGGCCTTCCTGCGAGCCCAGATCCTGATCTGCACACAAGCAAAGATGTATTATTACAGAAACTACAGAGACATGTTAAATCCGTCCAGCAGAGGGCAGCATAAAAACACTGAGACCACCCCAAACATTACCAAGGTTTCTGGTTTGGGTCCGGCGACTAGTTCGTTTGTGATGAAAGTAAATTCACACACGACAAAAGCCAGCAGGTAGGTGGACATGATCTTTGTGGGATGAAAACTGGTCATGGTGCTTTTCTCTCCATCCAAAGTGACGTTAACAGGTTCTGTGTGGAGGAAAAACAGATTCATTACAAATGAAGACACCTCACTTTTAGATATCAACTTTATAGCTACTTTTTTAAAACTAGATTATACTCTGTTTTCCTATGTTAAATGTTTTAGTTTTTTTAAACTGCAACTGCTTTGCACACTAAAATGTATGTCAATATGATCCCATGTTTTATTTTTGTATTAGGAAGTTTGTCTTTTGCAGTGTATTTTAAACAATTTGTATATCGTATATTGTGTATTCTATACATTCATATTAGTATCTCTCTACTGGGACATGTCTCCTTGCTTTAATGTTCAAAAGGCTCTTTATTCTTCTCATACTGTCTGTGCTGCAGCACCTCTTTTCACCCTCTGTCTGAAACCAGAGCCCAGTCTGCTCTGATTGGTTAGCTGGCCGGCTCTGTTGTGATTGGTCAACCACTTACAGTAGAGATGTCCCGCCCCTTAGCCTATCACGTACAATGTGTTGGAGCGCTATCCAATAGGAGTGCAAGTGTGATGAAGTCACTGTGTTCAGGAAGTAAACAAAGGAATCTAATGGAGGCATTTTAGCCTCTGCAGACCATTTACATGCACACAAACCTTCATAACACACTACAGGGAAGCGAGTACCCCGAAAAGCAGAATAGGGCCCCTTTAAGGTGCAATGCACTTGGAGTTGTGGGTGATGGATATTTCACATCTAAAATGCTTCATTGGATATAGATAGCATCGGAGGGATGAAACCCAGTCGTTAATGGTCACACATACATGCACACACAGTGACATATGACCTCTGCATTTAACTAGTTGTACTACGAGCAGTGATACACTCAGTGGTGGTTCTAGACCAATTTGACTGGGGGGGCCACAGGGGGGTCAGAGGTCCGTGTTATGGGGCACTGCTGGCCCCCCTAGAACCGCCCCTGGATACACTGATAGTATTCCTCACCGTGGTTGAGGGAGTTGGAGAGAGCGACGGTGCCCGCGGGGTGGATGAGCGTCAGCGTGAAGACAGCTTTCATCGCGGGCTCGTCGAAACAGGGGAACGCTTTCCTGGCGTCCGTCGGCTGCATCTGAGTCGTGGCAATAACTCTGAAAACAGCAGACATATGAAGTCAGGATTAACAGAGGAAGCCATTATCTATAAATAATAATAATAATAATAATAATTCCTTACATTTATTATAGCGCTTTTTCAATTACTCAAAGTGCTTTTACATATACACACATTACACATATATCATACATGCAATGATCAGAAACTGTGGACAATACCCACAGGAGCAAGTTCAGGTGAAGTGTCTTGCCCAAGGACACACCGGCTTTACAGATACACTCATACAGTTATACTCACTTATATACTCACCTCTTCAGAACTGCTTTTAATCTGTAATTAATGTTGGGTTTTATATATTTTAAGCGCTCCTTAAATAAAATGCATGATTATTATTATTATTATTATTATTATTATTAGAAAAACCCTATATGGAAGCCCTAAAAAGCCAAATAAAAAACCAGTGAACTTTCTGGGTCGTTTTGTGTTTGTTGCTGTAATACTAATACAGCCACCAGGGGGCACGGGTGCTCCCCGTGTTTCAGCAGCCATGAGTTCTTCCAGGTGAGTTTTAAAAAGAAAATCATGCAGGTAATATTTCATAATGTGTTAACACCATATTTTATGAATAAAGGGGTTTGAACTCACGATATATTATTTGTAATCAACCTGTGGTACTTGATCTAATTATTATATGAGTATTGATACCAGTCTCCTTTCGGTCAAAAACACTGGAAGATAGTCGTTTTTACACTTCACAACAGATTAAACTAACATGAGCTTTAAAGGTACTTGTACTTGTAGGCGGATTTGGTTCAACTTTATATTATTCATTATTATATTATTAAATGTATTCAGAGTCAAGCTAGCTTTCCCCTCCTATTTTAAGTCTGTCTAACTGTCTGTTTGGCTTCAGAGCGTTATCAATCATCTCATCCAACTCAATGCGAGGGTACATTCCCCGTAGAGAATAAAACCTAGGGTGAATCCCATTTAAAGATCCCTGCTCTAAAAATCCCTGCATGTCTCCAGAGGCATTTCCTCCTGGAGACAGCGGGTAATTAACATTTAGGGAGAGAAGACCACTGAGAGTTTTGTTTCCTCTCAGCTGCTGCTTTTATAACATATTATATCCACAGTTTACATTGTGGATTATATTAACTTTGGTTTTAATTATATAACCCAATATGGAAACCTCAACAGCACATAAAGTCCTGAAATGCCAAAAGATATCCGAAATGTCTTGGTTATTTGGTTAGTGTTAGGTGTTTCAGCTTGCAGATGATTCTGTGAACTCTCTCCAATTCTAGATTTGTTCGTAAAATGTTCTAATACTTTCTGTGTACTGTCTATTCAAAAGCTTTAGGTAGATGATCCAGAGTTCCCATTAGCCGGTAATTACCGGACTACGACCGGTAAAATAAACTGAAGACCGGCAAATCTAAATCTCTCCGGTCAAAGTGTCCGTTCAAAAATAATTTCCATTTAGCGCAACACCACATCAGTTGCACAACTTTCACCACTTATGTGACAGACAAGAATAGTCAATTCTAATAGCTAACACGTAATGTGGAGAAAGAGATGTCCTGTATGGGTTGATTGTGCGTTGATCTGTTGGTAATGCCTCGGGGTTCCGGTGGGCATGTAAACAAATGCATAATCCTCCGCTCCCATACTTTGCGGCCTCACCCGGTTGCATAGCGACACTTATTGTTTAGGTGTCTTTTAATAATAATAATAATAATAATAATAATAATAATAATAATAATAATAATAATAATAATAATAATAATAATAATAATAATAGATTTAATTTGTTAGCGCTTTTACAGGTGCTCAAAGACGTAGTCATATCATTAGCTAGAACTAGCTAGATCTGATCTATATGGACATAAACGCGAGTGAAGTCTAATCTGACTGAAGAGAGAGATCAGATGCTGCTGACGAGACGACACGCAGCTCTGCATGATCAGCGGTGAGCGGACAACACACACACTTCAGGTTAGAATATCACACGTAGCTATTGTAATGACCTCTCAAACTACCGTAACTAGTTATAGATATGTTTCACTGTCGGGTCACTCATTACTGATCCGCGAGCTGCATGAGACTGACGGGCTGTCGGGAGAGGGAGAGAGCGCTCCGTTTATTATTCCCGTGTTATTAAGTTACTTTTCACTTTCGAATCATATCGATTTGTTTTAAAGTTCAATAAATAACAAAGAAGACTTTTGACCGGCACTTTTCTCATTTTGTCCGGAAGATTTAAACTTTAACGGACATGTTGACCGGCGAAAACATATTCTAACGGGAACTCTGAGATGATCATGTCTGTAAAGTTGTTAAGGTTTTTACATCTTGCATTACTACAAAGGCTTTCAATATGTACCATTTCAAACCTTTCCATTTCATCCGTCTCAAAGGTAAATCTTGAATCTGTATTACCACACAGGCCAATTCATGCAAAGGTTTTCCCTTTTGCAACATTCTCAAAACTTTAAACGTTAAAGTTGAAGTTAAAGAGCATTTTTCCCCACTGTAAAATGTAAGAAACTATTTTGCACAACCGACATATTTAAAAATACAAATAAGTTAATAAAGATTGTTAAATTAGTTAATTAAACTATGTCTAAGTATGTCTGTAAAGTCGTCAGGGTTTTTCACTCCTGCATTTCTACACAGGCCTATTTATGGATTTACACCTTTCGTCACAAGTGCATCATGCTCCAGATGTAACCGCACTTGGATCAGGAGTACTGCTTGTGATTTTTGTTTCCTCTACTGTTTCTGTTCTGATTTTATGTAGAGCTTGTTTGAGCGTTAGGAAAAGCGCTATAAAAATCCCATGTTTTATTATACATGGGCTTCCGGCAACTGCTAGAATCCACTTCAAGACAATGGTACTAGCGTACACGCTGCGAATGGATCTGGCCCTTCCTACATCCAGGACATGGTTAAACCGTACTCCCCAGCGCGTGCTCTCCGCTCTGCATCAGCCAAACGACTCGCTGCACCCTCGCTGCGAGGGGGACCCAAGTTCCCATCAGCAGAAACACGTGGGTTTGCTATCCTGGCTCCAAGATGATGGAATGAGCTCCCATTGACATCAGGACAGCAGAAAGCTTACACACCTTCCAGACTGAAAACTCATCTCTTTCGACTCCACCTCGAGCGATAGAATTACTAACAAAGAATTACTAACAAAGCACTTTATACTACAGAGCACTTATATACTAACAAAGGACTGGCTCATCTTAAGCCAGTTGAGCAGCACTTGAAATGTTTGTCTCTATGAAACCTGATGTACTTTATGATTCTGTTTTCTTCAAGGTTGTGTCTTCCTGGTCGAACGCACTTATTGTAAGTCGCTTTGGATGACAAGCGTCAGCTAAATGCAATGTAATTATTTTTATTATTATAAATAAAAACGTAAAATAAAGAGGGTTTTTGAAACTCACATAACTTCAAAGGCAAATTATACACTTAGTTTCCCTTTTGCAAAACTATCTCAAACAAATACATTTGAATAAAGAAATTAAAGAGAAAATCCTACTTTTCCTCGAGGTTTTTGAATCTTTTGAATCTTTTGAATCTTTCATATATTTTGTATCTTTTGAATCTTTTGAATCTTCTGTATCTTTTGCATCTTCAGTATCTTTTGAATCTTGCAATCTTGAATCTTGCAAAAGGGAAAATGAAGTATTTTCCCTTTTGCAAAATTCTCTCAACAAATACATTTGAATAAAGAAATTAAAGAGAACATCCTACTTGTCCACGCCATCCTCAACGTAGACGCTCCTGTAGAATCCGCCCAGATCGTCGGCCAGTTCTCCAACGAAATCCGTGAAGAGTTCGTACGAGTCGCCGACCTTCAGAGCACCGCTGAGCTGCAACACCAAAAATTGGGTGGGAATTTCCAACCATGTTTTCTTCAGGTTTGGTGCAGTTGCTCCATTTAGGCCCGTCAACTTGGCGAGGAACCCGTCGAAATTTGGTGAGGTTCAGCTTGTTGGAGTGGATGATGATCAGGTCTGTTTCCTTCACGCATTTGAACACCACCGTCGATTCTCCAGTGAAGATGTAGAGTCCGTTAGCGTCGGGCTTCAGACGGGGTCTCAAGGTGACGTTATAGGACACGGGAGAAAGGGATTCTGGGAGTCTGTAGTGGTCCCACGGCTCTTTTGGGGTAGAAGGAGTGGTGGTGATGATTGGGGGGGGAGCAGTGGACGTAGGTTTCACTTCATTCTTTGACTTCTCTTGAGCGTAGACCACCGCCAGGGCGATGATTGTGGCTGCAGCAGCGACGGCTACAACTGCACAGGTGACAGCTAGGGCTTTGCTGAGGAACACACCTTTCCCCATGTCTACACCAGAGAGGAGAAAGACACAACGGGACAAATGACTGCTATTTAAGCACTTGACCTGTTTGGAGTCAGCACCAAAGTTAATGGTTGATTACCTGAACGGTGACAACAGCAGAAAGTCCACACATGAGGTGGTCAAAAAGTCCTTGAGATAAGAGACTGTAAACTGTGAACTTTATACCAGCATAACGGCTCCGAATAAAGGTCCTCTGTGCTTTCTCTGTTTATTCAGTGTATGTGTGTGTGTACTTGTGTGTGTGTGTGTGTGTGTGTGTGTGTGTGTGTGTGTGTGTGTGTGTGTGTGGTCTATCATTACTATACTTGTGGGGACCTAAATATGTTTACATAGTCACGTGTGGGGACTGGCTTCCCTTATGGGGACAAATTGGAGGTCCCCATAAGGGGGATCATTAATTTTAGGGTGAAGACTGGTTAGGTTAGGGTTAGGGTTAGGGTTAGGGTAAGGGTTAGGTTAGGGAAAGGGTTAGGGTTAGGCATGTGTTGGTTATGGTTATGGTTAGGATAAGTCTCCAGGAAATGCATGTAAGTCAATGTAATGTCCCCTGAAGGGATGTATACATGGTATGTGTGTGTGTGTGTGTGTGTGTGTGTGTGTGTGTGTGTGTGTGTGTGTGTGTGCGTGCGTGTGTGTGTGAAACCTAGATCTAGCTGTCCGATAGTAAAGAAGCCAGAGTCGCTTTGTGAAATGGTTCAAAGATGTGTTTATGAAACGCATGTCAACTTTTATTTTGCCTCAAATGTTGTGCAAATTCTCACTTTGCTTTTGTCGACCCAAACGGTTGCGGCTTTACGAAATGGAGACATTCCACGGATACACTGGGAGCTATTTCTATTTTATTTGTATTTACTTGCACATCTTAAAACATTCTCGTGCACCATTGTATCTGTTGTGCTCGATGTCCTGTATATATTCATGTTGCTCTGTCGGAGGACTTCGGTCTTTCATCGCCATATCTATCCTGTCGCTAATGTGCACGTGATGATGAAGCCTTGAATTTCATTGAGCAAATGTTTTCTTATGTCATCACAATTTGTACGGAAATGTATTTTCTATCATCAGGACATTTGGTCTAAAAACAGAAGAATAAATATAACTTTGCAGTTTGTCTCTTGCCCAATAGGACTGGAGGAAAACAGAAATGATGTCAGGTGATATGAGTCAGACACTAACGCCATGTCAGCAGCTTCAGTCCCACATCCCGGTGATTTAAGCACGGTAATGCTGTGTTGTTGTTGCCCTTATTGTGGCAGCTGTCTGAGCCGATTACTGTGTTTAATCTCGATAAATGGAGGGAGACAAACTCAAGGCCTGAAAATACACTTTGTGGCGGACAGGTGCAAACGGCCCGAGCACCTCCATTCGGTGAAACACGCAGTTTCAAAACAAGTCTGCAAAAACAAATGAAGAAGCATTACTAAAAGTTCTGCATATACAAAACGCTCGGAGACCAGGGGACACTAAAGAGTGACGCACACAGCTGGAGACCAGGGGACACTAAAGAGTGACGCACACAGCTGGGAGACCAGGGGACACTAAAGAGTGACGCACACAGCCGGGAGACCAGGGGTACGATGTGAGGGTCTAAGGACAGAGGGTCTAAGGACAGAGGGTCTAAGGACAGAGGGTCTGAGGACAGAGGGTGTCATATTGTCATACTGATATTCTGTACACACTGTGAAGACCACTGAGACAAATGTAACATATGTGATATTGGGCTATATAAATAAACATTGATGGATTGATTGATTGATTGATGAAATCCCGTTTCTGAAAATCTGACAGCTGAAGCCGTAGCCAATCAAACCGCGTCTAAGCTGGGAGAGATATCCCGCCGTTCATTTCTATATTTCAAAAAAAGTCGGAGGAGAAACTAACTATCGCCGTAGCAATCACCCGGTTTTGTATGACCAGACCCTCTTCACCTACCGGGACACAAACCGGAGGAACCAGGCATGGAGGGAGGGGGCAGAGACAGTGGGGGAACTGGTAGGGTTTCGCCTGTTTGGGGAGTTTATATATATATATATATATATATTGCTCCCATAAAATCCCCGGGGTTTTTTGCTTTGTATGTCGGGGGCGGGAGATTCATGTGATTGGTTGTTGGTCGTGTTGCTTGAATAAAATCCCCAGGCTCCAGACACGCCCAGCTCCAAGCTTTTTTTGAAGCTGCAGTGTGGACGCTCCGTCAGAGCAGAGAGGAGACAGCCACACTCTCCCGCGTCGAGACAGCTTCAGTCACTTAATCACCTGGTCCACTGTGTGTGTGCCTCTCTGTGATAAGCTAAACATCCACGTAGGTCATCATGTCAGTCTAAACTGTATTCACAAAAGTACATAAAGTAGTGTGAATCAAACCCTGAGTTTAAAGGATGGTTGAAGCCATTTATTGGAGATGACACACGGGCATACTGCCTTTATTGTAAGGGAGATTTCTACTAAAAACTACTAAAACTATTTCTACTTTTTCTAATAGAGACATTTCTGATCTACTGTCGTCTGGATTTACTCTGATGGTTTCAAGTTTTGATCCTTGAAGGGGGTGGAACGTTTTTTCCGCGATTACATGATATGCAAATTAGGCGATGACGTCATTTAGGGACTTCTGGCGACTTTTCGGACAGCCAATAGCTACTTTCCTTACTATGGAGTTGGCATTGGCAAGTACCTGCCTATCTTTAGTATCTGTAGTATCTTTAGTATCTGTATATCTATATCTGACCATTAGAATCTGCATTTTTTAAATTGTCGTTTTTAACACCGTAGTTTTACAAATTAATTACCAGTGTTTTCCAATTTTACTCGGCAGTTTGTTTCGTGAGCTAAAGTTAGCTAAAGCTAGCGCTACTAGTTAGCGACGCAATGGTTTGTTGCTTTGCTCCGGGTTGCAGCCACAGGTCTTCGCATTAAACGTGCTCGTTCTATCGTTTCCCGGCCAATGTTTTCCAAAGGAGAGTCTGGATTCGTGCCATGAGGTAAGCTGACGTTACATTTTTGTCCATGTCACGGTGAAATGTAAATGATGGGTAGTGACGCCGTTTTAAAGATGGCACTGCTGAAAAGACCGCAACATAAGTAAAGATAATGAATACATCCTATTAAAACCTGTGTGGCTTATATGATCAGTCTAATTAGTACAAGCAGCATAACGTTTCACCATGTGACTAAAGATTGTAGTCAGGGAAATCAGTTTGATATATTGAACTAATAACAAATCACCTCTGGCTGGCAGAGAACTCTCTGCTCCATAGCTTCTCTTGGACGTAACATCACATGTACATTTTACATTTATATTCAATTTAATATTCCATCCCTCACATACTTTTGTATATACAATAACTTATATTTTGTTTTTATTGTTATGCTGCTGCAACACAAACATTTCCCCAATTGGGATCAATACAGTAATATCTTATGTTAATTAATTAAGAAATATAACTATTATAATTAGTGTAGCAGCTGACACCTATTTTGAATATGGATTAATCTACCATTTATTTCTTTAGTTCAATTTTGATCTATAAAATGTCAAAATTGTGAAAATGTTCACGAGACTTATCAAAGTACAAGTTTATAGATGTTTTGTTTTAGCCTATGTAATGTATGTCTTAATGCTCTTATTTGTGACGATGTGACTTCCATGAAACTAATATTTGATATCTTCCCAACAGACGAGCTGACAGGAAGCCTAACACCAACAACCACAACATTAAAAAGACAAGTAAATGTAAATTAAAAACGATTCACAATTTCTTATTTTCTTCTTCTCTCTTGCAGTGAGGTGAAGCTGACCTTGCATGTGGTGCCAGTAAGGATGCTCCTCACGCAGGCTGAATGTTTCTCCCTCCTTACTGACACAGAAGCCCTTGATTTGCAATGCTAAAAAACTAGCACAACGTATATTCTCCTTTTTGTTATAAACCATCTAAAACCTCCCTGAAGGCAGGAGAGACTGAAAAGAGTCAAGGGAAGCTTATAAAAGTTAACAGCATTTAATTACACAAAAGATGCGGTGGTGTACACATGAAATTGCAAAAGGAGGCGCTCTCCTCATCTCCCGTCAGCCCAGGTTGGTTTCTGTGGTCATTTGAACATTCCCTGATGAACGTTATTTAGCGTCAATACATGAGTGCTAATCCCATGTGCTCAGTGTACACCATCACATGTCATTTCACCTTCGATTCACGGTTTGAAAACGTAGCATTTCGCCACATGCTAATGCTAACCGGAAGTGAAGAATTTTCAGAATAAAAGTATTAAGTTAGTGTGAATTTTTTTAGAATAAAACTGTTTTAAATTAAATAGTGTATTTAATTCAAATTACGCCATATCAACATTGATTTTCATTTCTAACAGTATGTATGTACATCACTATGTATGTAGTATGTACTGTATAATGGACACATGTAGAGTTGTATAAAAGACATGGTGTACAGACAGTACAGTGCACTCTGACTGTACAGCCACTACAGTGTATACTGTACATAGTAGGTGTGTACCAGTGTAATGTGTTGAGAGCTACATAGTAGGGTGATGTACTTAAAACGAAAGTTAATTATAATCAATTATATTCTTGTATAACTCACAATGAAAATGTTTCATCTGTTATGTTTTCTATATTTGCAGTGAAAAACAAAGTGGTTTGTTTAAATTGAGTGTGTAAGGTCTATGATGTATGGGTGTTGCTGATAAGGAAGAGGGCAGTTTCTTCTCTTTTTTTCTCACAGCAGAACACAGGGAGGGGGGCTCCTGCCTTAAGGAAAACACGCTGAGGCCTTTAATGGGTGGTTATGTCATCGCAGAGGATAATATTTTGCAAAACCTATACATCAGAGGCCAGGCCCAGTTTTACAAATATAGATAGATTCAACGTATTGTCATTACACAGTACAGGTACCATGTAACGAAACGGTTTCTCTGCATTCGACCCATCCTAGTGTTAGGAGCAGTGTGCTGCCATTATGTACGGCGCCCGGGGAGCAGTGTAGGGAACGGTGCCTTGCGCAGGGACACCTCGGTAGCACTTGGTCTTTCCGGGACTTGAACTGGTGACCTTCCAGTTGCCAAGCCAAGTTCCTATGGACTTCGCCACCACCGCCCAATAATATGGGCGTAAAGGAGGTGTTTTGCGGGTTTTCTATCCGGTTGTAGAGGCATAAACCCACGGGGTAAGGGAGGGTGAGTAGAGCTGGTTTAGGAGCTCTCGGTAAGGTTGCCTGGAATGCGTAATTATTACGTACAGGACTTTAGGACTAATAACTCTAGTTAGACCTACCTGGAATGCATGATTATTACGTACAGGACCTTAGGACTAATAACTCTAGTTAGACCTACCTGGAATGCGTGATTATTACGTACAGGACCTTAGGACTAATAAGACTTCACCCTGCCACACTCACACTTAGGTACGGCCACACCTCATTACTGATATCAAAATCCTTCGGGATCCCTTCAACAGATAAAAAGAGTTGTCTGAATAGAAGCAGCAGTTAATTGAACCTGGTTCTTCAGGAGTTGATAGAGGTGAGATCTTGCTGACGTTGGTGGATCTGAGCCAAGCAGTAAACTTACATGGACTCAATAACTTCGGTCAGGTCAATTAGTACTAGGGATGCCAGTGATTATTCGATTATTCGAATATTCGTTACAGTCTCCATAATCGAATATTATTTTTAAAAATCGATTTTATTTATATATTTTTTTATTATTATTTATGTATTTATTTATTTGTATGGCTTAGTTTCAACCAAAATATAGACTAATGCCAATAATAGTAATAGTATTAATAATTGTAAATGGCCATTGGTCACACCAGTTTGTTTTACTGTAAACTTGGAGGAAGCCTGTGTGCAGAGCAGACTGCTGCTGCAGCACGCTACACACACCGACCCCGCTCACACGTGCGACTAAAGATGAACAAAGCGGCAGGTTGATTTATCGATTATTATTCGCCAGGGCTGCCAAATAATCGATTTTGATCATGGTCAGTTTCTGGCAACCCTAATTATTAGGTCAGGGTAATTTACCGGAATAAATTATCAGGACCTCACCGACTCTAAACAGATGCATACTCTTTAGTGGACTATAGAGGCTGATTTAGGCTCAGTCAGCTCAGGGACTGTTTGGTTACTTTAGTTTGGTAAATGAAATACATGTTTGAACTTTGTAGTAGTTGCTGTCAGAAGTCATTTGTAGACTAAGTGGCAAAACGTTTTTTTTTACATTTGTACTTTGTAGAGAAATGTAGACACAAGTTGGAAGGGAGCACAATAAACCTGACGAGTTTCAATTTGATATCATGATTTCAATTGATAATTAGCTCACAATAAGTTCACTTTAGTTACTCACACAACTTGACACAAGCCATGACTTATAAGTCCGGACCTGAACCTGAACCTCTGGACTTGAGTCCGGACCTGAACCTGAATGTGAGTCCAGGTACGCAGCACTAAGTGGTAGCCACCTGAATTGCCCTCTGTTGCCCCTCAGACAATGCCATGCTTGCCACAATTGCCTCAGGTCCCTGATGCCCAACAGATTTGATAGTTTCAGGAACAGTAAGTGTTTCCAAGCTGTAGTGTTCCTCTTCTGGCTCGGGGGAGAGAAGCCAAGACATTCCTGAGAACCTGCCCCCGAGTCTGCCCCTCAGCCAGTCACGATCTTCGGAGGTGGGCTCTCTTGTCAGCGGGTTGAGTGACTTATTGGTTGGAGGAAATAGCTGCTCCACTGAATGCGTACGTTTAGCTGCCTTTGGCTTCTTCCACTGACGGGGGGTGTCAGTGCAAGGCAAGTTTATTCATATAGCACTTTTCAACACAAGGCAATTCAAAGTGCTTTACAAAAAATGAAAGACATTAAGAAAATGGGATTTAAAACCAGTCATTAAAAAGAAAAGCTAATAAAATAAACATTACAAGAAAAAGTACATGGATAAAAGTTACAGTGCAGTCTAAGATATGAATAGTTCCATTAAAAGCAGCGACAAACAGAAAAGTCTTCTTGCTGGATTTGAAAGTAGTCAGAGTTGCAGCGGACCTGCAGGTTTCTGGGAGCTCCAGATGTTTGGAGCATAATAACTGAACGCTGCTTCTCCATGTTTAGTTCTGACTCTGGGGACAGAACGCTGACCAGTCCCTGAAGACCTGAGAGATCTGTCTCTGGGGACAGGAAGCTGACCAGTCCCTGAAGACCTGAGAGATCTGTCTCTGGGGACAGGAAGCTGACCAGTCCCTGAAGACCTGAGAGATCTGACTCTGGGGACAGGAAGCTGACCAGTCCCTGAAGACCTGAGAGATCTGTCTCTGGGGACAGGAAGCTGACCAGTCCCTGAAGACCTGAGAGATCTGTCTCTGGGGACAGGAAGCTGACCAGTCCCTGAAGACCTGAGAGATCTGTCTCTGGGGACAGGAAGCTGACCCGTCCCTGAAGACCTGAGAGATCTGTCTCTGGGGACAGGAAGCTGACCCGTCCCTGAAGACCTGAGAGATCTGTCTCTGGGGACAGGAAGCTGACCCGTCCCTGAAGACCTGAGAGATCTGTCTCTGGGGACAGAAAGCTGACCAGTCCCTGAAGACCTGAGAGATCTGTCTCTGGGGACAGGAAGCTGACCCGTCCCTGAAGACCTGAGAGATCTGTCTCTGGGGACAGAAAGCTGACCAGTCCCTGAAGACCTGAGAGATCTGTCTCTGGGGACAGGAAGCTGACCAGTCCCTGAAGACCTGAGAGATCTGACTCTGGGGACAGGAAGCTGACCAGTCCCTGAAGACCTGAGAGATCTGTCTCTGGGGACAGGAAGCTGACCAGTCCCTGAAGACCTGAGAGATCTGTCTCTGGGGACAGGAAGCTGACCAGTCCCTGAAGACCTGAGAGATCTGTCTCTGGGGACAGGAAGCTGACCCGTCCCTGAAGACCTGAGAGATCTGTCTCTGGGGACAGGAAGCTGACCCGTCCCTGAAGACCTGAGAGATCTGTCTCTGGGGACAGGAAGCTGACCCGTCCCTGAAGACCTGAGAGATCTGTCTCTGGGGACAGAAAGCTGACCAGTCCCTGAAGACCTGAGAGATCTGTCTCTGGGGACAGGAAGCTGACCAGTCCCTGAAGACCTGAGAGATCTGGATGGTTCATAGTTTAGCAGGAGGTCAGACATGTATTTTGGGCCTAAACCATTCAGTGCTTTATAAACCAGCAGCAGTCTTTAGAAATGTATTCTTTGACGCACAGGAAGCCAGTGTGAAGGGTGTCAGTGCAGCTGAAACTGTGGATGGCAAAGATGACTCATGAGCCGCATTACTGCATTTCCATTCTCCACGTGGGCTTTCACATTCTGTGGAGAGAACTCCCTCTTCTCCTGTAGATACTTGTGGTGGTGGGATTGTTTCATTATTTAAAATATATTTACATTTGTAATGCCTTCCCAATTATCCCTTTAATTGTTTATAGCCTACCGTATGTTTATTTCAAGGATATTTCTGTGTTTTCTGGTGTGTAATAAAGATTTCATGTGACACATAACATGGATTTGTTGATGGGAATTAATGTGAACAAATTAACTTGAGGTTAGCGGTACTCTTGCTATCACTAATCACTGACACTCTATAATCCTTGTCCCTCATGGTAGCCCTGACAACACCGGTAAACACACCTTCATCTCGGCTGCACTGCTGTACGTGTGCTGACTTGTAGTGGTTCTCTCCTCTATCTACACTCTTCTTGTCATCTTTGTAAAACGATATCAGACTGGTAATTGACACAGCCATGACTTCTAGTTAAATTCAGTGTGGCTCAAATGAAAAGCTTTGTTAAAATATGCAAGCGTGCGAAAGTCAAAGTCAGCTTTATTGTCAAAAATTCTACATGTGTTATACATAAATATCGTTTCCCACAGTGTGACATGTAGCCTATACATAAAACAAAAAGGGCCTAGATAACCGGGGTATACAGTTTAAAATGTTAATATATTTAAAGTGTTCAAAGTGCAGTTTCAGTGCAAGTCAGTTGAAACGATCTTAAGCTGCTGGACTGGCTTGTAGTTCGTTTATAGCATAACGTTAGCATTCTTTTCTGGCGACTAGATTTATGATTCAAAAATTATAAAAGTAGGAGAGACATGTAGAGATTATCCGGCTGAACAAAACGTGATCCCTCTCTTACATGTGTGTCAACCACAGACCTTATTTCGAGCTATTTTCCAAAATCCTATGGAGAATTTGCTTTGCGTTTTTGACGAAGGAACCGGAAGGAGTTTACATCCGGGTTTTGCGTCACTGCGGTTCTCTATATGATGCCAATATAAACAAGGTCTTCTGTCGGCTCTGTACATCAATGCCAACCTATGCTGACAAGTAAGTGAAGAGTAGAAAATATAAAGGTATTGGCTTTAGGGAAATGTCCCAGCAGTTTAGGATCATGAAGGTTCTAATCCATAGCCATTACATGTCTAACTCCTAATGACAGGAAGGCAGAAAGGGCATTATACAAATAATACTAATAATAGCAGACATTTTTTAACAATGACCACAATATCATTATTTTAATAAACCAAATATGAACAATTGAGGAAAATGAGGAAGAACTGATTGTTCAAATGTTGTAGTATAGTAGTAATGTAGTTAGTGCATAAATTACTATTGCAACAAATGTGTTAATTTTCTTCATTATTAGTCGATTATTTTTTGGACGAATGCTCCGGGCCAGTGGCTTTTTACCCTTACTGTTTATACAGTCATTAGGCGCGTTCACACCGCAGTACTTTTCCCACAAAGGTTCATGAGAACTTAGTTCATGAGAACTCTTTTGTCGCGTTCACACCAAAAAGAGCCGGTACTAAAAATTAGTTCATGAGAACCTTTTTACCCCCTTTTCCGTCCCTGCTAGAGAGCAGGGACTTTTTTGGGAGAAAAAGGTTCCTATGTCTGATTGGCTGGGCGGATTGCGAACCACGCCCCGTAAAACTCCCAAAAAGTTTTGTGAAGCCGCCATTTTATTATCCTCGCATTAGCATTATTAGCATTAGTGGCAGTATACGCCGTGAAGTGGTTTGAGGCCTGCCAGTAAACCCAAAGCAGAAGAAGAAGAAGTGACGTCAGCGGCTTCATTAGCCTAATCCACCCCCAGGGACTTATTCCGGTGTGAACGCGATCTGTACTTAGTTCATGAGAACTAAAGAGTTCTCATGAACTAAGTGCTCATGAACCTTTGTGGGAAAAGTACCGCAGTATGAATGCGCCTCTTGGTCTACCCCTGCAGGGGACACTAAAGAGTGACGCACACAGCTGCGAGACCAAGCCCCCAGGAAGTGCGCCGGACTCAGATGGAAATATTCGTGCTGGCCAAACGGCGGTACTGCACATCTGTTTGGTTGCTGGGCCCGGAAACACTTTTCCCCATTGACTTACATTGGGAAAGAGTGGTCTGTAACTCGTTGGATAATCTTTTTTAAACTAAATAAACTACCCAGTATGAACACTTGTATAGCCCTTATTAAAAACATTCGTTCCTCAAGTTGTAAAAATGTGCTAATAACGTTATTCTGAGAGTTATTTCCCTCGGCATTATGAACGCGCACCTAACCCACGGGACCGCGCCGCCCGGCACGTTCATGTTACGTGTTCAGCACTACATGCGTTTATCTTTACCCATGGATGCACAATAACAACGGACCATGTCGCCTTACTGCCCACGGAGCTGTAATAATGGATATATTGCACATGTTTGCTGTAATTCATCATTTGTAAAATATTATACTACATGGGCTGTATGATGTAAATCTTGTACCGGAAATGTTGTATTAAATAAAGTTAATATTACCGACGTAGATTAACGTTCCTGTAGCTTCTTATATATATATATATATTGATGTGAACGAGCATGTTGGTTAAAGTTGCGCATGCGCTATGAGCGCACATACGGGTACTTCTCAGGCATGCCGGGTAATCTGTGATGTTTCACTCTCAAAAGTTGGGCCATTTTATCATCATGCGCTAATGAGCAACTCTCATAGGAATGAATGAGGCCCCACCTCCCACGCTGTATCCAGTTCTTATTATACATCCATGTGCGAGACCAGGGGACACTCAAGAATGTTGCATACAGCTGGGAGACCAGGGGACACTCAAAAGTGACGCACACAGCTGGGACCGGAGCGCTTGTTGACTTTCAGGATTATAAAAGGTAAAATGAAGACATGCTTCTTTTAACTGATGGCAGACATGCGTCATGTTCAGAAAGCTTAGTCTTGTTTCAAAATGTTTCCATTGGCCAGTCGCAAGATTGTCGAAAAAAAACACCTTTTTTATTTTTTCAGCACAGAAAAGGACTTCTCTGATATATAAGAAATGTTTGGTGCAAAACAAGCACTTTCCCATTTGATGGAACACCTTTATTGGGTCGTGTATGCAATTATTATAAAAGATTATTGGTTCAAACCTACATCAGAACTGCATTTAACAATTCCCCGACAATTTCTATACGACATTTCTGTGCATAAGACATTATGCTATTTGATGTGTTTTCTGCACTAAAATATAAGCAAAGAGAAATGCATTGTTGTTAAGCCTCAGCTAATGCATGGCTGTCTTAGATAAAGTTTATCCTGATTCAACTCAAACCCTGATTCCATCGTAATGTGGTCATAATACATATATTAAAGGGGATACAATGATTGCCGTAATGGTGCAAACAAACATCTAACAAACCTTAAACATCATTGATATAACACTAAAGCTTTCCTGGGTCGTTATTATTCACCTCTTTTGGTCGCCAACCAAAAAACTACTACTCTAACTAACTTTGCACATTAATTAATTTTGATCAGAGATGTGTTTCTGTTGTCCCAACACCTCAAAATAGCATGAGCATTACAACATTTCTCACATAATTACAGTTTGATTTAATGACATTAATTAATTGTTCTTGGGTATTTTTCTTACCTTCAATTCAGTTAAGATTACAGCAGCTGTCGACTTTGAGGCAGTCTGTCACGTTAGCTCCTCCAAGAGATGTGCCAAATCTGTCATGTAAAAATGTGTCCTGAAGAGTTTGTTCAGGAAAACTATTTATACCACGTCAGGCGAAAAGTGATGGGGGGTGTAACTTCCCCAAAACGTCCAGAACAAGTCTCTCAGGATAAGGCAACAGAATATTGCACAACCGATAAAACTGTTTTCACATGCTTTTCCTCCAGCGTCGAGTTGTGAGCTTGCTATGGCTTGTCTCGCCAAATAACTCGATCCAGTTTGATGCATTTTCCCAGAATTACAAGTTCGATGTTATTACACAATGTTTAATATTAAGGCTGAAGGTCTATTAACGCTCTTTGTATGGTTATCTTTGGTAGATAGTTCCACATCAATGAAGCACCTTTCCATGGTAGCTGATGCAAGGTCAATAATTATGTGCAGAGGTGGGAGAAGTACTCACACCCTCTACTTAAGTAAAATGAGAAGTACTCACACCCTCTACTTAAGTAAAAGGAGAAGTACTCACACCTTCTACTTAAGTAAAAGTGGAAGTACTCACGCCCTCAACTTAAGTAAAAGTAGAAGTACTCACGCCCTCAACTTAAGTAAAAGTAGAAGTACTCACACCCTCAACTTAAGTAAAAGTAAAAGTACTCACACCCTCTACTTAAGTAAAAGTAGAAGTGCTCACACCCTCAACTTAAGTAAAAGTACTCACACCCTCTACTTAAGTAAAAGTAGAAGTGCTCACACCCTCTACTTAAGTAAAAGTAGAAGTACTCACACCCTCTACTTAAGTAAAAGTACTCACACCCTCTACTTAAGTAAAAGTAGAAGTACTCACGCCCTCAACTTAAGTAAAAGTAGAAGTACGCACGCCCTCAACTTAAGTAAAAGTAGAAGTACTCACGCCCTCAACTTAAGTAAAAGTAGAAATACTCACACCCTCTACTTAAGTAAAAGTAGAAGTACTCACGCCCTCAACTTAAGTAAAAGTAGAAGTACTCACGCCCTCAACTTAAGTAAAAGTAGAAGTACTCACGTCCTCAACTTAAGTAAAAGTGGAAGTACTCACACCCTCAACTTAAGTAAAAGTAGAAGTACTCACACCCTCTACTTAAGTAAAAGTAGAAGTACTCACACCCTCTACTTAAGTAAAAGTAGAAGTACTCACGCCCTCAACTTAAGTAAAAGTAGAAGTACTCACACCCTCAACTTAAGTAAAAGTACTTACACCCTCTACTTAAGTAAAAGTAGAAGTGCTCACACCCTCAACTTAAGTAAAAGTACTCACACCCTCTACTTAAGTAAAAGTAGAAGTGCTCACACCCTCAACTTAAGTAAAAGTACTCACACCCTCTACTTAAGTAAAAGTAGAAGTACTCACACCCTCAACTTAAGTAAAAGTAGAAGTACTCACACCCTCAACTTAAGTAAAAGTAAAAGTACTCACACCCTCTACTTAAGTAAAAGTAGAAGTGCTCACACCCTCAACTTAAGTAAAAGTAGAAGTACTCACACCCTCAACTTAAGTAAAAGTTAAAGTACTCACACCCTCTAATTAAGTAAAAGTAGAAGTGCTCACACCCTCAACGTAAGTAAAAGTACTCACACCCTCTACTTAAGTAAAAGTAGAAGTGCTCACACCCTCTACTTAAGTAAAAGTAGAAGTACTCACACCCTCAACTTAAGTAAAAGTAGAAGTACTCACACCCTCAACTTAAGTAAAAGTACTCACACCCTCAACTTAAGTAAAAGTCGAAGTGCTCACACCCTCAACTTAAGTAAAAGTAAAAGTACTCACACCCTCTACTTAAGTAAAAGTAGAAGTGCTCACACCCTCTACTTAAGTAAAAGTAAAAGTACTCTACTTAAGTATAAGTACTCACACCCTCTACTTAAGTAAAAGTAGAATTACTCACGCCCTCTACTTAAGTAAAAGTAGAAGTACTCACACCCTCTACTTAAGTAAAAGTATAAGTACTCACACCCTCTACTTAAGTAAAGGTAGAAGTACTCACACCCTCTACTTAAGTAAAAGTAGAAGTACTCACGCCCTCTACTTAAGTAAAAGTAGAAGTACTCACGCCCTCAATTTAAGTAAAAGTAGAACTACTCACACCCTCTACTTAAGTAAAAGTAGAAATACTCACACCCTCAACTTAAGTAGAAGTACTCACACCCTCTACTTAAGTAAAAGTAGAAGTACTCACACCCTCTACTTAAGTAAAAGTAGAAGTACTCACACCCTCTACTTAAGTAAAAATAGAAGTACTCACACCCTCTACTTAAGTAAAAGTAGAAGTACTCACACCCTCTACTTAAGTAAAAGTAGAAGTACTGACACCCTCTACTTAAGTAAAAGTAGAAGTACTCACGCCCTCAACTTAAGTAAAAGTAGAAGTACTCACACCCTCTACTTAAGTAAAAGTAGAAGTACTCACACCCTCTACTTAAGTAAAAGTAGAAGTAATCACAACCTCTACTTAAGTAAAAGTAGAAATACTCACACCCTCAACTTAAGTAGAAGTACTCACACCCTCTACTTAAGTAAAAGTAGAAGTACTCACGCCCTCTACTTAAGTAAAAGTAGAAGTACTCACGCCCTCTACTTAATTGAAAGTAGAAGTACTCATGCCCTCAACTTAAGTAAAAGAAGAAATACTCACACCCTCTACTTAAGTAAAAGTAGAAGTAATCACACCCTCAATTTAAGTAAAAGTAGAAGTACTCACGCCCTCTACTTAAGTAAAAGTAGAAGTACTCACGCCCTCAACTTAAGTAAAAGTAGAGGTACTCACACCCTCTACTTAAGTAAAATTAGAAGTACTCACACCCTCTACTTAAGTAAAAGTAGAAGTACTCACACCCTCTACTTAAGTAAAAGTAGAAGTACTCACGCCCTCAACTTAAGTAAAAGTAGAAGTACTCACGCCCTCAACTTAAGTAAAAGTAGAAGTACTCACGCCCTCAACTTAAGTAAAAGTAGAAATACTCACATCCTCTACTTAAGTAAAAGTAGAAGTACTCACGCCCTCAACTTAAGTAAAAGTAGAAGTACTCACACCCTCAACTTAAGTAAAAGTAGAAGTACTCACGTCCTCAACTTAAGTAAAAGTAGAAGTACTCACACCCTCAACTTAAGTAAAAGTAGAAGTACTCACACCCTCTACTTAAGTAAAAGTAGAAGTACTCACACCCTCTACTTAAGTAAAAGTAGAAGTACTCACGCCCTCAACTTAAGTAAAAGTAAAAGTACTCACACCCTCTACTTAAGTAAAAGTAGAAGTGCTCACACCCTCAACTTAAGTAAAAGTACTCACACCCTCTACTTAAGTAAAAGTAGAAGTGCTCACACCCTCTACTTAAGTAAAAGTAGAAGTACTCACACCCTCAACTTAAGTAAAAGTACTCACGTCCTCAACTTAAGTAAAAGTAGAGGTACTCACACTCTCTACTTAAGTAAAAGTAGAAGTACTCACACCCTCTACTTAAGTAAAAGTAGAAGTACTCACACCCTCTACTTAAGTAAAAGTAGAAGTACTCACGCCCTCAACTTAAGTAAAAGTAGAAATACTCACACCCTCTACTTAAGTAAAAGTAGAAGTACTCACGCCCTCAACTTAAGTAAAAGTAGAAGTACTCACGCCCTCACCTTAAGTAAAAGTAGAAGTACTCACGTCCCTCAACTTAAGTAAAAGTAGAAGTACTCACACCCTCAACTTAAGTAAAAGTAGAAGTACTCACACCCTCTACTTAAGTAAAAGTAGAAGTACTCACACCCTCTACTTAAGTAAAAGTAGAAGTACTCACACCCTCTACTTAAGTAAAAGTAGAAGTGCTCACATCCTCAACTTAAGTAAAAGTACTCACACCCTCTACTTAAGTAAAAGTAGAAGTGCTCACACCCTCTACTTAAGTAAAGTAGAAGTACTCACACCCTCAACTTAAGTAAAAGTACTCACGCCCTCAACTTAAGTAAAAGTAGAGGTACTCACACCCTCTACTTAAGTAAAAGTAGAAGTACTCACACCCTCTACTTAAGTAAAAGTAGAAGTACTCACACCCTCTACTTCAGTAAAAGTAGAAGTACTCACGCCCTCAACTTAAGTAAAAGTAGAAGTACTCACACCCTCAACTTAAGTAAAAGTAAAAGTACTCACACCCTCTACTTAAGTAAAAGTAGAAGTGCTCACACCCTCAACTTAAGTAAAAGTACTCACACCCTCTACTTAAGTAAAAGTAGAAGTGCTCACACCCTCTACTTAAGTAAAAGTAGAAGTACTCACACCCTCAACTTAAGTAAAAGTACTCACGCCCTCAACTTAAGTAAAAGTAGAAGTACTCACACCCTCAACTTAAGTAAAAGTACTCACACCCTCTACTTAAGTAAAAGTAGAAATACTCACACCCTCAACTTAAGTAGAAGTACTCACACCCTCTACTTAAGTAAAAGTAGAAGTAATCACACCCTCAATTTAAGTAAAAGTAGAAGTACTCACGCCCTCTACTTAAGTAAAAGTAGAAGTACTCACGCCCTCAACTTAAATAAAAGTAGAGGTTCTCACACCCTCTACCTAAGTAAAAGTAGAAGTACTCACACCCTCTACTTAAGTAAAAGTAGAAGTACTCACACCCTCTACTTAAGTAAAAGTAGAAGTACTCACGCCCTCAACTTAAGTAAAAGTAGAAGTACTCACGCCCTCAACTTAAGTAAAAGTAGAAGTAATCACGCCCTCAACTTAAGTAAAAGTAGAAATACTCACACCCTCTACTTTAGTAAAAGTAGAAGTACTCACGCCCTCAACTTAAGTAAAAGTAGAAGTACTCACGCCCTCAACTTAAGTAAAAGTAGAAGTACTCACGTCCTCAACTTAAGTAAAAGTAGAAGTACTCACACCCTCTACTTAAGTAAAAGTAGAAGTACTCACGCCCTCAATTTAAGTAAAAGTAGAACTACTCACACCCTCTACTTAAGTAAAAGTAGAAATACTCACACCCTCAACTGAAGTAGAAGTACTCACACCCTCTACTTAAGTAAAAGTAGAAGTACTCACACCCTCTACTTAAGTAAAAGTAGAAGTACTCACACCCTCTACTTAAGTAAAAATAGAAGTACTCACACCCTCTACTTAAGTAAAAGTAGAAGTACTCACAACCCTCTACTTAAGTAAAAGTAGAAGTACTCACACCCTCTACTTAAGTAAAAGTAGAAGTACTCACGCCCTCAACTTAAGTAAAAGTAGAAGTACTCACACCCTCTACTTAAGTAAAAGTAGAAGTACTCACACCCTCTACTTAAGTAAAAGTAGAAGTACTCACACCCTCTACTTAAGTAAAAGTAGAAGTACTCACGCCCTCTACTTAATTGAAAGTAGAAGTACTCATGCCCTCAACTTAAGTAAAAGTAGAAATACTCACACCCTCTACTTAAGTAAAAGTAGAAGTAATCACACCCTCAATTTAAGTAAAAGTAGAAGTACTCACGCCCTCTACTTAAGTAAAAGTAGAAGTACTCACGCCCTCAACTTAAGTAAAAGTAGAGGTACTCACACCCTCTACTTAAGTAAAAGTAGAAGTACTCACACCCTCTACTTAAGTAAAAGTAGAATTACTCACACCCTCTACTTAAGTAAAAGTAGAAGTACTCACGCCCTCAACTTAAGTAAAAGTAGAAGTACTCACGCCCTCAACTTAAGTAAAAGTAGAAGTACTCACGCCCTCAACTTAAGTAAAAGTAGAAATATTCATACCCTCTACTTAGGTAAAAGTAGAAGTACTCACGCCCTCAACTTAAGTAAAAGTAGAAGTACTCACGCCCTCAACTTAAGTAAAAGTAGAAGTACTCACGTCCTCAACTTAAGTAAAAGTAGAAGTACTCACACCCTCAACTTTAAGTAAAAGTAGAAGTACTCACGCCCTCAACTTAAGTAAAAGTAGAGGTACTCACACCCTCTACTTAAGTAAAAGTAGAAGTACTCACACCCTCTACTTAAGTAAAAGTAGAAGTACTCACACCCTCTACTTAAGTAAAAGTAGAAGTACTCACGCCCTCAACTTAAGTAAAAGTAGAAGTACTCACGCCCTCAACTTAAGTAAAAGTAGAAGTACTCACGCCCTCAACTTAAGTAAAAGTAGAAATACTCACACCCTCTACTTAAGTAAAAGTAGAAGTACTCACGCCCTCAACTTAAGTAAAAGTAGAAGTACTCACGCCCTCAACTTAAGTAAAAGTAGAAGTACTCACGTCCTCAACTTAAGTAAAAGTAGAAGTACTCACACCCTCTACTTAAGTAAAAGTAGAAGTACTCACACCCTCTACTTAAGTAAAAGTAGAAGTACTCACGCCCTCAACTTAAGTAAAAGTAGAAGTACTCACACCCTCAACTTAAGTAAAAGTAAAAGTACTCACACCCTCTACTTAAGTAAAAGTAGAAGTGCTCACACCCTCAACTTAAGTAAAAGTACTCACACCCTCTACTTAAGTAAAAGTAGAAGTGCTCACACCCTCTACTTAAGTAAAAGTAGAAGTACTCACACCCTCAACTTAAGTAAAAGTACTCACGTCCTCAACTTAAGTAAAAGTAGAGGTACTCACACCCTCTACTTAAGTAAAAGTAGAAGTACTCACACCCTCTACTTAAGTAAAAGTAGAAGTACTCACACCCTCTACTTAAGTAAAAGTAGAAGTACTCACGCCCTCAACTTAAGTAAAAGTACTCACACCCTCTACTTAAGTAAAAGTAGAAGTGCTCACACACTCTACTTAAGTAAAAGTAGAAGTACTCACACCCTCAACTTAAGTAAAAGTACTCACGCCCTCAACTTAAGTAAAAGTAGAGGTACTCACACCCTCTACTTAAGTAAAAGTAGAAGTACTCACACCCTCTACTTAAGTAAAAGTAGAAGTACTCACACCCTCTACTTCAGTAAAAGTAGAAGTACTCACGCCCTCAACTTAAGTAAAAGTAGAAGTACTCACACCCTCAACTTAAGTAAAAGTAAAAGTACTCACACCCTCTACTTAAGTAAAAGTAGAAGTGCTCACACCCTCAACTTAAGTAAAAGTACTCACACCCTCTACTTAAGTAAAAGTAGAAGTGCTCACACCCTCTACTTAAGTAAAAGTAGAGGTACTCACACCCTCAACTTAAGTAAAAGTAAAAGTACTCACACCCTCTACTTAAGTAAAAGTAGAAGTGCTCACACCCTCAACTTAAGTAAAAGTACTCACACCCTCTACGTAAGTAAAAGTAGAAATACTCACACCCTCAACTTAAGTAGAAGTACTCACACCCTCTACTTAAGTAAAAGTAGAAGTACTCACGCCCTCAACTTAAATAAAAGTAGAGGTACTCACACCCTCTACCTAAGTAAAAGTAGAAGTACTCACACCCTCTACTTAAGTAAAAGTAGAAGTACTCACACCCTCTACTTAAGTAAAAGTAGAAGTACTCACGCCCTCAACTTAAGTAAAAGTAGAAGTACTCACGCCCTCAACTTAAGTAAAAGTAGAAGTAATCACGCCCTCAATTTAAGTAAAAGTAGAAGTACTCACGCCCTCTACTTAAGTAAAAGTAGAAGTACTCACGCCCTCAACTTAAATAAAAGTAGAGGTACTCACACCCTCTACCTAAGTAAAAGTAGAAGTACTCACACCCTCTACTTAAGTAAAAGTAGAAGTACTCACACCCTCTACTTAAGTAAAAGTAGAAGTACTCACGCCCTCAACTTAAGTAAAAGTAGAAGTACTCACGCCCTCAACTTAAGTAAAAGTAGAAGTAATCACGCCCTCAACTTAAGTAAAAGTAGAAATACTCACACCCTCTACTTAAGTAAAAGTAGAAGTACTCACGCCCTCAACTTAAGTAAAAGTAGAAGTACTCACGCCCTCAACTTAAGTAAAAGTAGAAGTACTCACGTCCTCAAACTTAAGTAAAAGTAGAAGTACTCACACCCTCTACTTAAGTAAAAGTAGAAGTACTCACGCCCTCTACTTAAGTAAAAGTAGAAGTACTCATGCCCTCAATTTAAGTAAAAGTAGAACTACTCACACCCTCTACTTAAGTAAAAGTAGAAATACTCACACCCTCAACTTAAGTAGAAGTACTCACACCCTCTACTTAAGTAAAAGTAGAAGTACTCACACCCTCTACTTAAGTAAAAGTAGAAGTACTCACACCCTCTACTTAAGTAAAAATAGAAGTACTCACACCCTCTACTTAAGTAAAAGTAGAAGTACTCACACCCTCTACTTAAGTAAAAGTAGAAGTACTCACACCCTCTACTTAAGTAAAAGTAGAAGTACTCACGCCCTCAACTTAAGTAAAAGTAGAAGTAATCACACCCTCTACTTAAGTAAAAGTAGAAGTACTCACACCCTCTACTTAAGTAAAAGTAGAAGTACTCACACCCTCTACTTAAGTAAAAGTAGAAATACTCACACCCTCAACTTAAGTAGAAGTACTCACACCCTCTACTTAAGTAAAAGTAGAAGTACTCACGCCCTCTACTTAATTGAAAGTAGAAGTACTCATGCCCTCAACTTAAGTAAAAGTAGAAATACTCACACCCTCTACTTAAGTAAAAGTAGAAGTACTCACACCCTCTACTTAAGTAAAAGTAGAAGTACTCACACCCTCTACTTAAGTAAAAGTAGAAGTACTCACGCCCTCAACTTAAGTAAAAGTAGAAGTACTCACGCCCTCAACTTAAGTAAAAGTAGAAGTACTCACGTCCTCAACTTAAGTAAAAGTAGAAGTACTCACACCCTCAACTTAAGTAAAAGTAGAAGTACTCACACCCTCTACTTAAGTAAAAGTAGAAGTACTCACGTCCTCAACTTAAGTAAAAGTAGAAGTACTCACACCCTCAACTTAAGTAAAAGTAGAAGTACTCACACCCTCTACTTAAGTAAAAGTAGAAGTACTCACGCCCTCAACTTAAGTAAAAGTAGAAGTACTCACGCCCTCAACTTAAGTAAAAGTAGAAGTACTCACGTCCTCAACTTAAGTAAAAGTAGAAGTGCTCACACCCTCAACTTAAGTAAAAGTACTCACACCCTCTACTTAAGTAAAAGTAGAAGTGCTCACACCCTCTACTTAAGTAAAAGTAGAAGTACTCACACCCTCAACTTAAGTAAAAGTACTCACACCCTCTACGTAAGTAAAAGTAGAAGTGCTCACACCCTCTACTTAAGTAAAAGTACTCTACTTAAGTAGAAGTACTCACACCCTCTACTTAAGTAAAAGTAGAATTACTCACGCCCTCTACTTAAGTAAAAGTAGAAGTACTCACATCCCTCAACTTAAGTAAAAGTAGAAGTACTCACACCCTCAACTTAAGTAAAAGTAAAAGTACTCACACCCTCTACTTAAGTAAAAGTAGAAGTGCTCACACCCTCAACTTAAGTAAAAGTACTCACACCCTCTACTTAAGTAAAAGTAGAAGTGCTCACACCCTCTACTTAAGTAAAAGTAGAAGTACTCACACCCTCAACTTAAGTAAAAGTGCTCACGCCCTCAACTTAAGTAAAAGTAGAAGTACTCACACCCTCAACTTAAGTAAAAGTACTCACACCCTCTACGTAAGTAAAAGTAGAAATACTCACACCCTCAACTTAAGTAGAAGTACTCACACCCTCTACTTAAGTAAAAGTAGAAGTACTCACGCCCTCAACTTAAGTAAAAGTAGAGGTACTCACACCCTCTACCTAAGTAAAAGTAGAAGTACTCACGCCCTCTACTTAATTGAAAGTAGAAGTACTCATGCCCTCAACTTAAGTAAAAGTAGAAGTACTCACACCCTCTACTTAAGTAAAAGTAGAAGTACTCACGTCCTCAACTTAAGTAAAAGTAGAAGTACTCACACCCTCAACTTAAGTAAAAGTAGAAGTACTCACACCCTCTACTTAAGTAAAAGTAGAAGTACTCACGCCCTCAACTTAAGTAAAAGTAGAAGTACTCACGCCCTCAACTTAAGTAAAAGTAGAAGTACTCACGTCCTCAACTTAAGTAAAAGTAGAAGTGCTCACACCCTCAACTTAAGTAAAAGTACTCACACCCTCTACTTAAGTAAAAGTAGAAGTGCTCACACCCTCTACTTAAGTAAAAGTAGAAGTACTCACACCCTCAACTTAAGTAAAAGTACTCACACCCTCTACGTAAGTAAAAGTAGAAGTGCTCACACCCTCTACTTAAGTAAAAGTACTCTACTTAAGTAGAAGTACTCACACCCTCTACTTAAGTAAAAGTAGAATTACTCACGCCCTCTACTTAAGTAAAAGTAGAAGTACTCACATCCTCAACTTAAGTAAAAGTAGAAGTACTCACACCCTCAACTTAAGTAAAAGTAAAAGTACTCACACCCTCTACTTAAGTAAAAGTAGAAGTGCTCACACCCTCAACTTAAGTAAAAGTACTCACACCCTCTACTTAAGTAAAAGTAGAAGTGCTCACACCCTCTACTTAAGTAAAAGTAGAAGTACTCACACCCTCAACTTAAGTAAAAGTGCTCACACCCTCAACTTAAGTAAAAGTAGAAGTAATCACACCCTCAATTTAAGTAAAAGTAGAAGTACTCACGCCCTCTACTTAAGTAAAAGTAGAAGTACTCACGCCCTCAACTTAAGTAAAAGTAGAGGTACTCACACCCTCTACTTAAGTAAAAGTAGAAGTACTCACACCCTCTACTTAAGTAAAAGTAGAAGTACTCACACCCTCTACTTAAGTAAAAGTAGAAGTACTCACGCCCTCAACTTAAGTAAAAGTAGAAGTACTCACGCCCTCAACTTAAGTAAAAGTAGAAGTACTCACGCCCTCAACTTAAGTAAAAGTAGAAAGTACTCACACCCTCTACTTAAGTAAAAGTAGAAGTACTCACGCCCTCAACTTAAGTAAAAGTAGAAGTACTCACGCCCTCAACTTAAGTAAAAGTAGAAGTACTCACGCCCTCAACTTAAGTAAAAGTAGAAGTACTCACACCCTCTACTTAAGTAAAAGTAGAAGTACTCACACCCTCTACTTAAGTAAAAGTAGAAGTACTCACACCCTCTACTTAAGTAAAAGTAGAAGTACTCACGCCCTCAACTTAAGTAAAAGTAGAAGTACTCACACCCTCAACTTAAGTAAAAGTAAAAGTACTCACACCCTCTACTTAAGTAAAAGTAGAAGTGCTCACACCCTCAACTTAAGTAAAAGTACTCACACCCTCTACTTAAGTAAAAGTAGAAGTGCTCACACCCTCTACTTAAGTAAAAGTAGAAGTACTCACACCCTCAACTTAAGTAAAAGTACTCACACCCTCTACTTAAGTAAAAGTAGAAGTGCTCACACCCTCTACTTAAGTAAAAGTACTCTACTTAAGTAGAAGTACTCACACCCTCTACTTAAGTAAAAGTAGAATTACTCACGCCCTCTACTTAAGTAAAAGTAGAAGTACTCACATCCCTCTACTTAAGTAAAAGTATAAGTACTCACACCCTCAACGTAAGTAAAAGTAGAAGTACTCACACCCTCTACTTAAGTAAAAGTAGAAGTACTCACGCCCTCTACTTAAGTAAAAGTAGAAGTACTCACGCCCTCAATTTAAGTAAAAGTAGAACTACTCACACCCTCTACTTAAGTAAAAGTAGAAATACTCACACCCTCAACTTAAGTAGAAGTACTCACACCCTCGACTTAAGTAAAAGTAGAAGTACTCACACCCTCAACTTAAGTAAAAGTAGAAGTACTCACACCCTCTACTTAAGTAAAAGGAGAAGTACTCACACCCTCTACTTAAGTAAAAGTAGAAGTACTCACACCCTCTACTTACGTAAAAGTAGAAGTACTCACACCCTCTACTTAAGTAAAAGTAGAAGTACTCACGCCCTCAACTTAAGTAAAAGTAGAAGTACTCACACCCTCAACTTAAGTAAAAGTAAAAGTACTCACACCCTCTACTTAAGTAAAAGTAGAAGTGCTCACACCCTCAACTTAAGTAAAAGTAAAAGTACTCACACCCTCTACTTAAGTAAAAGTAGAAGTACTCACACCCTCTACTTAAGTAAAAGTAGAAGTACTCACACCCTCTACTTAAGTAAAAGTAGAAGTACTCACGCCCTCAACTTAAGTAAAAGTAGAAGTACTCACGCCCTCAACTTAAGTAAAAGTAGAAGTACTCACGCCCTCAACTTAAGTAAAAGTAGAAATACTCACACCCTCTACTTAAGTAAAAGTAGAAGTACTCACGCCCTCAATTTAAGTAAAAGTAGAAGTACTCACGCCCTCAACTTAAGTAAAAGTAGAAGTACTCACGTCCTCAACTTAAGTAAAAGTAGAAGTACTCACACCCTCAACTTAAGTAAAAGTAGAAGTACTCACACCCTCTACTTAAGTAAAAGTAGAAGTACTCACACCCTCTACTTAAGTAAAAGTAGAAGTACTCACGCCCTCAACTTAAGTAAAAGTAGAAGTACTCACACCCTCAACTTAAGTAAAAGTAAAAGTACTCACACCCTCTACTTAAGTAAAAGTAGAAGTGCTCACACCCTCAACTTAAGTAAAAGTACTCACACCCTCTACTTAAGTAAAAGTAGAAGTGCTCACACCCTCTACTTAAGTAAAAGTAGAAGTACTCACACCCTCAACTTAAGTAAAAGTACTCACACCCTCTACTTAAGTAAAAGTAGAAGTGCTCACACCCTCTACTTAAGTAAAAGTACTCTACTTAAGTAGAAGTACTCACACCCTCTACTTAAGTAAAAGTAGAATTACTCACGCCCTCTACTTAAGTAAAAGTAGAAGTACTCACATCCCTCTACTTAAGTAAAAGTATAAGTACTCACACCCTCAACTTAAGTAAAAGTAGAAGTACTCACACCCTCTACTTAAGTAAAAGTAGAAGTACTCACGCCCTCTACTTAAGTAAAAGTAGAAGTACTCACGCCCTCAATTTAAGTAAAAGTAGAACTACTCACACCCTCTACTTAAGTAAAAGTAGAAATACTCACACCCTCAACTTAAGTAGAAGTACTCACACCCTCGACTTTAGTAAAAGTAGAAGTACTCACACCCTCAACTTAAGTAAAAGTAGAAGTACTCACACCCTCTACTTAAGTAAAAGGAGAAGTACTCACACCCTCTACTTAAGTAAAAGTAGAAGTACTCACACCCTCTACTTACGTAAAAGTAGAAGTACTCACACCCTCTACTTAAGTAAAAGTAGAAGTACTCACGCCCTCAACTTAAGTAAAAGTAGAAGTACTCACACCCTCAACTTAAGTAAAAGTAAAAGTACTCACACCCTCTACTTAAGTAAAAGTAGAAGTGCTCACACCCTCAACTTAAGTAAAAGTAAAAGTACTCACACCCTCTACTTAAGTAAAAGTAGAAGTACTCACACCCTCAACTTAAGTAAAAGTAGAAGTACTCACACCCTCAACTTAAGTAAAAGTAAAAGTACTCACACCCTCAACTTAAGTAAAAGTAGAAGTACTCACACCCTCAACTTAAGTAAAAGTAGAAGTACTCACACCCTCAACTTAAGTAAAAGTACTCACACCCTCTACTTAAGTAAAAGTAGAAGTGCTCACGCCCTCAACTTAAGTAAAAGTACTCACACCCTCTACTTAAGTAAAAGTAGAAGTGCTCACACCCTCTACTTAAGTAAAAGTAGAAGTACTCACACCCTCCACTTAAGTAAAAGTACTCACACCCTCTACTTAAGTAAAAGTAGAAGTGCTCACACCCTCTACTTAAGTAAAAGTAGAATTACTCACGCCCTCTACTTAAGTAAAAGTAGAATTACTCACGCCCTCTACTTAAGTAAAAGTAGAATTACTCACGCCCTCTACTTAAGTAAAAGTAGAAGTACTCACATCCCTCTACTTAAGTAAAAGTATAAGTACTCACACCCTCAACTTAAGTAAAAGTAGAAGTACTCACACCCTCTACTTAAGTAAAAGTAGAAGTACTCACGCCCTCTACTTAAGTAAAAGTAGAAGTACTCACGCCCTCAATTTAAGTAAAAGTAGAACTACTCACACCCTCTACTTAAGTAAAAGTAGAAATACTCACACCCTCAACTTAAGTAAAGTAGAAGTACTCACACCTCAACTTAAGTAAAAGTAGAAGTACTCACACCCTCTACTTAAGTAAAAGTAGAAGTACTCACACCCTCTACTTAAGTAAAAGTAGAAGTACTCACACCCTCTACTTACATAAAAGTAGAAGTACTCACACCCTCTACTTAAGTAAAAGTAGAAGTACTCACGCCCTCAACTTAAGTAAAAGTAGAAGTACTCACACCCTCAACTTAAGTAAAAGTAAAAGTACTCACACCCTCTACTTAAGTAAAAGTAGAAGTGCTCACACCCTCAACTTAAGTAAAAGTAAAAGTACTCACACCCTCTACTTAAGTAAAAGTAGAAGTACTCACACCCTCAACTTAAGTAAAAGTAGAAGTGCTCACACCCTCAACTTAAGTAAAAGTAAAAGTACTCACACCCTCAACTTAAGTAAAAGTAGAAGTACTCACACCCTCTACTTAAGTAAAAGTAGAAGTGCTCACAACCTCAACTTAAGTAAAAGTAAAAGTACTCACACCCTCTACTTAAGTAAAAGTAGAAGTGCTCACACCCTCTACTGAAGTAAAAGTACTCTACTTAAGTAGAAGTACTCACACCCTCTACTTAAGTAAAAGTAGAATTACTCACGCCCTCTACTTAAGTAAAAGTAGAAGTACTCACACCCTCTACTTAAGTAAAAGTATAAGTACTCACACCCTCTACTTAAGTAAAAGTAGAAGTACTCACACCCTCTACTTAAGTAAAAGTAGAAGTACTCACGCCCTCTACTTAAGTAAAAGTAGAAGTACTCTCGCCCTCAATTTAAGTAAAAGTAGAACTACTCACACCCTCTACTTAAGTAAAAGTAGAAATACTCACACCCTCAACTTAAGTAGAAGTACTCACACCCTCTACTTAAGTAAAAGTAGAAGTACTCACACCCTCAACTTAAGTAAAATTACTCACGCCCTCAACTTAAGTAAAAGTAGAAGTACTCACACCCTCAACTTAAGTAAAAGTACTCACACCCTCTACTTAAGTAAAAGTAGAAGTGCTCACACCCTCAACTTAAGTAAAAGTAAACGTACTCACACCCTCTACTTAAGTAAAAGTACTCACACCCTCTACTTAAGTAGAAGTACTCACACCCTCTACTTATGTAAAAGTAGAAGTACTCACGCCCTCAACTTAAGTAAAAGTAGAAATACTCACACCCTCAACTTAAGTAAAAGTAAAAGTACTCACACCCTCTACTTAAGTAAAAGTAGAAGTGCTCACACCCTCAACTTAAGTAAAAGTAAAAGTACTCACACACTCTACTTAAGTAAAAGTAGAAGTACTCACACCCTCAACTTAAGTAAAAGTAGAAGTACTCACACCCTCAACTTAAGTAAAAGTAGAAGTACTCACACCCTCTACTTAAGTAAAAGTAGAAGTACTCACGCCCTCTACTTAAGTAAAAGTAGAAGTACTCACGCCCTCAATTTAAGTAAAAGTAGAACTACTCACACCCTCTACTTAAGTAAAAGTAGAAATACTCACACCCTCAACTTAAGTAGAAGTACTCACACCCTCAACTTAAGTAAAAGTAGAAGTACTCACACCCTCAACTTAAGTAAAAGTAGAAGTACTCACACCCTCTACTTAAGTAAAAGGAGAAGTACTCACACCCTCTACTTAAGTAAAAGTAGAAGTACTCACACCCTCTACTTACGTAAAAGTAGAAGTACTCACACCCTCTACTTACGTAAAAGTAGAAGTACTCACACCCTCTACTTAAGTAAAAGTAGAAGTAGTCACGCCCTCAACTTAAGTAAAAGTAGAAGTACTCACACCCTCAACTTAAGTAAAAGTAAAAGTACTCACACCCTCTACTTAAGTAAAAGTAGAAGTGCTCACACCCTCAACTTAAGTAAAAGTACTCACACCCTCTACTTAAGTAAAAGTAGAAGTACTCACACCCTCAACTTAAGTAAAAGTAGAAGTACTCACACCCTCAACTTAAGTAAAAGTAAAAGTACTCACACCCTCAACTTAAGTAAAAGTAGAAGTACTCACACCCTCTACTTAAGTAAAAGTAGAAGTGCTCACACCCTCAACTTAAGTAAAAGTAAAAGTACTCACACCCTCTACTTAAGTAAAAGTAGAAGTGCTCACACCCTCTACTTAAGTAAAAGTAAAAGTACTCTACTTAAGTAGAAGTACTCACACCCTCTACTTAAGTAAAAGTAGAATTACTCACGCCCTCTACTTAAGTAAAAGTAGAAGTACTCACACCCTCTACTTAAGTAAAAGTATAAGTACTCACACCCTCTACTTAAGTAAAAGTAGAAGTACTCACACCCTCTACTTAAGTAAAAGTAGAAGTACTCACGCCCTCTACTTAAGTAAAAGTAGAAGTACTCTCGCCCTCAATTTAAGTAAAAGTAGAACTACTCACACCCTCTACTTAAGTAAAAGTAGAAATACTCACACCCTCAACTTAAGTAGAAGTACTCACACCCTCTACTTAAGTAAAAGTAGAAGTACTCACACCCTCAACTTAAGTAAAAGTACTCACGCCCTCAACTTAAGTAAAAGTAGAAGTACTCACACCCTCAACTTAAGTAAAAGTAAAAGTACTCACACGCTCTACTTAAGTAAAAGTAGAAGTGCTCACACCCTCAACTTAAGTAAAAGTAAAAGTACTCACACCCTCTACTTAAGTAAAAGCACTCACACCCTCTACTTAAGTAGAAGTGCTCACACCCTCTACTTACGTAAAAGTAGAAGTACTCACACCCTCTACTTAAGTAAAAGTAGAAGTACTCACGCCCTCAACTTAAGTAAAAGTAGAAATACTCACACCCTCAACTTAAGTAAAAGTAAAAGTACTCACACCCTCTACTTAAGTAAAAATAGAAGTGCTCACACCCTCAACTTAAGTAAAAGTACTCACACCCTCTACTTAAGTAAAAGTAGAAGTACTCACACCCTCAACTTAAGTAAAAGTAGAAGTACTCACACCCTCTACTTAAGTAAAAGTAGAAGTACTCACGCCCTCTACTTAAGTAAAAGTAGAAGTACTCACGCCCTCAATTTAAGTAAAAGTAGAACTACTCACACCCTCTACTTACGTAAAAGTAGAAGTACTCACACCCTCTACTTAAGTAAAAGTAGAAGTACTCACGCCCTCAACTTAAGTAAAAGTAGAAGTACTCACACCCTCAACTTAAGTAAAAGTAAAAGTACTCACACCCTCTACTTAAGTAAAAGTAGAAGTGCTCACACCCTCAACTTAAGTAAAAGTAAAAGTACTCACACCCTCTACTTAAGTAAAAGTAGAAGTACTCACACCCTCAACTTAAGTAAAAGTAGAAGTACTCACACCCTCAACTTAAGTAAAAGTAAAAGTACTCACACCCTCAACTTAAGTAAAAGTAGAAGTACTCACACCCTCTACTTAAGTAAAAGTAGAAGTGCTCACACCCTCAACTTAAGTAAAAGTAAAAGTACTCACACCCTCTACTTAAGTAAAAGTAGAAGTGCTCACACCCTCTACTTAAGTAAAAGTAAAATACTCTACTTAAGTAGAAGTACTCACACCCTCTACTTAAGTAAAAGTAGAATTACTCACACCCTCTACTTAAGTAAAAGTAGAAGTACTCACACCCTCTACTTAAGTAAAAGTAGAAGTACTCACACCCTCTACTTAAGTAAAAGTAGAAGTACTCACGCCCTCTACTTAAGTAAAAGTAGAAGTACTCACGCCCTCAATTTAAGTAAAAGTAGAACTACTCACACCCTCTACTTAAGTAAAAGTAGAAATACTCACACCCTCAACTTAAGTAGAAGTACTCACACCCTCTACTTAAGTAAAAGTAGAAGTACTCACACCCTCAACTTAAGTAAAAGTACTCACGCCCTCAACTTAAGTAAAAGTAGAAGTACTCACACCCTCAACTTAAGTAAAAGTAAAAGTACTCACACCCTCTACTTAAGTAAAAGTAGAAGTGCTCACACCCTCAACTTAAGTAAAAGTAAAAGTACTCACACCCTCTACTTAAGTAAAAGTAGAAGTGCTCACACCCTCTACTTAAGTAAAAGTAGAAGTACGCACACCCTCAACTTAAGTAAAAGTAGAAGTACTCTAACCCTCAACTTAAGTAAAAGTAGAAGTGCTCACACCCTCTACTTAAGTAAAGTAAAACTACTCTACTTAAGTAGAAGTACTCACACCCTCTACTTAAGTAAAAGTAGAATTACTCACGCCCTCTACTTAAGTAAAGTAGAAGTACTCACACCCTCTACTTAAGTAAAAGTAGAAGTGCTCACACCCTCAACTTAAGTAAAAGTAAAAGTACTCACACCCTCTACTTAAGTAAAAGTAGAAGTGCTCACACCCTCTACTTAAGTAAAAGTAGAAGTACGCACACCCTCAACTTAAGTAAAAGTAGAAGTACTCTACACCCTCAACTTAAGTAAAAGTAGAAGTACTCACACCCTCAACTTAAGTAAAAGTAGAAGTACTCACACCCTCTACTTAAGTAAAAGGAGAAGTACTCACACCCTCTAATTAAGTAAAAGTAGAAGTACTCACACCCTCTACTTACGTAAAAGTAGAAGTACTCACACCCTCTACTTAAGTAAAAGTAGAAGTACTATCGCCCTCAACTTAAGTAAAAGTAGAAGTACTCACACCCTCAACTTAAGTAAAAGTAAAAGTACTCACACCCTCTACTTAAGTAAAAGTAGAAGTGCTCACACCCTCAACTTAAGTAAAAAGTACTCACACCCTCTACTTAAGTAAAAGTAGAAGTGCTCACACCCTCTACTTAAGTAAAAGTAGAAGTACTCACACCCTCAACTTAAGTAAAAGTAGAAGTACTCACACCCTCAACTTAAGTAAAAGTAGAAGTGCTCACACCCTCAACTTAAGTAAAAGTAAAAGTACTCACACCCTCTACTTAAGTAAAAGTAGAAGTGCTCACACCCTCTACTTAAGTAAAAGTAAAAGTACTCTACTTAAGTAGAAGTACTCACACCCTCTACTTAAGTAAAAGTAGAAGTACTCACGCCCTCTACTTAAGTAAAAGTAGAAGTACTCACGCCCTCAACTTAAGTAAAAGTACTCACACCCTCTACTTAAGTAAAAGTAGAAGTGCTCATACCCTCTACTTAAGTAAAAGTACTCTACTTAAGTAGAAGTACTCACACCCTCTATTTAAGTAAAAGTAGAAGTACTCACGCCCTCTACTTAAGTAAAAGTAGAAGTACTCACGCCCTCAACTTAAGTAAAAGTAGAAGTACTCACACCCTCTACTTAAGTAAAAGTATAAGTACTCACACCCTCTACTTAAGTAAAAGTAGAAGTACTCACACCCTCTACTTAAGTAAAAGTAGAAGTACTCACGCCCTCTACTTAAGTAAAAGTAGAAGTACTCACGCCCTCAATTTAAGTAAAAGTAGAACTACTCACACCCTCTACTTAAGTAAAAGTAGAAGTACTCACGCCCTCAACTTAAGTAAAAGTAGAAGTACTCACACCCTCAACTTAAGTAAAAGTAGAAGTACTCACACCCTCTACTTAAGAAAAAGTAGAAATACTCACACCCTCTACTTAAGTAAAAGTAAAAGTACTCACACATTCTACTTAAGTAGAAGTGCTCACACCCTCAATGTAAGTAAAAGTAGAAGTACTCACACCCTCTACTTAAGTAAAAGGAGAAGTACTCACACCCTCTACTTAAGTAAAAGTAGAAGTACTCACACCCTCAACTTAAGTAAAAGTAGAAGTACTCACACCCTCAACTTAAGTAAAAGTACAAGTACTCACACCCTCTACTTAAGTAAAAGTAGAAGTGCTCACACCCTCAACTTAAGTAAAAGTAAAAGTACTCACACCCTCTACTTAAGTAAAAGTAGAAGTACTCACACCCTCAACGTAAGTAAAAGTAGAAGTACTCACACCCTCAACTTAAGTAAAAGTAAAAGTACTCACACCCTCAACTTAAGTAAAAGTAGAAGTACTCACACCCTCTTCCTAAGTAAAAGTAGAAGTGCTCACACCCTCAACTTAAGTAAAAGTAAAAGTACTCACACCCTCTACTTAAGTAAAAGTAGAAGTGCTCACACCCTCTACTTAAGTAAAAGTAAAAGTACTCTACTTAAGTAGAAGTACTCACACCCTCTACTTAAGTAAAAGTAGAAGTACTCACGCCCTCTACTTAAGTAAAAGTAGAAGTACTCACACCCTCTACTTAAGTAAAAGTAGAAGTACTCACACCCTCTACTTAAGTAAAAGTAGAAGTACTCACACCCTCTACTTAAGTAAAAGTAGAAGTACTCACACCCTCTACTTAAGTAAAAGTAGAAGTACTCACACCCTCTACTTAAGTAAAAGTAGAAGTACTCACACCCTCTACTTAAGTAAAAGTAGAAGTACTCACACCCTCTACTTAAGTAAAAGTAGAAGTACTCACACCCTCTACTTAAGTAAAAGTAGAATTACTCACGCCCTCTACTTAAGTAAAAGTAGAAGTACTCACACCCTCTACTTAAGTAAAAGTAGAAGTACTCACACCCTCTACTTAAGTAAAAGTAGAAGTACTCACGCCCTCTACTTAAGTAAAAGTAGAAGTACTCACGCCCTCAATTTAAGTAAAAGTAGAACTACTCACACCCTCTACTTAAGTAAAAGTAGAAATACTCACACCCTCAACTTAAGTAGAAGTACTCACACCCTCTACTTAAGTAAAAGTAGAAGTACTCACACCCTCAACTTAAGTAAAAGTAGAAGTACTCACACCCTCTACTTAAGTAAAAGTAGAAGTGCTCACACCCTCAACTTAAGTAAAAGTAAAAGTACTCACACCCTCTACTTAAGTAAAAGTAGAAGTGCTCACACCCTCTACTTAAGTAAAAGTAGAAGTACGCACACCCTCAACTTAAGTAAAAGTAGAAGTACTCTAACCCTCAACTTAAGTAAAAGTAGAAGTACTCACACCCTCAACTTAAGTAAAAGTAGAAGTACTCACACCCTCTACTTAAGTAAAAGGAGAAGTACTCACACCCTCTAATTAAGTAAAAGTAGAAGTACTCACACCCTCTACTTAAGTAAAAGTAGAAGTACTATCGCCCTCAACTTAAGTAAAAGTAGAAGTACTCACACCCTCAACTTAAGTAAAAGTAAAAGTACTCACACCCTCTACTTAAGTAAAAGTAGAAGTGCTCACACCCTCAACTTAAGTAAAAAGTACTCACACCCTCTACTTAAGTAAAAGTAGAAGTGCTCACACCCTCTACTTAAGTAAAAGTAAAAGTACTCTACTTAAGTAGAAGTACTCACACCCTCTACTTAAGTAAAAGTAGAAGTACTCACGCCCTCTACTTAAGTAAAAGTAGAAGTACTCACGCCCTCAACTTAAGTAAAAGTAGAAGTACTCACACCCTCTACTTAAGTAAAAGTATAAGTACTCACACCCTCTACTTAAGTAAAAGTAGAAGTACTCACACCCTCTACTTAAGTAAAAGTAGAAGTACTCACGCCCTCTACTTAAGTAAAAGTAGAAGTACTCACGCCCTCAACTTTAAGTAAAAGTAGAACTACTCACACCCTCTACTTAAGTAAAAGTAGAAGTACTCACGCCCTCAACTTAAGTAAAAGTAGAAGTACTCACACCCTCAACTTAAGTAAAAGTAGAAGTACTCACACCCTCTACTTAAGTAAAAAGTAGAAATACTCACACCCTCTACTTAAGTAAAAGTAAAAGTACTCACACCCTCTACTTAAGTAAAAGTAGAAGTGCTCACACCCTCAATGTAAGTAAAAGTAGAAGTACTCACACCCTCTACTTAAGTAAAAGGAGAAGTACTCACACCCTCTACTTAAGTAAAAGTAGAAGTACTCACACCCTCAACTTAAGTAAAAGTAGAAGTACTCACACCCTCAACTTAAGTAAAAGTAGAAGTACTCACACCCTCTACTTAAGTAAAAGTAGAAGTGCTCACACCCTCAACTTAAGTAAAAGTACTCACACCCTCTACTTAAGTAAAAGTAGAAGTACTCACACCCTCTTCCTAAGTAAAAGTAGAAGTGCTCACACCCTCAACTTAAGTAAAAGTAAAAGTACTCACACCCTCTACTTAAGTAAAAGTAGAAGTGCTCACACCCTCTACTTAAGTAAAAGTAAAAGTACTCTACTTAAGTAGAAGTACTCACACCCTCTACTTAAGTAAAAGTAGAATTACTCACGCCCTCTACTTAAGTAAAAGTAGAAGTACTCACACCCTCTACTTAAGTAAAAGTATAAGTACTCACACCCTCTACTTAAGTAAAAGTATAAGTACTCACACCCTCTACTTAAGTAAAAGTAGAAGTACTCACACCCTCTACTTAAGTAAAAGTAGAAGTACTCACGCCCTCTACTTAAGTAAAAGTAGAAGTACTCACACCCTCAATTTAAGTAAAAGTAGAACTACTCACACCCTCTACTTAAGTAAAAGTAGAAATACTCACACCCTCAACTTAAGTAGAAGTACTCACACCCTCTACTTAAGTAAACGTAGAAGTACTCACACCCTATACTTAAGTAAAAGTAGAAGTACTCACACCCTCTACTTAAGTAAAAATAGAAGTACTCACACCCTCTACTTAAGTAAAAGTAGAAGTACTCACACCCTCTACTTAAGTAAAAGTAGAAGTACTCACGCCCTCAACTTAAGTAAAAGTAGAAGTACTCACACCCTCAACTTAAGTAAAAGTAGAAGTACTCACACCCTCTACTTAAGTAAAAGTAGAAATACTCACACCCTCTACTTAAGTAAAAGTAGAAGTATTCACACCCTCTACTTAAGTAAAAGTAGAAGTACTCACACCCTCTACTTAAGTAAAAGTAGAAGTACTCACACCCTCTACTTAAGTAAAAGTAGAAATACTCACACCCTCAACTTAAGTAGAAGTACTCACACCCTCTACTTAAGTAAAAGTAGAAGTACTCACGCCCTCTACTTAAGTAAAAGTAGAAGTACTCATGCCCTCTACTTAATTGAAAGTAGAAGTACTCACGCCCTCAACTTAAGTAAAAGTAGAAATACTCACACCCTCTACTTAAGTAAAAGTAGAAGTAATCACACCCTCAATTTAAGTAAAAGTAGAAGTAATCACGCCCTCTACTTAAGTAAAAGTAGAAGTACTCACGCCCTCAACTTAAGTCAAAGTAGAGGTACTCACACCCTCAACTTAAGTAAAAGTAGAAGTACTCACACCCTCTACTTAAGTAAAAGTATAAGTACTCACACCCTCTACTTAAGTAAAAGTAGAAGTACTCACACCCTCTACTTAAGTAAAAGTAGAAGTACTCACGCCCTCTACTTAAGTAAAAGTAGAAGTACTCACGCCCTCAATTTAAGTAAAAGTAGAACTACTCACACCCTCTACTTAAGTAAAAGTAGAAGTACTCACGCCCTCAACTTAAGTAAAAGTAGAAGTACTCACACCCTCAACTTAAGTAAAAGTAGAAGTACTCACACCCTCTACTTAAGAAAAAGTAGAAATACTCACACCCTCTACTTAAGTAAAAGTAAAAGTACTCACACCCTCTACTTAAGTAAAAGTAGAAGTGCTCACACCCTCAATGTAAGTAAAAGTAGAAGTACTCACACCCTCTACTTAAGTAAAAGGAGAAGTACTCACACCCTCTTCTTAAGTAAAAGTAGAAGTACTCACACCCTCAACTTAAGTAAAAGTAGAAGTACTCACACCCTCAACTTAAGTAAAAGTACAAGTACTCACACCCTCTACTTAAGTAAAAGTAGAAGTGCTCACACCCTCAACTTAAGTAAAAGTAAAAGTACTCACACCCTCTACTTAAGTAAAAGTAGAAGTACTCACACCCTCTTCCTAAGTAAAAGTAGAAGTGCTCACACCCTCAACTTAAGTAAAAGTAAAAGTACTCACACCCTCTACTTAAGTAAAAGTAGAAGTGCTCACACCCTCTACTTAAGTAAAAGTAAAAGTACTCTACTTAAGTAGAAGTACTCACACCCTCTACTTAAGTAAAAGTAGAATTACTCACGCCCTCTACTAAAGTAAAAGTAGAAGTACTCACACCCTCTACTTCAGTAAAAGTATAAGTACTCACACCCTCTACTTAAGTAAAAGTAGAAGTACTCACACCCTCTACTTAAGTAAAAGTATAAGTACTCACACCCTCTACTTAAGTAAAAGTAGAAGTACTCACACCCTCTACTTAAGTAAAAGTAGAAGTACTCACGCCCTCTACTTAAGTAAAAGTAGAAGTACTCACGCCCTCAATTTAAGTAAAAGTAGAACTACTCACACCCTCTACTTAAGTAAAAGTAGAAATACTCACACCCTCAACTTAAGTAGAAGTACTCACACCCTCTACTTAAGTAAAAGTAGAAGTACTCACACCCTATACTTAAGTAAAAGTAGAAGTACTCACACCCTCTACTTAAGTAAAAATAGAAGTACTCACACCCTCTACTTAAGTAAAAGTAGAAGTACTCACACCCTCTACTTAAGTAAAAGTAGAAGTACTCACGCCCTCAACTTAAGTAAAAGTAGAAGTACTCACACCCTCAACTTAAGTAAAAGTAGAAGTACTCACACCCTCTACTTAAGTAAAAGTAGAAATACTCACACCCCTACTTAAGTAAAAGTAGAAGTATTCACACCCTCTACTTAAGTAAAAGTAGAAGTACTCACACCCTCTACTTAAGTAAAAGTAGAAGTACTCACACCCTCTACTTAAGTAAAAGTAGAAATACTCACACCCTCAACTTAAGTAGAAGTACTCACACCCTCTACTTAAGTAAAAGTAGAAGTACTCATGCCCTCTACTTAAGTAAAAGTAGAAGTACTCATGCCCTCTACTTAATTGAAAGTAGAAGTACTCACGCCCTCAACTTAAGTAAAAGTAGAAATACTCACACCCTCTACTTAAGTAAAAGTAGAAGTAATCACACCCTCAATTTAAGTAAAAGTAGAAGTAATCACGCCCTCTACTTAAGTAAAAGTAGAAGTACTCACGCCCTCAACTTAAGTAAAAGTAGAGGTACTCACACCCTCTACTTAAGTAAAAGTAGAAGTACTCACACCCTCTACTTAAGTAAAAGTAGAAGTACTCACGCCCTCAACTTAAGTAAAAGTAGAAGTACTCAAGCCCTCAACTTAAGTAAAAGTAGAAGTACTCACGCCCTCAACTTAAGTAAAAGTAGAAATACTCACGCCCTCTACTTAAGTAAAAGTAGAAGTACTCACGCCCTCAACTTAAGTAAAAGTAGAAGTACTCACGCCCTCAACTTAAGTAAAAGTAGAAGTACTCACACCCTCAACTTAAGCAAAAGTAGAAGTACTCACACCCTCTACTTAAGTAAAAGTAGAAGTACTCACACCCTCTACTTAAGTAAAAGTAGAAGTACTCACGCCCTCAACTTAAGTAAAAGTAGAAGTACTCACGCCCTCAACTTAAGTAAAAGTAGAAGTACTCACGCCCTCAACTTAAGTAAAAGTAGAAGTACTCACGCCCTCTACTTAAGTAAAAGTAGAAGTACTCACGCCCTCAACTTAAGTAAAAGTAGAAGTACTCACGCCCTCAACTTAAGTAAAAGTAGAAGTACTCACGCCCTCAACTTAAGTAAAAGTAGAAATACTCACGCCCTCTACTTAAGTAAAAGTAGAAGTACTCACGCCCTCAACTTAAGTAAAAGTAGAAGTACTCACGCCCTCAACTTAAGTAAAAGTAGAAGTACTCACGTCCTCAACTTAAGTAAAAGTAGAAGTACTCACACCCTCAACTTAAGCAAAAGTAGAAGTACTCACACCCTCTACTTAAGTAAAAGTAGAAGTACTCACACCCTCTACTTAAGTAAAAGTAGAAGTACTCACGCCCTCAACTTAAGTAAAAGTAGAAGTACTCACGCCCTCAACTTAAGTAAAAGTAGAAGTACTCACGCCCTCTACTTAAGTAAAAGTAGTAGTAGAAAAGTACACCATTTACCTTTGAACTGTAGTGGGGTAGAAGTACAGAGTAGCTCAAAATGGTAATACCTCAAGTAAAGTACAAGTACCTCAAAATTGTACTTAAGTAAATGTACGTGGTTACTTCTCACCTCTGACTACAGGCTATTTGTTCAGAACAATTCGATGTGATTTTGTCGACTGTATCTTTGGAGACTGTATGTTTCACATGAAGCAGGTTCATTTGTATTTTCCAAGCCAAGCCTAGATAGCCAGGTGATGTAATGAGGTAAAACTCACGGAAACATTACACAACTGTTTCAACGGGATGTTCTGTTCTCCCTGATCACCTTTGCCTGAGGGACCCTTTTTTCAAACGGTATACAGGTCATAAACATTGTGTAAAACATCTTATCTGCCGTCTCCTTGAACTGTCAGGCTGAAACAGAGAGACAACTTATCTCTAATATCACTCCTCAATATACCGGAAATTATGTTTTTCTCATATTGTACTTCTAATATATTTCCAAACATATATTACACAGCAGCGTTCATGTGTTAGTGAGCCTACTTTTCACATGCATTCAGTCTATTAAAGTTGAAAACATGTTCAAACATCTCAAGTCTTAGTTGATTAAAAAAATACTTACCCTTCATATTTCCACTTGTTATAAATAAGCCTGTTTTAAGGAAGGAGCTGTAACACTTTATGTAACTAATTAAATAAACCCTCCACCTTATTTTAAACTTCATACAGGTCGTAAACAGTGCATCTTATCTGTCGTCTCCTTGAACTGTCAGAGGCGGAAAAGTCATCTCTAATCTCACTCTGAACAGGACATTTCCCGAACTCAATAAAGACAGCATGACTGATTCCCAAAGAAGTTTAGTCATACCCACAAAGGAATACTTTACACAATTACAAAATATAACACAATCATTTCCCAAATTGGGATTAATAAAGTATATGTCTTTGGGATTATTAAAGTGTATTACATGGTTTAGTTGAATACTCGATTCTGATTGGTCAATTCAGAACACGTAACGTTAATCCAGTAGTACAGACCGCTGTCAAGGGTTTATTGACCGTTGCTAAGGACGCTCACATCTGCACAAAGAAGTCTGGTGGATTTAACTGTATACAGTTTTAAAAATGTGTCTTGTATATATAAATATACATATAGGTATATACATATTTGCACACATATTTCTATATTTTATATAGATTTGTTTTTATATTCAAGATTGTGGGAAACAGTATTTCGATCTCTCTGTCTGTACACAAACTGAAAGATTGACAATGAAGTTGACTTTGACTTGATTCGTCATCTTCACATTCAGCGGATCATAGTTTAACTCCCCTTATTATTTCACTGTTAATAAGTGTTTATTCTTATTTAACTTTTATTGGTGTATATTCTGTTGTCTCGTCAAATGTGTAAGTTATATTTATGTATTTTGTCCGTCATTTCCTGTTATATTTTGCACTTACCTCTTGTCTTTAATTTCAGGCCCTGTTTTCTTCCTCCCCCTGTGTGTTTTCCCGCCATCATCAGCGTCCCTGATTGTCCCCACCTGTCCCCTCTCACCTCATGTCCTGTCTCTCCCCTGTCCTGTGTCAGTTCGTCTCGTTTGTTTCCCCGAATGGTCGTGCCAAGCCTCGGCTCTGAAAGGATCGCTTTCTCTCATGTCGGGTTTTGATATTTTGTTGGCTTAAGTTTTTATGAAGTCCTCTTCTTGTTATGCTCGTTTGTTCCTCCTTGTGAGCGCCTTTTGGTATTTCCAGCACCTACCCCGTTAAGAGGGATTACCTAAATATACCTTTTTTTACATTCAAGACTTTGTCTCGTGCGTTTGGGTTCAGTTTGTGTCGAGGCCCTGACATGTTCCTTGTGTAATACCTGTGCTTCTTCTTAATCTGTTGCTGCCTTGACACTTGAATTTGACACAGGGATTATTAAAGTCCATTTCACCTTATCTTAAATGTTAAAAACAGACGAGCAGTCTCCAGCTTCTGTTCCCGCCTAAAAAAAAACATGATTTTCTTTCACATTTTTCCACAGAGAAAAGTAGAGACCGACTTTCTGACCTTTTGATTTATTTCTCCTTCGATATTTCACTTGGCAGACATTTAGAGTATCCTGTAGTGCAGTGATTTATGATCTACTCATCACGGTTAAAAAAATAGACAAAAGGCTTACTAAAGAACAAAAATAGGAACTTGTATCCTAAAACTGAAGGCCTATAAGTCTTTAATGCATTATAAACATATGGATATGTGATAATCTGCTTAAAGCACTGTTTAACGAAAGCTTTAAACACTCATCATACATATTCAAAATAGTTTAAAACAAGTCATTTTAAAACTGACTCATTCGGTCAATATTATAAAACCATTCATATTTCTTTAAAAGGTATTTTAAGGGAAGATATTTACTATGTTTTACTTTAATTCTCGTAGTTGTTATACACAATGCAGTATAATGTGATTTAAATATAATCTAAGAAGGCGTTAGGTGCTTCAAGTTAAACATTAAGGTTTCTGCGTTGTTCTATTAACATGACAGTACATGTTAGACGCTTTTATCCAAAGCGACTTACATACTCCATACTGAGTGCAATCCCCACAGGAGCTCTTTGGGGTTAAAGCGTCCCAGGGACACAACGACATGCTGACTGCAGTGGGGTTTGAACCTGTGACCCCCTGATCCCAACTCCAACGCACTAGTCCACTGCGCCACACACCTTAAACCACCAAATGACTACTTAGTGTCTAATTCTCTCTTTATTAAACAACTGATGTCGATGAGTGACCAGAAATGATGAATAATTATAAAACGGGTTCTCTCAAGTTCTTAAAATGATTTACATGAATATTGTTATACATATTAATGAGTGCTATAGCTGTGATAATTACGTGGTAAAAGCTGATTTTAATGCATGAAAGAGACGTTATGAGAAGTGGGACGAATACATCATTTCTGATTCTGAACAATAAAAGCAGTCGATTTAAAAAATACATGAAGTTAACATCCTATTATTCACAGGCTTCAGGCACATTAATGCAAATAAACGCACATAAAGTGGCTGAATGCTTCATGTTCATGGTGTAAATGCATTGCAAACATCGTAGTAGATAGATCATATAATCTGAAGTATAAAGAAAAAGAAACGCCGTTCTGAGAATAAAGAAATATGAAAAAACGGAAATGTTGACTTTAATTAAATCTATTATGTCAACAGAGTAAACATAACTGTATTAGGTTAGTTTAAAACAATAATATAAAGTTTAATGAATAGAAAACTTTAAAGGTCACCTATCATGCTATTTATAGGCGATAGCATGGGTCTTAGATATATAAAACACATGTCTATGAAGTGTTTTGCTCAAAATACCAAACAGATCACCCATTCTACCCACGCCTCATATCCCTCTGTTTCACTTCCTGTTTCTAAAGTGCTGATTTGGGGATAAAGCTTTAAAGAGGAGGGGTCTGAGCTCATGCGGGACCCGGCAGCTACCGTCTAAACTAAATGCTGCCGTGATGAAACGCCATATCATGGATTATCAAGGCTCTGAAACAGTCATGGAGCTCAAAGGCTTTCTCTCTTGCCGGTTACACCACAAGTGAGTTCCTTTCTACTTCCTGCTTCTTCACACACATGCTCTCCAGCACAGGTTAGCTCTGAGTGCTAGCCATGCTAATGTAAACACCGACCATATTACGTCCAAAACAGTCGGGCATTGTTTCTGATAGCAACGTTTCTGATTGGCCCGTGGGTCCACATTTCAGATGTTACGTCATAGCGGACGCAAATCTGGATCAGCTCCGTTGTTCCCCGTTTTTAGCGATTTGGGTACGGAGGAAAAGAGAGAGGGTTTATTTCCTGACGCTGCGTGAGTTCCCCTGACGCACCGGGGACACATGTTTCTGTAGAAAAGACATCAAAACGTGCATTTTGCATGATAGGTCCCCTTTAACATTATTGACTTCAACTAACCTAATACAGTTATGTGAACTCTGTTGACATAATACATTTAATTAAAGTCAATATATCCGCTTTTCCCCGTGTAGAAACATTTATTAAAATACCTTTTTCTCTGACAATCACACACTAGAGGTGCGAGTGTGTATCTATTTCCAGCTCTGATATATAATGATGTGTTTCTCCAGCACTGACGTGGATGACCGGTGCCGTAATTGTCCTTTTTCTGCATAACGGTTACCAAGAAAAAGATGATTATAGTGATCATCATTCATTGCGTCATGTTGATGATTCCTCCGTGCACCACTTCATCACGGGAGCTTTATTCTCCGTCACCCATTTGATGTTGGCCGTGGTTTTCTCGATCGCCTGCTCCAACGCCAAGGTGGCCGAGCCAAATCCAACATGGAGGTTGTCTTCTTTAAATTTCATCAGCTGGAGGAAGAAGAAGAAAGGATGTTGAGAAAAACTGAATTTCTGCACTTATTGGAACAAGACAGTAACTAAAACAAAACACAACCACAAGATTACTGCCATGACAACCATTAAAGATACAAATGCAGACACATCCACAACATGGTGACAATGAATACATAGCAATACAAAAATAAATAAATATACATAGTGTTTTGTAATTCATCGAAAAAAGCATTTTAAACGTTTAAAATAAGTTAAGAGTTGTATATTCGGTGGGAAGTTATTCCAGTCTGAAGGAGCTTTGACCTGAAATGATCTTAAACTGTTGGATACTGAAGGAGTTGAATTATGGTGTGGACTCAAATGAAGGAAGGTTTGTTTAGTTATAGCTGCGGGAGCTTCATACCTCCTGCAACTCAACCTCAGTGGAGAACCTCTTGGTGATGCCGCTGATGAGGTTAGAGAAGGAAAAAGATCCTTTTCCGTACCTGATAAGGAAAGAGGTAGTTTTATTGTGATTTAATCAGCAGAAGGAAATCATTCAAATCCTGCCGTTGACCTCTGTCTGGGACACCAGATAAACATCTCTCTGAAGGGAGGAGTCTGCAAACAATTCAGCTGGTTTCGGACACGCAAAAAAACACTTACTAAATCAGAGAGAGAGAGAGAGAGAGAGCGAGAGAGAGAGAGAGAGAGAGAGAGCGAGAGAGAGAGCGAGAGAGAGAGCGAGAGAGAGCGAGCGAGAGAGCGAGAGAGAGAGAGCGAGAGCGAGAGAGCGAGAGAGAGAGCGAGAGAGAGCGAGAGAGCGAGAGAGCGAGAGAGAGAGAGCGAGAGGGCGAGAGAGCGAGAGGGCGAGCGAGCAAGAGCGAGCAAGAGCGAGAGAGAGCAAGAGAAAGCGAGCGAGAGAGAGAGAGAGAGAGAGAGCGAGAGAGAGAGAGAGATCTCACGTGTTGAAAAGGTAGCTCCATCTCCCTCTGACGAAGTTCCAGGCGAGCGGCATCCCCACCACGTTTCCTGCGATGCTCCGGATGGTCGAGGTGGCGTCCTGCTTGCGGATCTTCGTTGTGTCTAAGGTGTACTCCAGGTACCTGCATCAATAAAACACATTTCCTTTCAAAACAGAAACTCAGAGGAAAAACATCAGAGGCCTGTACTACGAAGCCGGATGTTCGCTTACTTTTAGATTTAGATTTTTAGATTTTCGCTAACTTCAGGGAAAACTCGGGGTTTCCGTCTTTAGCGGGCTGGATCTCCATGGTAACTTATGCTGAGCGGCTAGCCTGGGGCCTATACTACGAATCAGGATTTTCGTTTAGCAAGATAACTTCAGGGATTTCCGGTTCTACGAAGCTGGTTCACTTTTTAGCGGGCTATATAACTTATCCTGGAACCTAGCCTGCGCCGGAGCAGGACAGGTTCCAGGATAAGAGATCAACTGTGCGAAATTCTTCTTCTTCTTTGCTTTAATGGCGAATCGCTTCCGCTTGGAGCATATCGCCACTATACTGTTGATTTATTTAATGTATAAACTGCCCATATAGTTCATGTAGAACAGTGTTCACGTAAGCCTGCACATTGCTTTCATTGAATGTAACCGTTTCAATAAGGATACATCCATTACAGGTTGAGGTAGAAACCGGGGAACAGTTGATAACAACAGTGTGCAGAGTTTAAAGCGATCAAGTCATATGACAGGATAAAGGAAATACAGTTTAAACTGCCGTTGCAGTTCAAATCACCGACTGTGTGAACGTGAACAGTAATAGAATATCACCTCTCATCTTCAGAGCAATCTGACTATTATAACATTAGCGTTAAGAAAGCTTACTAATCTGCCACAACATAAGTAACCGGATCTGAGTAACATTACGTACAGTCCGCGGCACTGTGAGTGCAGACGTCGATGTGTGCCATTATCATTCATATCACTTCATAATGTATCATATATCTCCTGATCTGAGTCAGCTTCTTGGGCCGTATCTGGCCGTGCAACGCTCACAGTGTCATATACTGGATGACGCTGCGCTGTCAGTGCGCTTCTCCATGTTTCTGATTGGTCGAATGCTGCTAACCCCGCCCCTTTTATGTGAACGCGCATCTAACTAGCTGGCTTGAGCGATCTTCTTGATAACCTGCGTCGTAGGACCGTTTAGGGCAGTGCTTCTCAAAGTGTGGTCCGCGGAACACTGGTGGTCCGTGAGCGCCCCCAAATGGTCCGTGAGTATATTGGTAACATTTCACATTTGAAATAAATACATTTAAGTTTTCCGCACTCTCGCGGGAATATCTCCGCAATCGAACGAGCTTAAGTTTCACTTTTGATTGCATGATATAGCCAAGATAAACACCTTCGTCACACATGTTGCCACTTGTTTGTACCATTTTAAGGCGATTTGTAAAAAACGATGTGTTTTTGGATATTTGTGGAGTTAGGTGGTCCGCGAGTGTTTTTTTATTGGTTAAGTGGTCCTTGGTATGAACAAGTTTGAGAAACACTGGTTTAGGGAGAGCGCGTATGTTTTGGATTAGGCCAACCGGCTAACTCAAACATATCCAGGTTATGTTGAACCGGCTTCGTAGCACAGGCCCCAGGAGCATGAAATAAAGAGTGAGACAGTTGTTGGTGTTTGTGCTAACTGTTATCCGGTCGATAGTCAATAGAGCTTTTAATTAAGTATTCAGACAGCATGGTGGCTTAAATAAACTGAAACACTGACTTTAATTAAATGTATTATGTCACTGAACTGTATATAACTGTATTAGGTTAGTTGAAAGCCCCTAACTCTAATATTAAGTTAAACCTATTCAAACTATAACCCTAACACACTTAATTCAAGTCAACGGTTCAGGTGTTTTTAATGTATGTTCACAGGGCATACGTCGCCCGATAGGTAACGTCTAAGTTTGCCTTTTGAATTGCCACAGAACAACCACTAATGGATGTTTCAAATGCAAAAGTCATTTCTGTGCATTGTATTGTCTTGATGACAGATTTTAAAAGAACAACAGTTTTTTTTCTTGTCCTTTTTCTTGCCTCGCTTACCCTATGGTAAAAAACCATACTTATTCGATAACTTGAATTACACTAGAATAAAAAGAAGATTTACTATCAACCGAAAAGCAATCAAAAAAATGGATAACTATTAAATAATATCAGTCAGTATATCTCTCTCTAGGTCGTCCTCAGACGAGCCCTCCATCGTCGCTTCCAGTCATCCCGGTTCCTCATACATCTGGCCAGTTCACCATCATGCGATGTTCCTGCGGACTCCCGCCGCTGGAAGTATAGGATTTGGGATGACTTTGTTCTTCATGGTTGGCTTTACTATGCTGGGGGCGCAAATCCTCTCAGTCCTGTTTTTAGTTCAGAGTGCCCTTCTCCTACAGTAGATGGGTTGCCTTCCATGGCGATGAGCCCCATCTGACCTTGCTATTTTGCCCATAGCTGGGGAGCAGTTTCAGGGAACGGTGCCTTGCTCAGGGACACCTCGGTAGCACTTGGTCTTTCCGGGACTTGAACTGGCGACCTTCCAGTTGCCAAGCCAACTCCCTATGGACTTCGCCACCACCTCCGTATATGACTTCATCAAATGTCTTGCACCCGAAAAAATGTAAGGGCAAATTGAGGAGTATACCATCATTAGGCTTTACGCTGCATGTGATTTCCAAATACCCGCGTTGAACCGATTATAGGACTCTTGATAATCTCTTTTTCAAGATTCATTTTGGGAAATAGGGGAAACGGCCCCTTTACGGATCGCAGAATGCTTTTCTCTGACTGTTTACATTTTTAAGGCGGTCTTTTTGGGCTCACCATCTTCTAACGTTACACTCCGTGACACCATCTTTCTTTGCTGCTCGACAGTTGTTTGATGACTTCGTTGATCACCATTATCTTAAAATTGGCATCGTAACTTCGCCTCTCTTGTTTATTAACTTGCCTACTTTTGATCCACTTTGTTGGAATTGGTCTCTGTGTTTCTCCATCTCTATCTCTCCTGTTGTACTGTTACTTTAAGACGGTGTCCCACTTGGGGAAACACTCGTTTGGCGCGATCAGTTGTTTGTGTAATACATTAAAAGTCTAGACACCGAATATCAGTATTTTTCAGATTATTTTACAGGATAAAAAACCTGGCTTATATTCGTGTCAATACGGCACTGAGGACATTTTAATATTTGGATTCTCCAACGTACCTGTTTAAAAGCGAGGGTGCTTTGGTGCAGGCCATGGCGGCTCGGAGTCTGGTGGCTTCAGATGCTAAAGTGGCGTTTTTGAACATTTTCCACGCAAAATCCCACTCTTCCACACCTCCAGCAGCGATAGCATGGCAGTAAACTGTGCTCTTCAAGTTGGGATGGATCCTAGTCAACATTTAGGCAAAAACCAGAAGATTATTCAAAAGAATGGATCTTGAACACAATGATAAGAATGCTAACGTTTGTATAGTTGTTTAACTAGCTAACTGGGACACATATACACAAACCCTTTTTAACCATGCTATACGGCTTTTGGGAAGGCAATGCTTGGCTGTTAGTCTGGCTAAAATGTGCATGAATTGCCATGAAATTTGGTCCCCAGACATTAGTAATCCCCTGGCTTTTCATCTACACAAAAACAAAAGCCACATAACTTCATTGCTAGCTACATGCTGCTAAAGTCTGTAGAGTCGTTTCAATAGCTAGCTGGGACGAATTAAGACAAACAGCCAAATGTGTTCATATATGAAATCCTAAAATAGATGTAAGTGGTCGTTACTCACGGGTTTAATTGTGGATTTTCCATCCACTCTCCATACCAGCTTTGGATTAGCTCCCTGCAGCCCTTCACCCCCATACTGCATGCCATTCCAATAGCAATGATCTCATTATACCTGAGAAGGGAAATGGTAAAAGAAAAAAAATGCAATATATCACGACCAAACCCGAGACAAACATTTTTTAATATTGCATTGAATTAAATTGTGTCACCAACGGTACCTGCTTCTAAAAAATACATCTTCTGGTGCACGAATTCTTACTGGTCAGTGTGTCCTGTTGGTATTTTGGTCCAGTTAGCTGTAATCATCTTGAAGTACTCAAACAATGGTTCGACTTGGCGTTTGAAGTATGGCTAAAATGAAGATGTATGAGCAACTGTTTGAGGTCCATTTGATTTACACTGTCTTTTTACATTTCTGCTGCTAGCTTCAGAATGAGAAGAATAGAGTGGTGCAGTGATGCCCTATTTTATAACTTAGCATTGCAAGGGCATCTTTGACGAAAAGCCGATGGAATTTTTCCATTGGATTTCGGAATATTGCAGAAAATAAGATCTATGGCCATCATAGCTTTATGATACCTACACATTTTGTTTAGCAGGATAATATCCACATATTAACAACACTTGAACGGGTTTTGAATCGTAATTGCAAATATCCAAATGGAAGAAGCCAACGGTAGGCTTTAATAAAACGACATCACAGTTACATGACTTCACGTCACCACAGCTAAGCTAAAGGCGGCTAATGTTGGGCTATAAAGGAACTAAATCACGGTCACATGACTTCACGTCACCACAGCTAAGCTAAAGGTGGCTAATGTTGGGCTATAAAGGAACTACAGCACGGTCACATGACTTCACGTCACCACCGCTAAGCTAAAGGCGGCTAATGTTGGGCTATAAAGGAACTAAATCACGGTCACATGACTTCAGGTCACCACCGCTAAGCTAAAGGTGGCTAATGTTGGGCTATAAAGGAACTACAGCACGGTCACATGACTTCACGTCCCCACAGCTAAGCTAAAGGAGGCTAATGATGGGCTATAAAGGAACTACAGCACGGTCACATGACTTCACGTCACCACCGCTAAGCTAAAGGCGGCTAATGTTGGGCTATAAAGGAACTAAATCACGGTCACATGACTTCAGGTCACCACCGCTAAGCTAAAGGTGGCTAATGTTGGGCGTGATGACGTTTTAGTCGTCTCATTTGAACACAAATGCCGTTTTTATGTCACATAATAGCTTCATATATTCACCACCACTTACTGAGGCATTTTATGTTATAGAACAAAACGTGATAATCTCCTCAGTTTGCGGTAACCATTGACCTTATTTCAGGCTGAACACATTCAAGAAATCATTGACTTACATAAGAGGGAACAGGGAGTGGTAAATGCTAACTCATTTGCGGGTCTTAGGACTCATTCCTGCACCACTCTATTAGTATTAAAGCAGTTTCACCTGTAAAGCTCCATAGACCTCCGTGCGGTCGAACATGAGGATGTAATAGTTGAGGTTTCTCACGGCCGACTCCCAGGGGATGTATTCTCTTTCATTGGACAGGTATTTGGTCGTTCTCAGGGCCAATGTTGTATCGATTATCTTGGCCCTACACAAAGGAAACATTATTTGCAGACACAGAATGTGTAAAGGATTTAATATTTTAAATACTTAGTAGTCTTTACCTTGCTAGGTTGAATGCATCATCGATGATCTGTGCTCTGTTGATGATTGATAAAGCCTGAAAAATGGAAACAGAACAGCCACTAGTTCGTATGTATCTATTCTTTGTTTATACGAAAGACTTTGTGTCTGCAGTTTCAGAAACCACATTTAACAGGAACATTATTTGAGACAAACAGAAAATCAAATGCCAAGAATAGAAAATGCCAAAGCTAGCAAATGTTTTATTAATCATAACCAGTAAAACCTCCATTTAAGGAACAGGAAATTACGAGTTTAAAGGTCCCATGTCATCCTTATTTGGTTATTACCCGTCCCCTTGCAGGAGCTCCAACAAGCCGTTTAGGATAGAGAGTGAATACACATACTATACAGAGATGCCGTATGAGAAACCAATGTGCGTTTGGAATATTTAACAATATCAATCTATTCTAGTATACCTCAACAATGGAATTATGATAAGTAAATACAATCCAATTGTGTTTCTGAAAGCATTTCATCCAGACTTTGCCCTTTGACCAGCTCTTTACTGGAGGTCCATTATCCTTTTTTGAAAATTAATAAAAATAGGATTTCTCTGTTGTTATGTGTGGGTTAGGGTTACGTAGTGCTACGTTATTGGCCATTGAGGCTCAATTTTAAAGTAAAAGTGACAAACATATTGAGTGTGTGAGTCAGAAACTGTTTTTAAAAAGACATCTAACTAGAACTATCCCAAGTTGATCACTCATTTAGTTCAATTGACAGAAACATTATCACAAACTATACTGATCATTGGTTGATTGTCCCAGAAATGTTTCTTACAAAGTGGTGGAAAATGCTGTGTTCAGTCTCATTTATAAGCGTATTTGATGTTTTTCTGTTCTATTTGACTATTGTATTGATATAGCCCAGTGTTTCTCAAACTTTTTCATACCAAGGACCAAAAAACACTCGCGAACCATCTAACTCCATAAATATCCCAAAACACATCGTTTTTCTAGAACATATTATAAATCGCCTGAAAGTGGTACAAACAAGTGGCAACATGTGTGATGAAGGTGTCGCCCTGGGCTTTATCATGCAATAGAAAGTGAAACTTAAGCTTGTTCCATTGCGGAGATATTCCCGCGAGAGTGCGGAAAACGTAAATGTATTTATTTATTTCAAATGTGAAATGTTACCAATATGCTCACGGACCACTAGGGGGCGCTCACGGACCACCAGGGGTCCGCGGACCACACTTTGAGAAGCACTGATATAGACTAATAGAATAAAGTAGAAAACGATCCGCAGAGTAATCAATAACAAACATTGTCTTTCTGTGTCCAGGTGGTGTATAAATGGCCACTAAAACAACTGTCAATGCATTGAATAAAACATTTTGGCTCACCTGATGGTTGGTGTTGAGCAAGGTGAGGAGCCGATCCCAGTTTTCCGCATCATAGTTGACCCTAAAGTACCCGGAAACATTAGTGTTGGCCAGAACCCAGTCCTCTCCTGAAACTCGCATCATCTCATGGGTGTCTGGTGGAAAATATTAAAGAAAGATATTCAGATGGTCAGTTCTTCCCATGACCAGTGGTTTGAGTCCAAGAATCTGGTATGTATTACAACCATAATACCTGTCTTTTGCAGGAGCCAGTACTGTTGCTGCTCTACGCCTGTCTTCATCCATTTAATCGGGACAAACCATGTGTAACTGGACGGAAACAGAGATAAAGACAGTCCGTTTTTAGTCGTGCGAAACGTCTTTTGGGATGGCGATGTTTGACAGTTAGTTGGGCTAAAATGTGTCACGATATTTGGTACAGATATGCATGTTCCCCAGAGGATTAATCTTACTGACATTGAAACTCCGCTGGCTTTTCATCTAGAACTTTCAGAGTGAAATATCTTAAAGGTGAGGTAGGTGAGTTTCAGAAACCGACTCGAGATACACTTTTTGTTATATTCCATGGAATGCTCTTAACATCCCGATAGCAATGAATATCTGAAGTGCTTTGACAACAAATCCATAAAAAAAATGTAATCTGTAGAAGCCGTAATACTGTAAAAAGTACAACCAATCCATTTAGCCGGCCCGGCTAAAGTAACTGGATGGCCTACCTGCCTGTCAGCCTTCCATCGGGGCACAAACTTATCTCGTGCCCTCATTGGTCATGTGCGCGTTCGTGTGTGTTGGAGGAGGGGCTCTGTGAGGAAGTGGCAGATTTTCTCCGGTTGTGTATTTTCAAATTCTAGCGATCTCGAGCCGGTTTCTCAAACTTACCTACCCCACCTTTAACCATTGGATGATTCATTGTGTACATCCAAGCAAATCTAATACATTTCCAACAGCCTCGACTGAACTCTCCTTTACTTTACTTCATATGTTAAGGTGCAAATTATGTGCCATATCAGCATGTCTGCATACCCACTGGTATTTAATTTGTAGGAGTAGAGGACTGTTTTCACATAATTAAAAAAGCTATACCTTGTTATTTCCAACAAAATCAATTGGTTTATATATAATTAATCAAATGGGATCGACGTCAGTTTAGGGAAGAGTTTGGGGTCCAACACTCTTACTTTATGCCAGAAGATAGCTTTATGCCAGAAATTATATATAAACCAATATGTATACAGAAATACAACGTTGACTTTTTCAAAACCCAACCATCTCGTTTTTGGAGTTAACCTCACCAAGTTGTTTCCGGTAAAGACAAAGAAAAGGAAAACATTTATTTAAAAAAAGACTGAATGCGTGTTGCTGCACATTCCCAGGAAAACAAACACAAATTTAAGGGAATTTCATTTTGTATACAAACTATTTGACAAGGAAATGAAGGAGTGCAGTACGAGTTTGTGCTTAAGCCATGGTGGTAGAACATAATCCAAATTAGGGCTGCTCGATTATGGCAAAAATCATAATCTCGATTATTTGGCTCAATAATTGTAATGGCGATTATTAAATGCGATTATTCATTGACTTTGAAAACATCCAAAAAAAATGTGAACAGTATGTTTGTAACAGTTGATTGCCTTGAACTTTAAGTTTAACTCAACTGAAAAAAAATAATAATAAATAATAATAAAAAAATAATCGTTTTATTTCGATTATGTTGTTTTCGTAATCGTTGCAAGCCATAATCGTAATCGCGATTAAAATACGATTAATTGAGCAGCCCTAATCCAAATGATGGATACTACGTGAATCAATATCTTACATTATACTTTGAACTAGCAGGATAAAGGTTGAATGGTGTTGGGAAAATACTGAATGTACTCTTCCAATGTGAGAGTAACATGATAACAAACGGATCCCAACTGTAGATGAAAAAGTCGGAATTTTGAGAAAAAGTCAGATTTTTGAGATTTTGAGAAAAAGCCAACATTTTGAGAAAGAACTCAGTATTGTGTTCATGACAGGATGTATGATTACCTAAACCAGGGGTGTCAAACTCGAGGCCCGGGGGCCAAATCCGGCCTGCGACCTAATTTTATGTGGCCCGCAAGAGCTTGCTAAGAATATAATATACAGTACAATTGGTGTGTTGAATATTTGCTTTCTATTTGCCCTAGACTTCTGCTTTCAGACGTAGTTATTCAGGAAGGTATTACCAGAACTGATAATAATCCAATGCAGGGCCAACAATGTAATATAATACATTATTTAATATATATTATTACAATTTAAAACCAGCCACTATAATGCTGATGTGGCCCGGGATGAAATTGAGTTTGACACCCCTGACCTAAACCTTGGATATCAGCATGTGAAGGACATTGTTCAGGAACTAGTTGATGCCCTGTATGTGATGACTACTTCCGTTCTGGAGAGGATCAGAAATACATGGATCCTGATATTGAAGCTCAAGACGGGGACCAGTGATTATTAAAAATGTTAAGTATTCAGAAAAAGTCAGAATGTTGTGAAAAAAGTCAGAATTTTGAGGGGAAAAAATCTGAAATTTGAGATTTTTTCAAAATAATTCAGCATTTTGAGAAATAAATCAGAATTTTGAGATTTTGTGAAAAAAAATTCGAATTTTACGATTTTGAGAAAAAAGTCTGAATTTTGAGATTTTGCGAAAAATCTGAATGTTTTAATAAAGTCAGACTTTTTAGAGAAAATCTGAATTTTCTGATTTTCAGAAAAAAGCCAACATTTTGAGAAAACACTCAGTATTTTGTACATGACAGGATGTATGACTACCTACAAGAACCGGTATCCCTCCATCTTGTGACTGTGTAACTCCCTCTCTGGTATATCAGCATGTGAAGGACACTGTTCAGGAACTAGCTGATGCTCTGTATGTGATGACTCCTTCCGTTCTTGAGAGGACCACAGATACATGGATCCTGAGGTTGAAGCTCAGTCAGTGAGAGTTTTCTAACAAATGGATTCCTACCTGAACTGAGAGGGTCTCTCCACCACAGCGTCAGGATCCACCAGGAAGTGCTTCTGGGTAACACTTCCTGTCCGAGTGTCGATGGTGACGACTGGGAAGCCCATCTGAAGAGTCCAGCGGTTCATAATGTCGTGGACAGTGTGAGGAATAACGATACCGGGTGTGTTTTCAACTGCCTGGCAATAAACAGAGAATCACAGGAACTGGGATGAGGGCTTGTCTTTTTCAGAAAAGTCGAAAGATAATCACGGATTTGAACTTGATTCAAGATTTCAAAGGTTTTATTGTGATATGCACAAAAGGATATAGGAATTCTTCTGACCTGAGCTCCTCCAACAACGCAACATATACCATAAAATACAAAAATAAAAATAGTGCAAAGTCTATATACATGTAAATAGAATAGATATGTACAAGAACATAATGTAAAATTAAATATTGTACATTAAGACGAAATTAAATACGGTTTATTGCGGTGATAACTATTTATATAAATAAGTAAACACAAACCATTCTGAAAAACATGAATAATGTCTCGTAACAACCGTAGCATTGTCAACAATGAGCTACAAACTTATTTCTATCAAAACAAGCAGATGCGTGCCGTCAGGAGCGTTTCAAGACACTCTGGGTTAGAAGACAGCTGCCCAACCCGTCTGTGGGGTTCCCCTTCCCAAGTAGCATGGGGGGGCTTTTTCTGGAGATGTCATTACATAGCCATTTCCATGTGGTCATTGCTGTGGACCGATGTGAGTAACCCTCTTTGGGGGCCCTCTACTGGTCTGGGGTCCCAAGCGGTTGCCTACCTTGCCTGTTGGACGACTTTTATCTGCAGCCGAGTGAACAGGGACCGTCTACAAAGTGCGAGGCCGAAAAGTTCTACCAAATGAGGTTTTGTTTGGTACCTCCTATTTCCAAGTATATCAACAACTTGGGGACATCTAATAATAATAATAATAATAATAATAATAATACATGGGACTTGTAGAGCGCTTTTCATGAAACTCAAAGACGCTTTGACAGAGAATTAAGAAGAGAAAAAAAAATAGATGACAAAGAAATACAAAAAGAGATAAACAAAACAGAAAATAGGGGGGGGGGTCAGTGGTTGAATGCAGTGTTGAACAGGTGGGTTTTGAGTGATGTTTTGAATGCTGTGAGGGAGGAAGAATCTCTGATGGATTGGGGTAGTGAGTTCCAGAGGGTGGGTGCAGCAACGGAGAAGGCTCTGTCGCCCCAGGATATAATATATAGGATATCATTTGTTAATTTCCACCACTGCACATGTGTGACTATACAATTTTTTTTCAAACATACTGACCTGCTGCAGATGGTCCCACAGGTCTGTGTACACCGTGTTGCTGAAGGCAAACGTGTTCAGGTAAGACTGAGAAGAGAAAACAGTTATTATGAGCAGGTCAAGCAGTGCTATAATTCAGATGCTGAAGCTGCATTCGACCAGCGGTTCCCAACCTGGTGTGAGTATTGATGCAACCCCCCTGCCTTCACATGCAAACACATGTATCGTTCATAAACTGTCATTTAGGGCTGCAAGATTTTGAGAAAATTACTTGGAGCGATTATTTTGGACTTATATTGCAATTGGGATATGGCTCACTTTTTTAAAGACATTATCCATTACTGTAATTATCATTGAAAAATATCGGAGTTTTATTCTTGCAAGAGCTTTAATGCCTTTTTCCGATCAAACATTTGGCAGTTACTGTGGGCCTCATCGTTCAGCACATATTACTTGTAGAGGCAATATAATGTATAAGCTACTCCCCATTCTAAAATATGTTTTACTTTTAATATTATTAGTTTTTTTCGCCACAACCGTCTGGTGTGGAAATTATTTTTCGGGAACCACTTTATTAGACTACATGTTTTAAAATCATTGTGCTATTAGTCAGAGTCTACAGCTTAGAGGAAGTCACAAATCATTTAAAGATACATCAGACACACAACTGTCAGAGTAACAGTAACTAAGGATGTGGTTTGATTCATCATACCCTCAAACTCTGTCAATTGTACCCACACACACACACACACACACACACACACACACACACACACACACACACACACACACACACACACACACACACACACACACACACACCACACACACACACACACACACACACACACACACACACACACACACACACACACACACACACACACACACACACACACACACACACACACACACACACACACACACACACACGTCAGATTAACAGTAACTAAGGATGTGATTTGATGTATCATACCCACAAACTCTTTCAATGTGACACCCACTGACACACATAAACACACACTCACACAAAGCACACACACACACTCCCAGTGGAAGTCGTTAATGAATAAGCAGGTCTTATTACAGTTTACACTCACACTGAGTCCTTTGACGAACACCGGCTCAGTGAGAAACTCTGAGAGCATCCTGAGCACCGCGGCTCCCTGAGAGACACAACAGATGTGAATAAGTGGCTGGGTTAAATTCTTATAACAACCAGTGGAGTACAAATACTTCGTTACTTTACTTAAGTACATTATTCTGGTATCAGTACTTTACCCCACTACTTATTTTTCTGATGACTTTTTACTTTGACTTCTTACATGTTGAACACAAATACCTGTACTTTCTACTTCTCACATGTTGAACACAAATACCTGTACTTTCTACTTCTTACATGTTGAACACAAATACCTGTACTTTCTACTTCTCTCATGTTGAACTCAAATACCTGTACTTTCTACTTCTTACATGTTGAACCCAAATACCTGTACTTTCTACTTCTTACATGATGAACTCAAATACCTGTACTTTCTACTTCTTACATGTTGAACTCAAATACCTGTACTTTCTACTTCTTACATGTTGAACACAAATACCTGTACTTTCTACTTCTTATATGTTGAACACAAATACCTGTACTTTCTACTTCTTACATGTTGAACACAAATACCTGTACTTTCTACTTCTTACATGTTGAACACAAATACCTGTACTTTCTACTTCTTACATGTTGAACCCAAATACCTGTACTTTCTACTTCTTACATGTTGAACCCAAATACCTGTACTTTCTACTTCTTACATGTTGAACTCAAATACCTGTACTTTCTACTTCTTACATGTTGAACACAAATACCTGTACTTTCTACTTCTTACATGTTGAACACAAATACCTGTACTTTCTACTTCTTACATGTTGAACACAAATACCTGTACTTTCTACTTCTTACATGTTCAACCCAAATACCTGTACTTTCTACTTCTTACACGTTGAACCCAAATACCTGTACTTTCTACTTCTTACATGTTGAACTCAAATACCTGTACTTTCTACTTCTTACATGTTGAACACAAATACCTGTACTTTCTACTTCTTACATGTTGAACCCAAATACCTGTACTTTCTACTTCTTACATGTTGAACCCAAATACCTGTACTTGCTACTTCTTACATGTTTAACCCAAATACCTGTACTTTCTACTTCTTACATGTTGAACTCAAATACCTGTACTTTCTACTTCTCTCATTCTCCAAACAGCTGGTTCCTTTAGTCTGAATGTGTGTTTGGTGCGTGGTCATTATTATTCAGAGTCATTGCGTGCCTATTGGTTGGAACACGATCCGTGTATCCATCACTTCCTGGTCTTCTCTAAAGAAGAGGGACCAATGGAAACGTTGTCATGTTGCCGTTGGTCACCATGGAAACATTCATGAGCTAACAATGACATTATTGTTCTATTGATATAAAGGGAGGTCAGGTACTCTTTAAAGCAGCTGCTAGTTATGGGTACTTTTTACTGAAGTACACTTCAAAGCCTCTTTACTTTTACTTGAGTAAAGAAGTTTAGTCAGTACTTCTACTTTCACCCGAGTATTTTTAAACACGAGTATCTGTGCTTCTACTTCAGTAAAGGATGTGTTACTTTCGCCCTCTCTGGTAACAACAGATCCTAGTTACATGGAGTCAGAGGACAGACCTTGCTGTAGGAGATGGTGTTGAACATCTCGCTGATCTGAGCCGGGGTGTTGACCTCCTCTTCTCTGCGGGACAGAGGGTGAGAGGAGGCGAGAGCGTCCACAGCGAACACTTTTTGGACATCAGACAGGATGATTTGATCTTTCTGCAGACAGAGAGAGACAGAGAAACGTTATAGATGCTATGAGACTTTTACAGAGAGATCAGTGAGGGGGGTATTGGTAAGTCTTAGAAATGAGCCGTGCCTATAAAAAAACATTATTTTAAAAAAGAGAGAAGGCGATAGATTTAGCTGTTAGCAATTTCCATCTGCAGTCCCTGGGAAGGTTCACACAGAATCAACATATACACACAAAAGCATACATAGTCTCGATTAAACGTCCACAGATAAGGGCCAGATTAAATCAACATATAACTACACATTTATCAGTATTACATTCCAAGTTCATTCATTTCACGCTTTTAACCAACCATAGAGTAATACAAAAATACAAATAAAGGACAGTCAGTAAAAACCTGTCTGTGAGCTGTTCATCATTTTCTACATCTTGTCTTGTCTGTCTTTTATAGTAAAGTATCTTGAAGGTGTTAAAAGTTCTCACAATGTTCCAGGTGGGCTCTGCGTAGTCCGCCCCGAGGTATTCGACGTACGACGCGAAGCCCTCGTTCAGCCACAGGTCGTTCCACCACTGCAGAGTCACCAGGTTTCCAAACCACTGAAGAGAAGACGAGAAAACGTTAAATATGTGAAGTTTGAGCTGCGCAGGGAGAGCCCAAGAGCACACAGACGACGGTTTGAACTGAAAACAACCTTTATTCAAGGCAAGTTTATTTATCCAGCAGCTTTCAACACAAGGCAATTCAAAGTGCGCTACATTAATTAACCTGTTAAGCCCCAAGTCGGTTTTTCAGGTCTCAGGCTCGAAAATGACATTCCCAGAACAAATGACTATAACTTAACTTCTAAAAGGGTTAAATTAATAATCTTTGTTCTCAAAGCAATGATAAACCTGTGAGTTGGATGTAGAAAAGTCAGAATCAATATAGATTTTTTTTATTTTAAAGTAAATTCAGATTGAACATAGTAAAAAAATGTAAATTATTGTGTCCGTCCAAAAATAAAAACATTACTTATAGTGAAAACCACCCTTGGATGATGGGATAGTAGACTAAAAGCTTTAGGAATCCAAACTATAACATATAATAAGTACCCTGTATCAAGATTGATGCAAAACAAGTGACATTTGACCTTTTGAGAGAGGTTTAGAAAAAGAAACCCCACCTCTGGGTGCATTTTCCATATTTCTGGATCCCATTGGTCGATTTTGATGATTGACACCTCTTTTGAACCGTTAGAGCCAATAGAATCGAGCGGCATATATTATGGGTCTCAGATATATACAAATATATAAAAAACATGTCTATGAAGTGTTTTGCTCAAAATACCAAACAAATCATGCATTTTAGAAATCCCTCATACCCCTCTATTCCAGCCCTGTTACTAAAGTGCTGATTCTGGAGGAGAGCTAATGCCTGCTCAGAATTATACCGCAGATACAGCTAAATGCTGCCGTGATTAAAGGCCAAATCTGGATCAGTTTTTAGAGATGTGGGAACGGAGGAAAAGACACTTTGTGAGTCTCTTGACACACAGGGACACATACATTTACGTATAAAAGACATCCAAAAGTGCATTTTGCATGATAGGAGACCTTTAAGAGAATACGATGGCAGGGATGTTATTTTCTTACCATGTGAGCGAGTTCATGTGAGATGACGGTGGTGACTATCTCTTTGTTTCTATTAGAGGACATGAAGGGGTCGAACAGCAGGGCCGTCTCTCTGTAGGTCACCAGACCCCAGTTCTCCATCGCCCCGGCGTTAAAGTCAGGGAGAGCGATCTGATCTGGGGAGGACATCAGAAAATACATCAGAAAAAACATCAGAAAATACATCAGAAAAAATATCAGAAAATACATCAGAAATACATCAGAAAAAATATCAGAAATACATCAGAAATACATCAGAAAATACATCAGAAATACATCAGAAAAAATATCAGAAATACATCAGAAATACATCAGAAAAAATATCAGAAATACATCAGAAAAAATATCAGAAATACATCAGAAATACAACAGAAATACATCAGAAATACATCAGAAATACATCAGAAATACAACAGAAAATACATCAGAAATACATCAGAAATACATCAGAAAATACATCAGAAAATACATCAGAAATACATCAGAAAAAATATCAGAAATACATCAGAAATACATCAGAAAATACATCAGAAAATACATCAGAAAATACATCAGAAATACATCAGAAAAAATATCAGAAATACATCAGAAATACATCAGAAAAAATATCAGAAATACATCAGAAATACAACAGAAATACATCAGAAATACATCAGAAATACATCAGAAATACAACAGAAAATACATCAGAAATACATCAGAAATACATCAGAAAATACATCAGAAAATACATCAGAAATACATCAGAAAAAATATCAGAAATACATCAGAAATACATCAGAAAATACATCAGAAAATACAACAGAAATACATCAGAAAATAGATCAGAAAATACATCAGTAAATACATCAGAAATACATCAGAAATACATCAGAAAATACATCAGAAATACATCAGAAATACATCAGAAATACATCAGAAATACATCAGAAAATACATCAGAAAAAATATCAGAAAATACATCAGAAATACATCAGAAATACATCAGAAAATACATCAGAAAAAATATCAGAAAATACATCAGAAATACATCAGAAATACATCAGAAATATATCAGAAAATACATCAGTAAATACATCAGAAATACATCAGAAATACATCAGAAAATACATCAGAAATACATCAGAAATACATCAGAAATACATTAGAAAATACATCAGAAAAAATATCAGAAAATACATCAGAAATACATCAGAAATACATCAGAAAATACATCAGAAAAAATATCAGAAAATACATCAGAAATACATCAGAAATACATCAGAAAATACATCAGAAAATACATCAGTAAATACATCAGAAATACATCAGAAATACATCAGAAAATACATCAGAAATACATCAGAAATACATCAGAAATACATCAGAAATACATCAGAAAATACATCAGAAAAAATATCAGAAAATACATCAGAAATACATCAGAAATACATCAGAAAATACATCAGAAATACATCAGAAATACATCAGAAATACATCAGAAAATACACCAAATGTCTCGAATGGACCATCAAAGCCCTGATGTCCATTGTTCTTTCTGTATTTGGTGGTTTTCCCAACTTTTGGCATATTTTTGTCTCTTTTTTTGCTTGTTTTCTTGTAAGAACTGTCTCACACAGCCATTAGCATGTTTATGGACCCATGGTCTTATTAAGCGCTTTCACTGAACCCTATCATTCAGAGTAGGGGCGGGTCTTCACAGAATACGTTTGGGCAGAGCGTTTGGGGAACAAAATCAAGCTTTTTAAAAGGCGAGTGGATTTTGGCAGGAAGTGAGTGCGGACGAACGATTGAACAATAAAAAGAACGGCTCTCACTAAGTACGACTCGGTTCCCCTCGTTCGTACCAAAGAGCCGTTCAAAAGAATCGGCTCGTTCGCGACCGACACATCACTACTTCACGGCGTATACTGCCACCCGAAGTCCCCGGCCGGAAGTCCCCGTCCCAACTCCTTCCGAGTAAATCGCCAGAACGCCGACACCTCCTCATCAATCCACCGCTCCCATGTTTTATTTTGTGTTGCCATAAGTTAGTCCTTCTCCGTTGGTGAGCTGGGCTAATGCTAATGCTAATAATGCTAATGCGAGCAAATAAAATGGCGGCTTAAAAAAGAAATCTGAGTTTTACGGGGAGTGGTTTGCAATTCGCCCATCCAATCAGAAACTAGGTTCTAGTTCCAGATCTTTTTGGTGTGAACGCAAAATCCCAGGAACTATCGGAACTATTCCTGGGCCTAATGATTCACTATTTGTAGTTCCTTGTAATGTTGTTGCTATCTAAAAAACACTGATAATGTCTGGAAGTTATTAACTCCAACAATTGTTAAAACGTCCACCAGCAATGCAAGACAGGTTTATGTCTTTCCATTGTAATTGAAAGACATAATGCTCGGCTAAGGGAGATGAGAAAGGTCATTAAAATGTCTTTCTTCACAGGAAAATGTTGCATTGACATGTTGACATACCTGACTTTGAGAGTGGGTACGAAGTGTTGTAGTATTTTTCATAAAAGTGAAGGATCGGCCTTGTGACGTTCAGAGCGTAATCTCCCTGTTTGTCTTCTATGGCTTTCCTGCGAGCCCAGATTCGGATCTGCAAAAAAAAGAAAGATAAGATAAGATGGAACTTTATTTATCCCCTCGGGGACGTTCAGGCGTTTATAGCAGCAACCGGGTCAGAGTGCAAATCAGGATTTACCCAAGGTACAAATAAAGACAAAGTGATGAGGTAACTGTTGAAACAAGATATCACGGTAAAACGTTGAGCATTGGTATGAAAATGTTAAATATATCTACACAGATTTAGGTCCTACTCGCTTACAGCAGATCTGCAGTAAGGAGTCATGTGACCACATGGTTCAAATAAGACCATCAAACATTTCAGAGTTTCCAACAACAGGGACAGTTTTATAATCCTGAACGTCACCAAGCGCTCGTTCCAGCTGTGTGCGTCACTCTTTAGTGTCCCCTGGTCTCCCAGCTGTGTGCGTCACTCTTTAGTGTCCCCTGGTCTCCCAGCCGTGCGCGTCACTCTTTAGTGTCCCCTGGTCTCCCAGCTGTGTGTGTCACTCTTTAGTGTCCCCTGGTCTCCCAGCTGTGCGCGTCACTCTTTAGTGTCCCCTGGTCTCCCAGCTATGTGCGTCACTCTTTAGTGTCCCCTGGTCTCCCAGCTGTGCGTGTCACTCTTTAGTGTCCCCTGGTCTCCCAGCTATGTGCGTCACTTTTTAGTGTCCCCTGGTCTCCCAGCTGTGTGCGTCACTCTTTAGTGTCCCCTGGTCTCCCAGCTGTGCGTGTCACTCTTTAGTGTCCCCTGGTCTCCCAGCTGTGTGCGTCACTCTTTAGTGTCCCCTGGTCTCCCAGCCGTGCGCGTCACTCTTTAGTGTCCCCTGGTCTCCCAGCTGTGCGTGTCACTCTTTAGTGTCCCCTGGTCTCCCAGCTGTGCGCGTCACTCTTTAGTGTCCCCTGGTCTCCCAGCTATGTGCGTCACTCTTTAGTGTCCCCTGGTCTCCCAGCTGTGCGTGTCACTCTTTAGTGTCCCCTGGTCTCCCAGCTATGTGCGTCACTTTTTAGTGTCCCCTGGTCTCCCAGCTGTGTGCGTCACTTGTTAGTGTCCCCTGGTCTACCAGCTGTGCGTGTCACTCTTTAGTGTCCCCTGGTCTCCCAGCTGTGTGCGTCACTCTTTAGTGTCCCCTGGTCTCCCAGCCGTGCACGTCACTCTTTAGTGTCCCCTGGTCTCCCAGCTGTGCGTGTCACTCTTTAGTGTCCCCTGGTCTCCCAGCTGTGCGCGTCACTCTTTAGTGTCCCCTGGTCTCCCAGCTATGTGCGTCACTCTTTAGTGTCCCCTGGTCTCCCAGCTGTGCGTGTCACTCTTTAGTGTCCCCTGGTCTCCCAGCTATGTGCGTCACTTTTTAGTGTCCCCTGGTCTCTCAGCTGTGTGCGTCACTTGTTAGTGTCCCCTGGTCTACCAGCTGTGCGTGTCACTCTTTAGTGTCCCCTGGTCTCCCAGCTATGTGCGTCACTTTTTAGTGTCCCCTGGTCTACCAGCTGTGTGCGTCACTTTTTAGTGTCCCCTGGTCTCCCAGCTGTGTGCGTCACTTTTTAGTGTCCCCTGGTCTCCCAGCTGTGTGCGTCACTCTTTAGTGTCCCCTGGTCCCCCAGCTGTGTGTGTCACTCTATAGTGTCCCCTGGTCTCCCAGCTGTGTGCGTCACTTTATAGTGTCCCCTGGTCTCCCAGCTGTGTGCGTCACTCATTAGTGTCCCCTGGTGTCCCAGCTATGTGCGTCACTTTTTAGTGTCCCCTGGTCTACCAGCTGTGCGCGTCACTTTTTAGTGTCCCCTGGTCTCCCAGCTGTGTGCGTCACTCTTTAGTGTCCCCTGGTCTCCCAGCTGTGTGCGTCACTTTTTAGTGTCCCCTGGTCTCCCAGCTGTGCGTGTCACTCTTTAGTGTCCCCTGTTCTACCAGCTGTGTGCGTCACTTTTTAGTGTCCCCTGGTCTCCCAGCTGTGCGTGTCACTCTTTAGTGTCCCCTGGTCTCCCAGCTGTGCGCGTCACTCTTTAGTGTCCCCTGGTCTCCCAGCTGTGCGTGTCACTCTTTAGTGTCCCCTGGTCTCCCAGCTGTGTGCGTCACTTTTTAACATACAGCAACGGGAACGTGAGAGAATGCACTTCCTTACTGAGCACACTTCTCTATATGTCTCACCTGCAGGTTGCTGTCTGGGATGGAACCGATGCTAACGAAGTCACAGACGATGAAGCCCAGCAGGTATGTGGACATCTTCGCTGTGGGCTCGAACGTCGTCACTTTAACGGGAACGCCGTTGAAGACGGAGTCTGCAGAGTCTGTTCAGAGAGAGAAGTCCTCTAGTTAGGTTATGTGTCTGATGTTTGCTCACTTTCAAACATGTCAGATATCTGTACATGTTATACTATCCTATGTGTATTCAAGTAACGTCCTGTAGTGTAAGCATGCCAACTGCTAAAAACTGCAGTATTTTTGACTATCCATCTATCTTGTAGCATTTGTTTTATTAAAATTTAAAAAATGTACTTGTATAAGTTACTTATTATTATTATTTTTAAATAGCACGTCAAATATCCACCATATAACCACCAACAGTTGCCAAAAAGAGCTCATATGAAGGTTGAACTACAGCAAAGCTGCCCTGGGAGAAATGTAGTATAGTTAAGCAAATAGAGAACCGCAGTGACGCGTCCTAAAACCCGGAAGTAAACTTCTTCCGGTTCCTTGGACAAAAACGCAATTTCTCCATAGGGTTTAGGAAAATAGCTGGAAATAAGGTCTGTGGTTGAAACACACTCACGTTTTGTTCAGCCGGATAATCTCCACATGGCTACCCTACTTTTATCATTTTCGAATCATAAATCGAATCGATAGATTTATGATTCGGAATCTATAAGAGATGCGCTTTTGTCGAAGGAACCGGAAGAAGTGTACTTCCGGGTTCTAGGAGGCGTCACTGCGGTTCTCTATATACATAGAAAGAAAAAGGTCAGACTACTGAAATACTGAAATTGATCAAGTCGTCATAGCAATCAATCAATCAATCATACGGCTGTAATAGGCCTAAGGCCTTTTAGTCGCTCATAAATAAATAAGTAGATCATTGTTCTTTATTTACTATGGATGCTGGCAACAGTCACATCGTCCAAAGTGAAGGAGATGTGTGACCAGTAGTGGTCGAGGCGGATTTGAGACAGTTAACCGTCTTGGATGTGACAACGCTTTCTGGCAGATCATTCCACAAGTCAACCACACGCAGGCTGAAGAAGTTGCGGCGGATAGCCAGTCTTGAGTACTGTTTCTTCAACTTGAGGCAGTGTTCACGAGTCCTGGTGTTATAATCCCGTTGTAGTGGGCATGATGTTTTGTAGATGTTGTGGAGATATTTGAAAACTTGTATATATGTAAATGTTATGATATGTAACTACTTAAATAACAATGCAAATATGTTTTTACTTGAACTGCAAGGAAGCTACAGCCAAGTGTAGTAGACTTGCTGTACAGATGTAGCACTCCAGATCAGACTCAAATGGGTGTGTCCCAGTCAAAAGCCCAGCGGATGCCAGTGGCTGGGGGTGTTGCCAAATTGCTAGAGGGCGTTGCCCAATTTCCCCATTTGTTCAATTACAGGATTTAACCATGAGATGGCGCTTCATTCACAAAATACACAATGGGCGTTGCAGAAACATCAATATTTTAGATCAAATAAAGTATATAGTTTGCTTTATGCAGTATATGTCCTGTAATATTGTACAGTAGATTGAAGTAAATCAACTTATACATTAAGATAAGATAAAATGGACCTTTATTAATCCCATGGGGAAATTCAGTACTTCAAACAGCAAGAGGGTGAGAGTGAAAAACAGGACAGCACAGATTCACACAGATTAATAAAATCAAAAATAATGTACATGTAGTTCACTTCCCAACACTGTGTTCCTATTCTGATCTGGTTTTACTGGTTGTTTTTCTCCTGAGGAACTAACCGGTCTCGATGCCGTTGGACAGAGCCACGGTTTCTCTCTCGTGAACGATGGTGACGTTGAAGGAAGCTTTCATGGCCGGCTCGTCGAAGCAAGGGAACGTTTTCCTGGCAAACGTAGCCTGCATCTGTGAGGTCGCAACAACTCTGCAACATGTTCAAATTAAACATCAACAATTCAATTCAAGGTTTTATTGTCATGTGCACGAAGCGACAGTGTAGACATGGCAAGGACATTCTTGTGACCAGAACTCCTCCAACAATGCAACAGATATAATAAAATACAAAAACACAACAAAAAAAGTCTTTATACAATATGATATGTACAAGAACAGAATATGAAATTAAATAGCGTACATTAAGACAACATTAAATACGGTTTACCGCGGTGATTTAGTTTAATCAACCAAGAGGAACACGGTGAGACAATTGAAGTGGACATTTCCTAAAAAACTCACTTCTTCCGTGAACAAACATCTGGGTTTACTACACTTTTTCTTAAAACCTTGGATTCAAACATATTCTAGTGATGTCCCCAATATGTTTTTGATCAGCTCAAAGTGGATGACCCCGGCTATTGGGCGTCATTGGTAAAGCTGAGCTGTTAGTGACCTCAGATGACCTCTAATTGTAAGGGTTTAGCCAGCATGCTGATGTTTTTGTTATTGTTCCTGTTCTCATCGTTGTTTCTCTCATTTCAGTTTCAGCTTTCCTGCCCTTGATTGAACTCCACCTGCTTCCCTTCCCTAATTAGCCTCACCTGTGCCCCTCTGTCTACTTGGTCTGCATCCACAGTCCCTTCAGTGCCAGTTCGTCTTAGTTCTTCCTAGCGTTCCAGCAGTGTTTTGCTTAGTATCTGATTCCACGTGTCCCTGACCCGGCTTCGTGTCCTGACCCGGTTCCCGTCTACTCCTCGTCTGTTTTGTTAGCCTTATTGACTGATCTCCCGTGTACCGAACCTTGGATATAAAGACCTTTTTTGCATCCTAATCCTCTGTCTCCGAGTCGTGCTATTGAGTCCTCCACGTGTGTTCATTCAGTCGTTACACTAATGATGCTTAACTGTAAGCGAAAGTCATTTGAACAGGTAAGTTAAAAAACCACTCCAACAAGAATGGGAACATTAGCTTTAAATGTGTCATGTGTATTACTGTTGTTAAAGAGGACGTATAATGCCCATTTTCAGGTGTATACCAGTTTGTGTCTCTATTTTAAAGAGTCCTCTCGAGCTGATGGTGGTGCGAAACTCCCTCTGGAGGGAACACAAAGATTGTAGCCTTTGCAGACCATGCACTAAAACCCATGTGACACACTACAGGAAAGGGAAAGGGCCTTTAAGATACAGGCGCTAAAACTGTGTGTTTCAGACCGTGGGCGAACACAGGTTCAATTAGACTGCCGACATGATCAACATGTTGTTTTTTGACAATAAAAAAAACCATGTTTTTATAGAACCCTAAAATAGAGGTTTAAACCCCAAAAAAGAGCATTTCATGTCCCTTTCAAATCGTACTTTTAAACTATGATCGTGCGCCGTTTAGCTTCGTCTTTACTCACGTCTTCACTCCGTCATCAGTGTATTCGCTCCGGTAGAAACCCTCCAGGTCGTCGGCCAGCTCGCCCTGAAACTCAGTGTGCAGAACATACATCGCTCCAACGCTTAATCTGCGACTCAGCTGAAGAACCAAATACTCCGTCTTCACAACGAGCCACGACTTCAGAACCGATGGCGAAGACGCTTCGCCCACGGCGCTGAACTTGGCGAGGAACCCGTCGAAGTTGGTGAGGTTCAGCTTGTTGGAGTGGATGATGATCAGGTCTGTTTCCTTCACGCATTTGAACACCACCGTCGATTCTCCAGTGAAGATATAGAGTCCGGTAGCGTCGGGTTTCAACCGAGGAAACAAGGTGACGTTATAGGAAACAGGAGAAAGGGATTCTGGGAGTCTGTATTTGTCCCACGGCTCTTTTGGGGTGAACGGTGTAGTAATGGGAACACTGGTGCTGCCTGTTGCTTTATCCTCGCTGTTTCCTTCTCGCTTCTTGGCCTTTTCTTTATCTAAGGCGACGGATAAAGCTATAATTGTAAGCAGAGCAATGGCCGCCAGCACCAGAAGCCCCAGGCCCACATTTCTACTGACGTGGATGACTTTCGCCATGTTTAAGGCACCTGGCTGCTGTATCTTCAGAACGGTTTTCCTCCCCCTTTGAGACTAAATCTCTCCCCTCTTTCTTTCCCTGAGACTAAATCTCTCCCCTCTTTCTTCCCCTGAGACTAAATCTCTCCCCTCTTTCTTCCCCTGAGACTAAATCTAAAACGTAATATTAAGCTGTCTTTGTCTCTTTTCTTGCTGTAACAAATAAATGTCCCCTCTGAGGGACAAATAAAGGTTTTCTGATTCTGAGGCTGGAGGAGATTAACTCTCAGGGGTTTCAGTCGGTGTCCGTGCAGCAGGACGTCTCCCTCCTCAGTTAATAGTTCAGATATTAACGTGGCAAATAAGACATTTTCAAAACACCTGAGGAGACAGAGAAGAGGGTACACGTTATTTATCAAAGTCAACTTTATCGTCAATCTTTCAGTTGGTGTGTACAGACAGAGAGATCAAAATACCGGTTCCCACAATCCTGAATACAAAAACAAATCTATATAAAAATATTTATATCCTATATATACACAATCAACAGACAAAGGTATACATATGCCCACATCAAGACCTAAATAAAAACACAACAATCAATATATACAAAATAACAGTCACTTCAATATCTTTGAGAAATGTACTTTAGTGCAACGATGTCCATAGCCGGGTAACAAAAAAGTTTGTAGGTGTATTGTTAGTGTTCGTGTCACTCTCGTAGGTTCATGCACTCAAGTATTGAACTCCGATTTTGAGGGAAAAGTTTAAAGAAATACAAAGATAAGCAAAACACTTCTGAATATCCAGCAAGTAACTTTTTGATATCTAAATAAGGAAACATTTCCATTTCGAAGATATTGATTTAATGAAATCCGTTATATTAATATGTGGTCGACCTTCTTGGTATTTTTTGAGAAACACAATGCATACATCTATTTGTAATTAACTTTTTATCGAAATGTAGTGTCAAACATAACAGCATACAGTAAATATGTTCCTAGTCCTTTTCAGCAATACACATGCGGACACAAATAACAGATGAAAAAATATTCGAATATATAACCTAAAGAAACATAACATGAAGAAAAACGAGTAGTCATATCTTTACCGCAGAGTTAAGAAAACTAAATCAGGCGTATGGGCATTGCATAGTGGGTCCACTGCTCCCAGTATGAAGTAAATAGCTGTTACGCTTGGGTGAAGCAGGTAGGACTCAAATGCAGAATTTAACGAAAAGCGAGCTTTATTAAATAATATAAAGCTGTGGCAAAAAAGACAGTATCCAAAATATCCAAAACCAACGAGCAGCACAAGGAACACAGACCGTGCAATGACATGGAGGGGAAACAATGAACCGACATGGAACACAGACGAAGACTAGACTAAATACACAGAAGGGTAATCACAGAACAAGACACAGCTGGGCAGGGGAGGAGACACACAAGGGCAACAGGTGAACACAATCGGGTAATCAGGGAGGGAAACAGACAGAAAGCAGACGGGAAACGGGGGTGAACACTTAACACAATAAGACATGAAACCCAAAGACAAGAAAAACACCAACACAGACAAAACTACAAACGTGACATAACCTGAGAATCGTGACAATAGCCCCAGTTTATGATTGAACAAGCATTTGATAAATGTTCATCCATTCAGAGTCGAGGTCTTTGATGACTGTTTCCGGTTAACGCCTTTTTTAGCAGACAATGCGTTCATTTCATTGAGGACAACTGCTTTTATTTTATTTTAATCTTCTTATTTTTTTAACTGGTTTTTCAATATTTAAATATATATTTATGTTAAAAAAACGACTCTATACGAATACATTTTCCATTTCCATTTTTAGACTTTTTGTGTTTTTAACACGTATTTATTCTGTATTTTTGTTTATATTTTATATAATTATCAAGATTTGTTATCACTGGTCTTTCGGGCTTTCCTTCGATAACCACTTCCTGGTTAACGCCTTTTTCAGCAGACAATGATGACAACTGCTTTTATTTTATTTTAATCTTCTTATTTTTTAAACTGCTTGTTTAAAAAACGCTTCTTGAGTTCATTTTCTATTTTTAGAGCTAACTTTTTTGCAATTAAAATTACATTACATATTAGACGCTTTTATCCAAAGCGACTCACAGACTCAACACTGTGGGCGATCCCCACAGGAGCACTTTGGGGTGAAGGGTCTCAGGGACACAACGACATGCTGACTGCGGTGGGGTTTGAACCTGTGACCCCTGATCCGAACACCAACGCACTAGCCGAGAACAACTTGATTAGAGCAAAGATCGCAGTGTAACAGTCCTGCCTGATATGCTATCAAGGATCTCAATCTCAGACAATACAAAAGGTCATAGAAAGAAAGTGGTGGCTTCAAATAACTCAGTGAGTAATATATATATATATATATATGTATATATATCTAGTCAAAACAATTCAAAATCTCCATGGTAATCTGTCTTAAAAATGTCTTTGACCTCTTCAAACGCGTTCAACAGCCCAAAACATTTAGATTTAAAGAAACGAGCTGTAGTTTCAAATAGGATGCATATAAAAACACAAATATGCCAAAACATGATGGAGAACTTAGTAAATATAAGATAAAATCACTCTGTCCCACACACTCAGAGGACTCTTTAAAGTAGACTCTACATACTGATATACACCTGAACATCAGCAGGAGAGGACTCTTTAAAGTAGAGACATTACATACTGATATACACCTGATCATCAGCAGGAGAGGACTCTTTAAAGTAGAGACACTACATACTGATATACACCTGAACATCAGCAGGAGAGGACTCTTTAAAGTAGAGACACTACACACTGATATACACCTGAACATCAGCAGGAGAGGACTCTTTAAAGTAGAGACACTACATACTGATATACACCTGAACATCAGCAGGAGAGGACTCTTTAAAGTAGAGACACTACATACTGATATACACATGAACATCAGCAGGAGAGGACTCTTTAAAGTAGAGACACTACATACTGATATACATCTGAACATCAGCAGGAGAGAACTCTTTAAAGTAGAGACACTACATACTGATATACACCTGAACATCAGCAGGAGAGGACTCTTTAAAGTAGAGACACTACATACTGATATACACCTGAACATCAGCAGGAGAGGACTCTTTAAAGTAGAGACACTACACACTGATATACACCTGAACATCAGCAGGAGAGGACTCTTTAAAGTAGAGACACTACATATTGATATACACCTGAACATCAGCAGGAGAGGACTCTTTAAAGTAGAGACATTACATACTGATATACACCTGAACATCAGCAGGAGAGGACTCTTTAAAGTAGAGACACTACATACTGATATACACCTGAGCATCAGCTGGAGAGGACTCTTTAAAGTAGAGACACTACATACTGATATACACCGGAACATCAGCAGGATAGGACTCTTTAAAGTAGAGACACTACATACTGATATACACCTGAACATCAGCAGGAGAGGACTCTTTAAAGTAGAGACACTACATACTGATATACACCTGAACATCAGCAGGAGAGAACTCTTTAAAGTAGAGACACTACATACTGATATACACCTGAACATCAGCAGGAGAGGACTCTTTAAAGTAGAGACACTACACACTGATATACACCTGAACATCAGCAGGAGAGGACTCTTTAAAGTAGAGACACTACATACTGATATACACCTGAACATCAGCAGGAGAGGACTCTTTAAAGTAGAGACACTACATACTGATATACACCTGAACATCAGCAGGAGAGGACTCTTTAAAGTAGAGACACTACACACTGATATACACCTGAACATCAGCAGGAGAGGACTCTTTAAAGTAGAGACACTACATACTGATATACACCTGAACATCAGCAGGAGAGGACTCTTTAAAGTAGAGACACTACACACTGATATACACCTGAACATCAGCAGGAGAGGACTCTTTAAAGTAGAGACACTACACACTGATATACACCTGAACATCAGCAGGAGAGGACTCTTTAAAGTAGAGACACTACATACTGATATACACCTGAACATCAGCAGGAGAGGACTCTTTAAAGTAGAGACACTACATACTGATATACACCTGAACATCAGCAGGAGAGGACTCTTTAAAGTAGAGACACTACATACTGATATACACCTGAACATCAGCAGGAGAGGACTCTTTAAAGTAGAGACACTACACACTGATATACACCTGAACATCAGCAGGAGAGGACTCTTTAAAGTAGAGACACTACATACTGATATACACCTGAACATCAGCAGGAGAGGACTCTTTAAAGTAGAGACACTGCATACTGATATACACCTGAACATCAGCAGGAGAGGACTCTTTAAAGTAGAGACACTACATACTGATATACACCTGAACATCAGCAACATCATTTTCTTACCCCTACTGTGTTTATGTTGAAATATTTATTTTTAATTTTTTGGTCAAACTGTACTTTTTGAATATCTTGATTTTGTGAAATATATGTATTATTTAATCTAATTTGTCATTATGGTTTCAAAACATTTTAAGTGTTATTATTGTTAATTTTTTTAACAAATTCCTCTCAAAAATATATGTTTACTATACTTAGTCTTTTGTATATATATCGTATATTTTTTAAACATGTTGAGCTTTTAATATCTTTCTCAACTTTGGACCCTGCCAACGTCACACACTCATCACATTGTGAAAACTGAGACATCTTCATAACAACGGAGAAAACGTGATCAGCAAGGGGCCGTTTAAAGTCCACGGCTCAAGTTCCTGTGAAGCTGTGATGTAGTGACATTAACATCTCCAGTGTGCACTTTGCTACCTGTGTTTTGGTTATACTTAAAGGTCCCACGTCATGACCATTTCTACTGATCATAATTCCAGTGTTTAGGTCGACTAGAATAGATGTACATTGTTCAATGTTCCCAACTCACATTGGTTTCTCACAGCATCTCTGTATAGTATGTGCATTTACTCTCTGTCCTACACGGCTTGTTGGAGCTTCGCCTGTTTAAGAGGATATATTCTGCCTTTAGGGTTTTTTCTCTTTCCTGTAGTGCAGGGGTGTCAAACTCAAGGCCCGGGGGCCAAGTCCGGCCCGCCACTTCATTTAATGTGGCCCACAAGAGCTTGCAAAGAATATAATCAGTTTATTATGGTTACATGCCGCTTTACAGGAGCACGTTGCCCATAAACTACATGTCCCACAATGCATCTGAAATGTTTCTCTGAATTTTATTATTTTATTTTAATATGCCTTTTTTCTTAGAATTTGCCTTTTTCTCAGAATTACAAAATGTTACTTATTTTTAAAAATGTCACGTTTTCCCCCAAAATCTCACTTATTTATTTTTTTCTCCAGAATTTGGCTTTTCTTTTAAAATATTTTTTTTTGTTGACATTTTCACTGAAGAGACTTGCACTTATTTGCCCTAGACTTCTTCTTTCAGACGTAGTTAATTATGAAGCTTTTATCCTATCCGATAATAATCCAAAGCAGAGGCAATAATGTCATATAATACATTATTTTATATATATTAAATATTTATATATGTATTTTTATATAGTCTTAAAGTTACAACCGGCCCTTTGAGTGCAACCATAATGCGAATGTGGCCCGCGATGAAATTGAGTTTGACCCCCCCCTACTGTAGTGTGTTCTATAGGTTATAGTGCATGTAAATGGTCTGCAGAGGCTAAAATCCCTCTGTCCCAATCCCCAATCAGGGCCTCCAAGGACCTGAGGAAGGCTGCAGTCTCTCTCTCCCTTCTCCTCTGGGCTGCATGTGTGACATGTGCAGCATGTGTGCTGTCTCTGTGTGAGACCTTAGAGTTTAACGTGTTAGGAGATGTGCTCCAGTGTACCTTTGTACTTTCGACACTTTATTTAATGAGAAAGTTGTTTTTTGTTTGTCATTAGTTACGCAAATTGGCTGGTGAGCTCTCTTTACTTTCTTTGACTGATTAAAACCTCACCTTGTGGCTTCAGCAATCAGTTTCTTCTCCTTCTTTCTCTCTCCCGGTTATTTTATATGTTGTAACTTCCCTTTGAACATACAGTCCAAACAGCTGTGCGTTATATAAATGCTTTTCTCATGTTCCAAATATCCCTTTTGGCCACGTTCCTAAGAAATATAAGCCAAACTAATGCTTTCCCTTTCCTCTAGAGAGCGGGATAATCTTGTGAGTAGGAATGTTCATCCCGGGATAAATATTTCCTGGAGTAAAAAATTAAAACAAGAGAGTCATGTGACCTCCTCCTTCATGGTGTAGTTTTAACACACTGCACCCTGCAAGGACCGTGTATTCTTTTATAAGAAATTACCTCTTTTATTATCATATGATCAGACAATTAGTCAGAAGTATTTCCTCACAGTTAGATAAAAAATACTTGCGTAAAAAACGTCTGATTGATGCTGTTTTTCTCTTGTATTTATTGGTACTGCATTTTATATTGAGGGTAGTAATCAGGGTACAGTACTTTCATATGTTGATACTCAGATTAAGTTACTGAATGCAGGTTTAAAGTAACCCTCCCTCCCTGTGTACAGTTTGCATGCAGCCAGATGTGGTTTGGATCCAGTTCAGCCCACGGTGGGAGTCACATATTTCGCATTGCACAAGTGTTATTTACTGCTTGTGTTCCACTGAAATAGCTGATACAAGATACATGGTCCTTTAGCGAAATCAAAAAGAGGAATGAAAGGGTCAAACACTCAAACGCTCCCTGCAAGTACTGTACATGCTACTACTTGGAAAACCTGTGGAAGGATTTTTGTTATCAATGTATTCAATCGAATTAGGAGTGGTTAGTTACGTATTCTGCTTTGACTCTATAGAACAAATGTAAACTGGACACCTGCTTTCTAAAAAAGTTAATTATTTTATTTTCTTCATTCTATCTTTAATATGTATAGAAACATAAAAAGTGTAATACATTTGAATTAAAGGTGGGGTAGGTAATTCACTTCAGAACCACTTATTGTTATCTTCCATGGAATGCTCTTAACGTCCCGATAGCAATGAATAAATGAAATGCTTTGACAATAAATACATAAACAAATGTCATCTGTGGAAGGCAAGGCACGTTTATTCATATAGCGCCTTTCAACACAAGGCAATTCAAGGTGCTTTACAAAAATGAAAGACCTTCAGACAAAGGCATTTAAAAACAGTCATTAAAAAGAAAAGATAATAAAAGAAACATTAAAAGAAAAAATACGAGTTAAAATGTACAGTGCAGTCTAAGATATGAATAGTTCAATTAAAAGCAGCGACAAAAAGAAGTCTTCTTGCTGGATTTGAAAGTAGTCAGAGTTGCAGCGGACCTGCAGGTTTCTGGGAGTTTGTTCCAGATGTTTGGAGCATAATAACTGAACGCTGCTTCTCCATGTTTAGTTCTGACTCTGGGGACAGAGAGCTGACCAGTCCCTGAAGACCTGAGAGATCTGGATGGTTCATAGTTTAGCAGGAGGTCAGAAATGTATTTTGGGCCTAAACCATTCAGTGCTTTATAAACCAGCAGCAATATTTTGAAATCTATTCTTTGACACACAGGAAGCCAGTGTGAAGACTTCAGAGCAGGAGTGATGTGATCCACTTTCTTAGTGTTAGTGAGGACTCGAGCAGCGGCGTTCTGAATCAGCTGCAGCTTCCTAATAGATGTTTTAGTGAGACCTGTGAAGACACCATTGCAGTAATCGAGTCTACTGAAGATAAAAGCATGGACAAGCTTTTCCAAGTAGGTTGATTTAGTAATTGTTTTAATGTGACTGTTGAAACTCAGGTCAGAGTCCATGACTACACCTAGATTTCTGGCTTTATCTGTTGTTTTGAACATTGCAGACTGAAGCTCAGCGCTAACTTTTATACATTCTGCCTTGGCTCCAAAAACCATTACCTCAGTTTTATCTTTGTTTAATTGGAGAAAGTTCTGACAAATCCAGTCATTGATTTGTTCAATGCACTTACTCAGTGTTTTAGCTATGGTAACTTATTTTGTTGTTCTTCATTATCTGAGCCAGTGGTAGCATGTAGATGTTAAAGAGAAGAGGCCCCAGGATGGAGCCTTGAGGAACCCCACATGTCATATTTGTCAACTCAGATGTGTATGTACCTATAGAAACAAAGTTGTTTCTGTCCTTTAAGTAGGATTTAAACCAATTTAGAACTGTTTCCGAAAGTCCCACCCAGTTTTCCAGTCGGTCTAGTAATATGCTGTGGTCAACAGTGTCAAACGCAGCACTGAGATCTAATAATACTAACACTGAAGTTCTGCCACTGTCTGTGTTTAAGTGGATGTCGTTAAAGACCTTTACAAGAGCAGTCTCAGTGCTGTGGTTTGGACGAAAGCCTGACTGGAACACATCGAAACAACTATTTAAATGCAAGAAATTACTTAACTGTTGAAAAACTACTTTTTCAATGATCTTACCTAGAAATGGAAGGTTTGATATGGCCTGTAATTGTTCATTACTGAAGCATCTAGATTATTCTTTTTTAAGAGCGGTTTAATGACTGCAGTTTTCAGGGCCTGTGGAAAAATACCTGAGTGAAGAGATTTGTTTACTATATGAAGTAGTTCTGAGGCCATGCAAGGAAAAACATCTTTGAAAAATCCTGTTGGAATAATATCAAGGCAGCAGGAGGAGGACTTCAGAAGTTGTATAATGTCCTCTAGGTTTTTATCATTAATCTGATGGAATTGTGTCATGATGTCTGAATTGATGTTAAGTGGACACAGAGACAACACATTTGCTGTTCCTGATGCAGAGGCACTGACTGCTTGTCTGATTTTCTGAATTTTGTCAGTGAAAAAGGAGGCAAAATCATTGCACGCCCTGGTGGTTAGAAATTCAGAGGCTACTGACACTGGGAGGTTAGTTAGTCTGTCGACGGTAGCAAACAAGGCACGTGCGTTGTTTTTGTTTTTGGTAATGATGTCAGAGAAGAATGATTGTCGTGCGTTTTTCAATTGCAAATTATAAAGACCAAGTCTCTCTTTATAAATGTCAAAGTGAACCTGGAGATTTGTTTTTCGCCACCTGCGTTCAGCTTTTCGACATTCTCTTTTTTCTGTTTTAACGGTCATGGCCTTTCTCCATGGAGATATTTCCTTCCCAGTCACTTCCTTTACCTTAATTGGAGCAATGGCATCTATAACATTTTTAATTTTTGAATTAAAATGATCTACTAGCTCATCTACTGAGATGTTAGCAGGGGCAAGTGTGGAAGAAAAATTCTGAGTAAACATTTCCCTAGTATTTTCAGTTAAACATCGCTTTGTGGTTACCTCTTTTTGAACATTTGTGTGAACAGAAATAGAGCTCTCAAAGAAAATACAGGAATGGTCAGAGAGCGCAACATCAGTCACCACAACCTTAGAGATATTCAGACCCTTTGAGATAATTAAGTCCAGAGAGTGCCCCTTATTGTGCGTGGGCTCCGTCACATGCTGAGTGAGTCCATAGCTATCAAGAACACAAAACAGTTCTTTAGCCCCTCTGTCCTGGGGGTTGTCAACACGGATGTTAAAATCACCAACAATGACTAGACGGTCAAAGTCAATACACACTATAGACAGCAGTTCAGTAAAGTTAACAAAAAGCTTGCACAGTATTTGGGTGGTCTATAGATATTTAGGAACAGAGCTCGAGAGGAGCATTTCAGCTGAAGGGCCACATATTCAAAAGAATCAAAGTTTCCATACGATGTCTTCCTGCATTGAAGGGAATCATTGAACAGAATAGCAACTCCACCCCCTTTCTTATGCATTCTTTCCTGACTCATAACACTAAAGTTGGGAGGGGTTGATTCCATAAGAACAGCTGCACTGTTATTTTGTTCAATCCAAGTTTCCGTCAAAACATGAAATCGAGATTGTGCTCAATGATAACATCATTGATTAAAAATGTTTTTCCTGCCAAAGACCTGACATTTAATAAAGCTAGTTTAAGTTTGTTGAACACACTATCAGTCAGATTTGTTGTGGCAAGCTGTGGCTGACATGGAATCACTGCTACATTAGATAACCTCACACAAACGTTTGAGCGCTTTCTGTGTCTAAGCTGATTCACCGCTCTTAATCTATTACCTATCAACACAGATATCGGCAAAGCTACAGGCAGGCAGGAGAGTGCCATACGCCCTTGAGCCTGGACCCAGAAAATATCAGTTAGAGATTATGTTTTGTACACACACATTCTTATCAGGCTTCGGAGACAGTGAAGGGGAGAGGATGTTTTGGTCCTGATGTTTGTGGCATGGTCACGGGGGTGATGGTGATATTCTTCGGTGATTGTGGTGGGCGTCGTTAAGGAGGGGCGGGGGTAAAGGACATGCTGCCAACCCTGCGTATCGCCTTCATGCTGCGGTCATTGAACTCCAGGAAGGACTTGGTGTCAACCCTCTGTATCTCCTTCAGGTCATCAGAAAGAGATCTCCGGTGCTGGGTCAGTGGAGCGTATCTGTTCTGGATTGGCACACTCTGTGGTTTAGGAGGATTGTTTGTAGTTCTCCCTTTAGCAGCTGTACACGGCTGTTTCCTATTAGGAACAGGGGTTGAAGAGGCGCTCTTCCTGGGTGATAACAATGCAGGCCAGCTGGTTGCATCACAGATTTCAGAGCGCTGGGCTCTGCCTGTTGTTCGTCCTCCCAAATCCCATGGAAATGATTTACTCTTCGGCCTTGCACCCAGAGAGTTCGAGGGAGGACTACCACTTGTAGATTTATTACCCGGTACACAGCCCTCCTGTTCCTTGGAATCCTTGTAGCTGCTAACTAGCTGTGAGTTAGCATGCCCTTTTCCATTCTTTTGCAGCACTGGTAAAGTGGTGTCATTCCAACCTAGTCCATTCACTTCCACGTTAACTTCCAACCGTTGCATTTTCATTTCCAACACTGCCATCTTCTGTAGAAGTTTGTGGAAGTCATCTGTTGAGGCATTTTGCTGCTAACTAGCTTAAGCTAAATAGCATGCAGTACCAGGCTTTAGCTGTAAGACTGAGGTCGTTGTAAAAATATTGAAATATGGCTAAAACCCTTCATCTATTTACGAAGAATAACTGTCCCAGTGATAAGTTAATGTCCGGGAGCCGCTGCTCGAAGTTATCAGAAAAGAAAAATAGGAAAATCAGCATAAAAAAGTAAGCAGAGGCAGGAGCAAGCAGAAAAGTGTCTGCACTGTAAGAAGCAGGAGAACTAACCTAACCTGTGGAAGGCGTGGCGCTGTAAAAAGCACGACCAATCATCTGAGCCGGCTAAAGTAACTGGACGGCCTACCTGCCTGTCAGCCTTCCATCTGTGCACAAACCTATCTCGTGCCCTCATTGGTCATGTGCGCGTTCGTGTGTGTTGGAGGAGGAGCTCTGTGAGGAAGAGGCAGATTATTTTCGGCTGCGTACTTTCAACTTCTAGCGCACTCCAGCTGGTTTCTCCATTCTTACCTACCCTACCTTTAAAGTATTGGTACGAATATAGGAAGGTAAAGTAATAATGTGTAATACAAAAATAAAATAAAAAGGTATTTATATAAAAACAAGTAAAAAAACTCCAATACAAAGGTTAATAAATTAGAAGTGTTATTATAAACATAAAACATAGTAAAAATGTGCACATTGTACAACAATATATGTTTCTTACAATCAAACAATGGTTTGTTAGTATTAATAATATATCATTCTGTATAGATGTAATGTTAAAGGTCCCCTATTATACTGTTTTACATCAATACTCAGATATATACAGAACCGGTCTCTGATTGGCTTTTTCTTAATGTCGAGGAAGGCTACTCTAGAGCCACTATTTCAAGGATGCTACGTCATCGAGTCCCGCGGAAGTACTGTTCCAATGTCCAGGATGCTTGGAATTCTACCGAGGCCTTCGTTGAGGGAAATGTCGAGGCTGCACATGTGTATCCTCCGCGGGCTTAAAATCCCTACTAAATGTCCTACCAAGGAAGCGTCCTCGACATTGAGAAATACCTTGTGTCTGTTACTTTAGATCAGTGGCTCTCAAACTTTTTCTGTCAGGAGAAAAGGAAAAGTCGGGCCCCCCCCAACACAAACAGTCACGTAATGGGCCATTTATTAAAATACATCAATATGAACGTGAGCATTCCTTGGCAGTGATAATAAAACAATGCTCCAGAAGTCTGTGTGGTCAAAAAAAATGATGACAATTGTGCAATCCCAATACAAACAATAAGTTCTAATACTTGTCCACTTTGCGATCTGTGCAAAAAAATGAAAAGAAAGAAAATGCTGGTATTTGGCAGAAAGTGTGTCTTATCATCCGTGGCTGCCATGAGCCTGTTTGGCACGGCACATGTCTTCAGAACGGGGCTGCAGGCTCGGTGGCGGCGCCAGAGATTTATGTTGGGGGTGCTGTGGGGTAGCTTGACATTTCATAGAGGGTGCTCAGACATTTAGGGTTTCCCATTAAGGGACCGGGCGCTACAGAGGAATGTTCTACTGCAACAATCCCCACGGTTACGTACCCGCGACTGTTACAATGAAGGCTCGATAATCAGCTCACGGCATATAGGTGTAAGCAGGGGTAAAGTGCTATTTTTACAGGTGGGGAGTGGACCTCACCTCCTCTAGGGGGGTCCAGGGGCATGCTCCCCCGGGAAGATATTTGTTTTACTTTGAAGTTAAAAGCATCAATCTGGTGCACTTTGAGAGCAACATGAAGAGATCTATGGATACATCTCTCAGCATCCATATGTTATACGTTATGGATATTTTACAAATCACCCTTTTAAACTGTATTCTTGTTTTACTTGTTTCATACCTGTTTTTCATGTATTCTCTTATTTTTTTATAACTATAATGATCAACGTGTGCCTCGGAAATAATTGTTTACATTAATCGTGACCAAACGTTTGAGACCCGGCCACTAGCCCGCTAGCACCAGAAGCTAACGATCTCCGGTACCCTCTCTCTCTCTCTCTCTCTCTCTCTCTCCCTCTCTCTCTCTCTCTCTCTCTCTCTCTCTCTCTCTCTCTCTCTCTCTCTTTCTCTCTCTCTCTCTCTCTCTCTTTCTCTCTCTCTCTCTCTCTCTCTCTCTCTCTCTCTCTCTCTCTCTCTCTCTCTCTTTCTCTTTCTCTCTCTCTCTCTCTCGCACACACAAAATGGTTCGTTCCACACACACAGAGCGGAGCTTGAATGAAACACAGAGACCCAGACGTACTTGTACTGTACTGTATCATATTATTTTTGAATCAATAATTTTTGAAATTATGATTTATTTTTTTTGTAAATCTCATCACTGGTGTTAAATCTCTCTGCGCCCCCCACTTTGAGAAACACTGCTTTAGATGAAAACAAGGAGCCCCTCCCCACGCCCCTCTGAGAGACATTTGGTTACAAAGAACTCAATGGAGCTCTAGAGGAGATTCAGGTGATAAGGTGGGGGGGGGTTACCTTTGTTTCTGATTGGCTAATGGTTACACAAGACAACACATCGTTATGACATCACAAAGTGGCCAAAATCTGATCAGCTCGTTTTCAGGTTTTTATAGAAATGGATCAAAAAGAGAGAAAATCTCTTTACACAGAGAGGACACAAGTTTACGTATAAGAGACATGAACAAGTGGATTTTGCATAATAGGTGACCTTTAAATAAACATAAGTCAAGGTAGAATGTCAAATACAAATATTTGTAATTTATATTTATATTAACATAAGAATTAGAGCAAAAATAAGTATATTTAAAGATACAAAAATAAAGATATTTATATAAACACAACACGTTATAGTTAAATGTCTGATGAAATGTAAAAATAAAATAAATTGAAGAGTTTATATAAACGGAGTGAAAGTAAGAGTGTGCGATTAAAACAAAAGTTGAAAACTCTCCAATAAAAGGTTAAATAAAATAGAATTGTTACTTTAAAGATAAGAAGGTAAAGTAAAAGTGTTGTTTAAATTAGATCATATTTATTCTTTATACGGTGGGGGAGTCAGGACTCAGAGAGACACGAGGAGAGCTCGAGCTTTGACGGCAAACACTGACTGTTTATTTGGAGTTAAGGCCGGAGAATTGACAAAACAGGTGGAGTGTCACGAGTTGACAAACCAATTCTGAAGACCTCTTTCTGCAGCTCGAGGTTTTAACTAGTTCGGAGTGTAATAATCAACATTCTTCATCAGCGAGACTTTAATTATGGACCCTGAATCTAACTCTCGTCCATAGAAAAGAACGTGTGCCAGGGAGCCTTCGTCCCTGAGCAGTAAACGACCTCATGACGGCTTGTGCTCCGTCACAGACTGGCAACACCAATGCGCCCAAGCTGCTCCTCCTTAAGAGAGATAGCAGCGATACCCAAGGCCGTAGACCTGCGCCGTGGGAAAAGACAGTGAGAGGAGAACATGATGAACTGTGTTAAAGGTTGAATACCTAAGAAAATTATTCCCTAACATATACATATATATATATATATATGTATATGTATTTCATTTGAACTATAGCCAGTGAAATCAGAAGAGGAATAACTGTTAGATATACTTTCCCTAAACAGCTTTTCACAGTGCATATACTCCGTCTACACTGCCTTCATGCACCATTCTGCAAAACAAACAATGAAGTTGTGATTGTTGTTGTTTTCGCCCGAGAAACCCTTAAAGCTCAAAGCACCAGATGCCAAACACTGAAAATGCTGGAACACACACAGTCTCTGCAGTGAGGCAACACACGACCTAAGGAGTGTGTTGGCATGCAGCACGCTGGATAAATGACCCCGTCAAACATGGTGGAAAACAGCACATACCAGACCTGGAGCTGGACGTCCGCTGAGCCCTGATTAAAGTCCGAATGCAGCGAGGAAGTGGAACAATGTGAGGGTGGAGGTAAAGGCTTTTCCTGGTAATGAAGGGAGGGAACAAGTCCACCAAAAAAACCTCGATTACCAGGAAAAGGGGGCTGGAAGAATGCGGCTGAAGCAACAAGCCTGCGAACTCATCGTGGTGACAAGCTGCAGACTGCACAGACCGGTTTCATTAAAGAACTCCCATGATGCAAACTAACCAGTCTGGTGACAAAGTTAAAAAGAGGGAAGGAGATATGCAGACGCAGGGATTTAGTTTTCTTTTTAATATTTTACTATAGCAAGGAACGTCTTTACAATGGCTAAACACCGACAATAAGACAGTACACACATGTAACAGATGTGGGCCAGGTCTTATCACAACACATTGAATCTGGCTTCAGCTTGAAATGCCTTTTCTGAGCACGAGCTGCACCCGGGAGATTAATAACACGTTCACAAAGCACAGAGATGTCCGTATATGTTACAGCGAGGGGGAGATCCATTGTGACGAGAGCCAAGCAGAGGAGATCTACTGTATGTGAGGAATAAATAACCCGATACAAAAGCCAAAAGATCGGATTCCAGGGAACTGTGCCGATTCCGAACAAGTTGTGAAACCTTGGTGAATGTTTCAGACTGTGCAGCGAGGCGGAGAAACAACAGAAAGAGATACATGGTATATTAAGGTACACGAATCCACCATCAACTAGTTATCGTGCATATTAGCAGTATATTATCAGTCATTATTAAACACGTAGAAATGCCTTATTCTACATGACTGTATTCTACAAGTAAGAAGCCATGAGTTGAGTTGAGTAGTGCTGATTTATTGCAAGTACGGACGTTGTTGTACATGAGAATGGGTTTTAATAAGCTCAACATGGGCGTCGTAACGCAGTAGCACCACAAGAATAGTAATTCTCCCGTAATAACACCTCACACATATGATCTATTCAACAAGAACATGTAACAAGACATGAAACTACAAGGGTTAACTGTGTCGAAATAACTTAATATGTTCACTAATAAGCTAGAAGTGTGCCTCTAATATGTTAATTAACAACCAGTTGATGGTGAATACCTTAATCTAAAGGGTTACCAACAAATACATAAACGAAGCTTTAAAGAATCAAACTTTACATTATTGTGCAAACCATTTGTTTCACACAAACGAACTACGCGTGAGGAACGAGCGGGACAGGATTAAGCTGCCGTGGCTTTTATAACACACGAATATATAAAACAGATTTTCTCTCAGTGTTTACAGCAGGAATGGGCGGCGGAGCTTCGGAGCACGGCAGGAAGTCCTCTCAGAACGGGGAGAGGCTCGGCACTTTGATGTTGATGTCTCCGATGTTGATGTTTCGGGGGATTTCGGGCAGATTCATGTTCTTCACGGCGGAGACGGCGCGAGCAGGGGCCGCCGATAACCCTCCCTGTGGAAAAAACACTCCATTCAATTATGATATTTAGTAATTAAACGTTTATTTTCTAGCTGTTTTTGTTTTTATCAAATCAATCATTATTTACTGTAATTACTTTAGTGAAACTGGTTCTTTATGCTTTTATTTTGAAGGTGGTTTTAGGGGATTTGTCTCTACTTTAAAGAGTCCTCTCCTGCTGATGTCCAGGTGTATATCAGTATGTAGTGTCTCTACTTTAAAGAGTCCTCTCAAGCTGATGTCCAGGTGTATATCAGTACGTAGTGTCTCTACTTTAAAGAGTCCTCTCCTGCTGATGTTCAGGTGTATATCAGTATGTAGTGTCTCTACTTTAAAGAGTCCTCTCCTGCTGATGTTCAGGTGTATTTCAGTATGTAATGTCTCTACTTTAAAGAGTCCTCTCCTGCTGATGTTCAGGTGTATATCAGTATGTAGTGTCTCTACTTTAAAGAGTCCTCTCCTGCTGATGTTCAGGTGTATATCAGTATGTAGTGTCTCTACTTTAAAGAGTCCTCTCCTGCTGATGTTCAGGTGTATATCAGAATGTAGTGTCTCTACTTTAAAGAGTCCTCTCCTGCTGATGTTCAGGTGTATATCAGTATGTAGTGTCTCTACTTTAAAGAGTCCTCTCCTGCTGATGTTCAGGTGTATATCAGAATGTAGTGTCTCTACTTTAAAGAGTCCTATCATTTAGTAATCAAACATTTATATTCTAGCTGTTTCTGTTTTTATCAAATCAATCCTAATGTATTGTAATTTTTTTAGTGGAAGTGGTTCTATATGCTTTTATTTTGAAGGGGGTTTTAGGGGATTTGGGCACCTGGTGATTCTTGTATATTGGAGACAGGTGGTTTTTGTATGAGCGATCATGTGTTTTTTTAATCGGGGAAAACCCAGGAAAAGCCACAGGGGAGTCCATTGTTCTTTATGTATTGTAATATTTAAATAAAAACGAGCACAGAGGATTATCTGGACGTTGAACATCTCTCCTGGGTTAGATTTGCATTATCTTTGAACTGATGCAAATGTTTGTTATGTCTGTGGAAGTGTGTGTAACTGAAGACCAGAGGTGGGAAGTAGTGGAGTACAAATACTTCGTTAATGTACTTACATTTTTCTGGTATCAGTACTTTACTCCACTACTTATCTTTCTGACGACTTTTTTTTATTTGACTTCTCACATGTTGAACTCAAATACCTGTACTTTCTACTTCTTACATGTTGAACTCAAATACCTGTACTTTCTACTTCTTACATGTTGAACTCAAATACCTGTACTTTCTACTTCTCACATGTTGAACTCAAATACCTGTACTTTCTACTTCTCACATGTTGAACCCAAATACCTGTACTTTCTACTTCTTACATGTTGAACCCAAATACCTGTACTTTCTACTTCTTACATGTTGAACTCAAATACCTGTACTTTCTACTTCTCACATGTTGAACTCAAATACCTGTACTTTCTACTTCTTACATGTTGAACACAAATATCTGTACTTTCTACTTCTCTCATGTTGAACTCAAATACCTGTACTTTCTACTTCTTACATGTTGAACTCAAATACCTGTACTTTCTACTTCTCACATGTTGAACACAAATACCTGTACTTTCTACTTCTTACATGTTGAACTCAAATACCTGTACTTTCTACTTCTCACATGTTGATCTCAAATACCTGTACTTTCTACTTCTTACATGTTGAACACAAATACCTGTACTTTCTACTTCTTACATGTTGAACTCAAATACCTGTACTTTCTACTTCTTACATGTTGAACACAAATACCTGTACTTTCTACTTCTTACATGTTGAACTCAAATACCTGTACTTTCTACTTCTCACATGTTGAACACAAATACCTGTACTTTCTACTTCTTACATGTTGATCTCAAATACCTGTACTTTCTACTTCTTACATGTTGATCTCAAATACCTGTACTTTCTACTTCTTACATGTTGAACACAAATACCTGTACTTTCTACTTCTTACATGTTGAACTCAAATACCTGTACTTTCTACTTCTCACATGTTGAACACAAATACCTGTACTTTCTACTTCTTACATGTTGAACTCAAATACCTGTACTTTCTACTTCTCTCATTTCCCAAACAGCTGGTTCCTTTAGTCTGAATGTGTGTTGGTGCGTGGTCATTATTCTTCAGAGTCACTGCGTGCCTATTGGTTGGAACACGATCCGTGTATCCATCACTTCCTGGTCTTCTCTAAAGAAGAGGGACCAATGGAAACGTTGTTGCCGTTGTTCAGCATGGAAACGTTCATAAGCTAACAATGACATTATTGTTGTCTGTACTTCTACTTGAGTAAAGGATGTGTGTACTTTCGCCATCTCTGCTTTTAAGTGATGTGCACTTATGTCTGTGAAGTGTGTGTCCTTCAAGGTGTCTGACACACTGACCTCTGACTTCTCCATGCGGGTCTGCAGCTCCACCTGAGCTACGATGTCGTTCATGTTGGTCTCCAGAACCATTCCTCCCATCACCACCTCCTGCAGGATGTAATGCACCTGAGAAACAGCAGGTAGTCAATACACCTGTAGACATCACTACAGTAAAAAAACAGCTCACTTTACTAAAGAAACAATAAACATATGATATACACATTAAATAGAGCAAAGTAGTTTATATTGCTGCTCCAAATGACAGCGAGGTGCAAGTGTTTGAAGTGTCTCTACTTAAGAGTCCTCTCCTGCTGATGTTCAGGTGTATATCAGTATGTAGTGTCTCTACTTTAAAGAGTCCTCTCCTGCTGATGTTCAGCTGTATATCAGTATGTAGTGTCTCTACTTTAAAGAGTCCTCTCCTGCTGATGTTCAGGTGTATATCAGTATGTAGTGTCTCTACTTTAAAGAGTCCTCTCCTGCTGATGTTCAGGTGTATATCAGTATGTAGTGTCTCTACTTTAAAGAGTCCTCTCCTGCTGATGTTCAGGTGTATATCAGTATGTAGTTTCTCTACTTTAAAGAGTCCTCTCCTGCTGATGCTCAGGTGTATATCAGTATGTAGTGTCTCTACTTTAAAGAGTCCTCTCCTGCTGATGTTCAGGTGTATATCAGAATGTAGTGTCTCTACTTTAAAGAGTCCTCTCCTGCTGATGTTCAGGTGTATATCAGTATGTAGTGTCTCTACTTTAAAGAGTCCTCTCCTGCTGATGTTCAGGTGTATATCAGTATGTAGTGTCTCTACTGTAAAGAGTCCTCTCCTGCTGATGTTCAGGTGTATATCAGTATGTAGTGTCTCTACTTTAAAGAGTCCTCTCCTGCTGATGTTCAGGTGTATATCAGTATGTAGTGTCTCTACTTTAAAGAGTCCTCTCCTGCTGATGTTCAGGTGTATATCAGTATGTAGTTTCTCTACTTTAAAGAGTCCTCTCCTGCTGATGCTCAGGTGTATATCAGTATGTAGTGTCTCTACTTTAAAGAGTCCTCTCCTGCTGATGTTCAGGTGTATATCAGAATGTAGTGTCTCTACTTTAAAGAGTCCTCTCCTGCTGATGTTCAGGTGTATATCAGTATGTAGTGTCTCTACTTTAAAGAGTCCTCTCCTGCTGATGTTCAGGTGTATATCAGTATGTAGTGTCTCTACTGTAAAGAGTCCTCTCCTGCTGATGTTCAGGTGTATATCAGTATGTAGTGTCTCTACTTTAAAGAGTCCTCTCCTGCTGATGTTCAGGTGTATATCAGTATGTAGTGTCTCTACTTTAAAGAGTCCTCTCCTGCTGATGTTCAGGTGTATATCAGTATGTAGTGTCTCTACTGTAAAGAGTCCTCTCCTGCTGATGTTCAGGTTCATATCAGTATGTAGTGTCTCTACTTTAAAGAGTCCTCTCCTGCTGATGTTCAGGTGTATATCAGTGTGTAGTGTCTCTACTTTAAAGAGTCCTCTCCTGCTGATGTTCAGGTGTATATCAGTATGTAGTGTCTCTACTGTAAAGAGTCCTCTCCTGCTGATGTTCAGGTTCATATCAGTATGTAGTGTCTCTACTTTAAAGAGTCCTCTCCTGCTGATGTTCAGGTGTATATCAGTGTGTAGTGTCTCTACTTTAAAGAGTCCTCTCCTGCTGATGTTCAGGTGTATATCAGTATTTAGTGTCTCTACTTTAAAGAGTCCTCTCCTGCTGATGTTCAGGTGTATATCAGTATGTAGTGTCTCTACTTTAAAGAGTCCTCTCCTGCTGATGTTCAGGTGTATATCAGTATGTAGTGTCTCTACTGTAAAGAGTCCTCTCCTGCTGATGTTCAGGTGTATATCAGTATGTAGTGTCTCTACTTTAAAGAGTCCTCTCCTGCTGATGTTCAGGTGTATATCAGTGTGTAGTGTCTCTACTTTAAAGAGTCCTCTCCTGCTGATGTTCAGGTGTATATCAGTATGTAGTGTCTCTACTTTAAAGAGTCCTCTCCTGCTGATGTTCAGGTGTATATCAGTATGTAGTGTCTCTACTTTAAAGAGTCCTCTCCTGCTGATGTTCAGGTTCATATCAGTATGTAGTGTCTCTACTTTAAAGAGTCCTCTCCTGCTGATGTTCAGGTGTATATCAGTGTGTAGTGTCTCTACTTTAAAGAGTCCTCTCCTGCTGATGTTCAGGTGTATATCAGTATGTAGTGTCTCTACTTTAAAGAGTCCTCTCCTGCTGATGTCCAGGTGTATATCAGTATGTAGTGTCTCTACTTTAAAGAGTCCTCTCCTGCTGATGTTCAGGTGTATATCAGTATGTAGTGTCTCTACTTTAAAGAGTCCTCTCCTGCTGATGTTCAGGTGTATATCAGTATGTAGTTTCTCTACTTTAAAGAGTCCTCTCCTGCTGATGTTCAGGTGTATATCAGTATGTAGTGTCTCTACTTTAAAGAGTCCTCTCCTGCTGATGTTCAGGTGTATATCAGTATGTAGTGTCTCTACTTTAAAGAGTCCTCTCCTGCTGATGTTCAGGTGTATATCAGTATGTAGTGTCTCTACTTTAAAGAGTCCTCTCCTGCTGATGTTCAGGTGTATATCAGTATGTAGTGTCTCTACTTTAAAGAGTCCTCTCCTGCTGATGTTCAGGTGTATATCAGTATGTAGTTTCTCTACTTTAAAGAGTCCTCTCCTGCTGATGTTCAGGTGTATATCAGTATGTAGTGTCTCTACTTTAAAGAGTCCTCTCCTGCTGATGTTCAGGTGTATATCAGTATGTAGTGTCTCTACTTTAAAGAGTCCTCTCCTGCTGATGTTCAGGTGTATATCAGTATGTAGTGTCTCTACTTTAAAGAGTCCTCTCCTGCTGATGTTCAGGTGTATATCAGTATGTAGTGTCTCTACTTTAAAGAGTCCTCTCCTGCTGATGTTCAGGTGTATATCAGTATGCAGTGTCTCTACTTTAAAGAGTCCTCTCCTGCTGATGTTCAGGTGTATATCAGTATGCAGTGTCTCTACTTTAAAGAGTCCTCTCCTGCTGATGTTCAGGTGTATATCAGTATGTAGTGTATCTACTTTAAAGAGTCCTCTCCTGCTGATGTTCAGGTGTATATCAGTATGTAGTGTCTCTACTTTAAAGAGTCCTCTCCTGCTGATGTTCAGGTGTATATCAGTATGTAGTTTCTCTACTTTAAAGAGTCCTCTCCTGCTGATGTTCAGGTGTATATCAGTATGTAGTGTCTCTACTTTAAAGAGTCCTCTCCTGCTGATGTTCAGGTGTATATCAGTATGTAGTGTCTCTACTTTAAAGAGTCCTCTCCTGCTGATGTTCAGGTGTATATCAGTATGTAGTGTCTCTACTTTAAAGAGTCCTCTCCTGCTGATGTTCAGGTGTATATCAGTATGCAGTGTCTCTACTTTAAAGAGTCCTCTCCTGCTGATGTTCAGGTGTATATCAGTATGCAGTGTCTCTACTTTAAAGAGTCCTCTCCTGCTGATGTTCAGGTGTATATCAGTATGTAGTGTCTCTACTTTAAAGAGTCTTCTCCTGCTGATGTTCAGGTGTATATCAGTATGTAGTGTCTCTACTTTAAAGAGTCCTCTCCTGCTGATGTTCAGGTGTATATCAGTATTCAGTGGAGGGAAACCAGGGATTTTAGCCTTTGCAGACCGTTTACATGCACTAAAAACTTTACAACACACTACAGGAGAGGAAAAAGGGCCTCTGGAAAGCTTTTAAAGTTGGATTACTTCCAATCCTGAAACTCTGCTCGTTTGTGTTTCTTTACACAAAATGATACAGAAAACATGAGCGAGGTAACACCTGGAGAGTTCAGTCCTCTCTCTGGAACATAAACAGTTTCAATTTCACTTTCAAATTGAGATTTGGGGAATTCCTTAGGGCACGATGATGGCAAAATGACTCTGAAGCTTAGTAGGGTAAACTGGAAAAAACTGTGCATGGAAAAGCTTTTAAAATCACTAACGTATCGTAGTTATTTGTGAATCTGCACATATATCCACCACAGACAGGTATCCAGCTAAACCCTGCACTGGTGCATATACTGTATACATTTTACGATGAGTTGCACAGCGAGGAGAGCTGTTTATCTCCTCTGGGGAACATTCCTCTGGCCAAACCCCACCGCGCCACATGACATCAATTTCCTGCCGTACATGTGTGCGATTAGTCTCAGCACTTTGCACTTGTTGTAGTACGAACAACACAGAGCTTCCCTTTTAAAAAGAAGCAGCCTTCACTCATTAAAATCCATCATCTGGACCTTTTTACATTTATTCATAACTACATGCAGCCCTCAGGCGAGAAATCTCAGAGCTGCAGAATCACTTCTCCCTGATTTATGTCCGGGGGCTACTTTGATAAATAGCATTATTAGCATTATTAACACACACACACACACACACAACAAACAACAACTAAAACATAACATTGTGTGCATTAAATCTGTATTAATTGTGCTGTATTTGTATTTATTGATAACAGAAGCCAAGGTAGGATGTTTGTAAAGTTTCAGCAGTTTGCAGACAAAGCCTTTTTGTACCGTTTGTAGCTTCGCCTTCAAAATAAAAGCGCAGACGGTGGGAGGTCTGCTCGGCAAATCTGGGTTTACTGTGTATTGGGGTCATGTCACTGTTTGTAGCACGCACACGCACACGCACACGCACACACACACACACACACACACACACACACACACACACACACACACACACACGCTACTCTGCCTTCCACATCATCTCTCACACACACACTGTTACGGCTGCTGTCTCTGCTCGGTAACCTGTCTGGGATTGTCTGCAGCTGTGTGTGATTATGTAAATGAGCTGTGTGGTTGCCCCAACGTCATTGGCTCTCCTCTCCTGGTCCACTTCCGAGGACACAGATTGGAGCACGCTGGGCCCGACGTTCTCCAATCCCTGTGCAAGCCCAGCGCACACCTGCTGGAGAGGACTACGAAGCCTGGGAGCAGTTATCACTCAGGAGGCTCTTCTGCGATCAGACGTGTCATGGACACTACAGACTGTGTTCGGTGTGACATATGTGCTTAGTGACGAGTGACGATATATGTATTCAGTGTCGAGTGTCGAGAGATGTGCTTAGTGCTGCCGAGTGTGGATATATGTGTGTATCGTATTGTGCTTAGTTTCCCTCCTTCAGCTGTGTTTTCTTACAGCTTCCTTTCTTTAGACTGTACCACTTTGACGGTGAGGGTTACTTTGGTTATTAGCTATATTTCTTTGTATTTAAGTAGGCTCCTTTTTTTAGAGTCCTCCTTTTGTTTAGGTTGGTTATCAACCTGTGCCACAGGGGCACAGGTTGGTTATCAACCTGTGCCCCTGTACACACACACACACACACACACACACACACACACACACACACACACACACACACACACACACACAGTCATGTCACTCTACAGCTCAATCCTAACTCCTCTGAGCCTTTTATTGAACATAAAAAAAATAACTATGACAGTGCCGTTTCAGAGTTGGCGCACACAGCTTATAATGGAGTAAACATGAGGTGAGTTGCAACAGTTTTAATGGGAATAACAGACTGGGAGTGCAAAGGCTTTCACTTTCCCACAGATGCAGTAACATTGTGCCAAAGCAACTTACTTTAGGTGCATGATCGCAGCTACAGGGTCATTTAGACTAGAGTGTTAGATTCTCGTTATCTCCTCGTTGGGGTCCCACAGGGCTCTGTCCTGGGTCTCCTTCTCTTCCCTCTGTACACAAACTCTCATTCGCTCGCATGGCTTCCCCTATCACAGCTAAGCAGACGACACACAGCTAATTCTGTCTTTTCCCCGGTCTGAAACCCAGGATAACTTCTTCACCAGCACTAACTATGGAATGATCTTACTTGAAGTGAATATATCTGCACTTTCCGTGTTGTTCGGAGTTTGATCTTTATGGTTTTCGCTCAGAACCAAACACGCCGAAGCTGCCTATGCACCCCACAAATGGAAAAAACTTCCCAGAAAACCTGAAGTCTTCACTAACGTTGAGCTCTTTTAAGTCGAGTCTAAAAACATTACTTTTTTTAGCACCTACTGTGTTTACAATGTTGTTTCTAAACAATGCTGTATCTCTTTTATGCGTGTTTTTTATGAACCTGTTATTCCAGTTATTGGGTTCCTTTCTGTTGTCATCTTATTATGTTGATGTAAAGCACTTTGAATTGCCTCTGTGTCTGAAAATGTGATATATAAATAAACGTACCTTACCTTTTGCACTTATTGTAAGTCGCTTTGGACAAAAGCATCAGATCAATTATGTGTAATGTAATAAAACTATAGTAACCATGTACATATTGACCTCCTGGCCTCAAATAACCTCTCCTTCTGAAATCAGTAAACGTTTTATAAAACTTTTATTGCTTGGTTTTATTGCCTACCGTTAAACGAAGAGTGTTTAATGAGCTGCTTTCCTGCCCCTGTGAGACAACGTTTTACTGAGACTAAAATGTCAGATTACCCTAATGCTTAAAGATAAGATGTTTTCATGATACAATGTACTACAATGATTCATGATATCACTACAAATAATGCAGTTTGTCAGCAAATGTTTTATCCAGTGGGATTATGTTTTGATCATTTATTTCCTGATGTTTTATATAATGTGAAATGAGAAAATTACCTCTAAAATATTAAAATGTATTTGTGTAATATTATTAAAGAGACCGTGTTAAGCTTTTTTTGAGTTTTCTCTTTGCTGTAGTGTGTTGTATGGGTTTTAGTGCATGTAAATGGTCTGCAGAGGCTAAAATCCGTGTGTTCCCAGTCTAAAGGAGTTAAGTCAAAGTTACTCCGTGGCACTTACAGAAGCAAAGTGCAGAAAGAAAAACATAAAGATGCTCAAAGAATTAAACTGGCTGCCCGCTCACCTTGTCCATGTGGAAAATCAGGTCCAGTTCACAGACGTTTTCAAAGCATTTATCCAGCGTTTCCACAAACACCTACAGGGAAGAACATGAGGGACGGTTAAACATCTAATTTCTTAAAATAAAACACCTTTTATAATTGACCTTTAAATGTTATCAGAAAGCAAGATATTTTATATATTAGTACTTGAAGCTTCATCAGCTTCATCCACCAGGCTGTCAGGAGGCTGAACGCCCCACCCCCCCCCACCTCTCCATGTACATCAGGGCTATTCAATTAGTTTGGAAAGGGGGCTGGTTGATGAAAATGATCCAAAGCAAGGGGCCGGGAATAAGTGTTATTGTATTAATTGTGTTTAATTCAATCAAACAACGTAACCCCAAGGCCTTTAGAGATCTAACTGGCTCAGAACTCAGTAGGCTGACATGTGAAGCTGATTTAACCATCAACATCATTTGATTTGATTTGATTTGGGTGAAATTATCTAATCATTCACGCAGAGACGCAATCAATGACAGTTTGTCACTACAGTAGCTCGTAGGTGGGTTCGAAACCCGAGCCCGCCAAAGTTTTCAGGCAATGTCTTCCCCTCTATCTCTCAATTTAACACCCTCTCTGGAATAAAGGCACTCTGGCACAAAAATATGCTTTAAAAAAAAAGTTGATTATTTTTTAACATTATACTCACTTGACTGACTTTAACTGACTTTGACTGACTTTGACTTGACTTTGACTGACTTTGACTGACTTTGACTGACTTTGACTGACTTTAACTGACTTTAACTGACTTGGACTGACTTTAACTGACTTTGACTGACTTTGACTGACTTTGACTGACTTTAACTGACTTTGACTTGACTTTGACTGACTTTGACTGACTTTGACTGACTTTAACTGACTTTAACTGACTTTGACTGACTTTAACTGACTTTGACTGACTTTGACTGACTTTGACTTGACTTTGACTGACTTTGACTGACTTTGACTGACTTTAACTGACTTTAACTGACTTTGACTGACTTTAACTGACTTTGACTGACTTTAACTGACTTTGACTGATTTTGACTGACTTTGACTGACTTTGACTGACTTTAACTGACTTTAACTGACTTTGACTGACTTTGACTTGACTTTGACTGACTTTGACTGACTTTGACTGACTTTGACTGACTTTAACTGACTTTAACTGACTTTAACTGACTTTAACTGACTTTGATTGACTTTAACTGACTTTGACTGACTTTGAGTTGACTTTAACTGACTTTGAGTTGACTTTAACTGACTTTAACTGACTTTAACTGACTTTGACTTGACTTTGACTGACTTTAACTGACTTTGACTGACTTTAACTGACTTTGACTGACTTTAACTGACTTTGACTGACTTTGACTAACTTCGATTGACTTTGACTGACTTTAACTGACTTTAACTGACTGACTGACTTTGACTGACTTTGACTGACTTTGACTGACTTTAACTGACTTTAACTGACTTTGACTGACTTTGACTCACTTTGACTGACTTTAACTGACTTTGACTGACTTGGAGTTGACTTTGACTGACTTTGACTGACTTTAACTGACTTTGACTGACTTGGAGTTGACTTTGACTGACTTTAACTGACTTTGACTGACTTTAACTGACTTGGAGTTGACTTTGACTGACTTTAACTGACTTTGACTGACTTAAACTGACTTTGACTTGACTTTAACTGACGTTGAGTTGACTTTAACTGACTTTGACTGACTTTGAGTTGACTTTGACTGACTTTAACTGACTTTAACTGACTTTGACTGACTTTGACTAACTTTAACTGACTTTAACTGACTTTAACTGACTTTGACTGACTTTGACTGACTTTGACTGACGTTGACTGACTTTGACTGACTTTAAATGACTTTGACTTGACTTTGACTGACTTTAACTGACTTTGAATGACTTTGACTGACTTTGACTGACGTTGACTGACTTTAACTGACTTTGACTTGACTTTGAGTGACTTTAACTGACTTTGACTGACTTTGACTGACTTTGACTGACTTTGACTTGACTTTGACTTGACTTTGACTGACTTTGACTGACTTTGACTGACTTTGACTGACTTTGACTGACTTTGACTGACTTTGACTGACTTTGACTTGACTTTGACTTGACTTTGACTTGACTTTGACTTGACTTTGACTGACTTTAACTGACTTTGACTGACTTTGACTGACTTTGACTTGACTTTGACTGACTTTGACTGACTTTGACTGACTTTGACTGACTTTGACTTGACTTTGACTGACTTTGACTGACTTTGACTAACTTTAACTGACTTTAACTGACTTTAACTGACTTTAACTGACTTTGACTGACTTGGAGTTGACTTTGACTGACTTTAACTGACTTTGACTGACTTTGACTGACTTTAACTGACTTTGACTGACTTTGAGTTGACTTTAACTGACTTTGACTGACTTTGACTGACTTTAACTGACTTTGACTGACTTTAACTGACTTTGACTGACTTTGACTGACGTTGACTGACTTTGACTGACTTTAAATGACTTTGACTTGACTTTGACTGACTTTAACTGACTTTGAATGACTTTGACTGACTTTGACTGACTTTGACTGACTTTAACTGACTTTGACTTGACTTTGAGTGACTTTAACTGACTTTGACTGACTTTGACTGACTTTGACTGACTTTGACTTGACTTTGACTTGACTTTGACTGACTTTGACTGACTTTGACTGACTTTGACTGACTTTGACTGACTTTGACTGACTTTAACTGACTTTGACTGACTTTGACTTGACTTTGACTTGACTTTGACTTGACTTTGACTGACTTTAACTGACTTTAACTGACTTTGACTGACTTTGACTGACTTTGACTGACTTTGACTTGACTTTGACTGACTTTGACTGACTTTGACTGACTTTGACTTGACTTTGACTGACTTTAACTGACTTTGACTGACTTTAACTGACTTTGACTGACTTGGAGTTGACTTTGACTGACTTTAACTGACTTTGACTGACTTTGAGTTGACTTTGACTGACTTTAACTGACTTTAACTGACTTTGACTGACTTTGACTAACTTTAACTGACTTTAACTGACTTTAACTGACTTTAACTGACTTTGACTGACTTGGAGTTGACTTTGACTGACTTTAACTGACTTTGACTGACTTTAACTGACTTTAACTGACTTTGACTGACTTTGAGTTGACTTTAACTGACTTTGACTGACTTTGACTGACTTTAACTGACTTTGACTGACTTTAACTGACTTTGACTGACTTTGACTGACTTTAACTGACTTTGACTGACTTTGACTGACTTTAACTGACTTTGACTGACTTTGACTGACTTTAACTGACTTTGACTGACTTTAACTGATTTTGAGTTGACTTTGGTTGACTTTGACTGACTTTAACTGACTTTGACTTGAATTTGACTGACTTTAACTGACTTTGACTGACTTTGACTGACTTTGACTGACTTTAACTGACTTTGACTGACTTTAACTGACTTTAACTGACTTTAACTGACTTTAACTGATTTTAACTGACTTTAACTGACTTTAACTGACTGACTGACTTTGACTTGAATTTGACTGACTTTAACTGACTTTGACTGACTTTGACTGACTTTAACTGACTTTAACTGACTTTGAGTTGACTTTGACTGACTTTAACTGACTTTGACTGACTTTGACTAACTTTAACTGACTTTAACTGACTTTGACTGACTTTGAGTTGACTTTGACTGACTTTAACTGACTTTAACTGACTTTGACTGACTTTGACTGACTTTGACTGACTTTGACTGACTTTAACTGACTTTGACTGACTTTAACTGACTTTGACTGACTTTGACTTGACTTTGACTTGACTTTGACTGACTTTAACTGACTTTGACTGACTTTGACTGACTTTGACTGACTTTGACTTGACTTGGACTGACTTTGACTGACTTTGACTGACTTTGACTTGACTTTGACTGACTTTAACTGACTTTGACTGACTTTAACTGACTTTGACTGACTTGGAGTTGACTTTGACTGACTTTAACTGACTTTGACTGACTTAAACTGACTTTGACTTGACTTTAACTGACGTTGAGTTGACTTTAACTGACTTTGACTGACTTTAACTGACTTTGACTGACTTTGAGTTGACTTTGACTGACTTTAACTGACTTTGACTGACTTTGAGTTGACTTTGACTGACTTTAACTTGACTTTAACTGACTTTGACTGACTTTGACGAACTTTAACTGACTTTAACTGACTTTAACTGACTTTAACTGACTTTGACTGACTTTGAGTTGACTTTGACTGACTTTAACTTGACTTTAACTGACTTTGACTGACTTTGACTAACTTTAACTGACTTTGACTGACTTTAACTGACTTTGACTGACTTTGACTGACTTTAACTGACTTTAACTGACTTTAACTGACTTTGACTGACTTTAACTGACTTTGACTGACTTGGAGTTGACTTTGACTGACTTTAACTGACTTTGAGTTGACTTTAACTGACTTTGACTGACTTTAACTGACTTTGACTGACTTTGAGTTGACTTTAACTGACTTTGACTGACTTTGACTGACTTTAACTGACTTTGACTGACTTTAACTGACTTTGACTGACTTTGACTGACTTTAACTGACTTTGACTGACTTTAACTGACTTTGACTGACTTTGACTGACTTTAACTGACTTTGACTGACTTTAACTGATTTTGAGTTGACTTTGGTTGACTTTGACTGACTTTGACTGACTTTGACTGACTTTGACTTGAATTTGACTGACTTTAACTGACTTTGACTGACTTTAACTGACTTTAACTGACTTTGACTGACTTTAACTGACTTTAACTGACTTTAACTGATTTTAACTGACTTTAACTGATTTTAACTGACTTTAACTGACTTTGACTTGAATTTGACTGACTTTAACTGACTTTGACTGACTTTGACTGACTTTAACTGACTTTAACTGACTTTGAGTTGACTTTGACTGACTTTAACTGACTTTGATTTGACTTTGACTGACTTTGAGTTGACTTTGACTGACTTTAACTGACTTTGACTGACTTTAACTGACTTTGACTGACTTTGACTGACTTTAACTGACTTTGACTGACTTTGACTGACTTCAATTGACTTTGACTGACTTTAACTGACTTTAATTGACTTTGACTGACTTTAACTGACTTTAACTGACTTTGACTGACTTTGACTGAATGACTGACTTTGACTGACTTTGACTGACTTTGACTGATTTTGACTGACGTTGACTGACTTTGACTGACTTTGACTGACTTTGACGTGACTTTAACTGACTTTAACTGACTTTGACTGAATGACTGACTTTGACTGACTTTGACTGACTTTAACTGACTTTGACTGACTTTAACTGACTTTGACTGACTTTGACTGACTTTGACTGACTTTGACTGACTTTGACTGACTTTAACTGACTTTGACTGACTTTGACTGATTTTGACTGACGTTGACTGACTTTGACTGACTTTGACTGACTTTGACTGACTTTGACGTGACTTTAACTGACTTTAACTGACTTTGACTGAATGACTGACTTTGACTGACTTTGACTGACTTTAACTGACTTTGACTGACTTTGACTGACTTTGACTGACTTTGACTGACTTTGACTGATTTTGACTGACGTTGACTGACTTTGACTGACTTTGACGTGACTTTAACTGACTTTAACTGACTTTGACTGAATGACTGACTTTGACTGACTTTGACTGACTTTAACTGACTTTGACTGACTTTAACTGATTTTAACTGACTTTGACTGACTTTAACTGACTTTAACTGACTTTAACTGATTTTAACTGACTTTAACTGATTTTAACTGACTTTAACTGACTTTGACTTGAATTTGACTGACTTTAACTGACTTTGACTGACTTTGACTGACTTTGACTGACTTTAACTGACTTTAACTGACTTTGAGTTGACTTTGACTGACTTTAACTGACTTTGATTTGACTTTGACTGACTTTGAGTTGACTTTGACTGACTTTGACTGACTTTGAGTTGACTTTGACTGACTTTAACTGACTTTGACTGACTTTGACTGACTTTGAGTTGACTTTGACTGACTTTGACTGACTTTGAGTTGACTTTGACTGACTTTAACTGACTTTGACTGACTTTAACTGACTTTGACTGACTTTGACTGACTTTAACTGACTTTGACTGACTTTAACTGACTTTGACTGACTTTGACTGACTTCAATTGACTTTGACTGACTTTAACTGACTTTAATTGACTTTGACTGACTTTAACTGACTTTAACTGACTTTAACTGACTTTGACTGACTTTGACTGAATGACTGACTTTGACTGACTTTGACTGACTTTGACTGATTTTGACTGACGTTGACTGACTTTGACTGACTTTGACTGACTTTGACGTGACTTTAACTGACTTTAACTGACTTTGACTGACTTTGACTGACTTTGACTGACTTTGACTGACTTTGACTGAATGACTGACTTTGACTGACTTTGACTGACTTTAACTGACTTTGACTGACTTTAACTGACTTTGACTGACTTTGACTGACTTTGACTGACTTTGACTGACTTTGACTGACTTTAACTGACTTTGACTGACTTTGACTGATTTTGACTGACGTTGACTGACTTTGACTGACTTTGACTGACTTTGACTGACTTTGACGTGACTTTAACTGACTTTAACTGACTTTGACTGAATGACTGACTTTGACTGACTTTGACTGACTTTAACTGACTTTGACTGACTTTGACTGACTTTGACTGACTTTGACTGACTTTGACTGATTTTGACTGAATGACTGACTTTGACTGACTTTGACGTGACTTTAACTGACTTTAACTGACTTTGACTGAATGACTGACTTTGACTGACTTTGACTGACTTTAACTGACTTTGACTGACTTTAACTGATTTTAACTGACTTTGACTGACTTTAACTGACTTTAACTGATTTTAACTGACTTTAACTGATTTTAACTGACTTTGACTTGAATTTGACTGACTTTGACTGACTTTGACTGACTTTAACTGACTTTAACTGACTTTAACTGACTTTAACTGACTTTGACTGACTTTGACTGACTTTGACTGACTTTAACTGACTTTAACTGACTTTGAGTTGACTTTGACTGACTTTAACTGACTTTGATTTGACTTTGACTGACTTTGAGTTGACTTTGACTGACTTTGACTGACTTTGAGTTGACTTTGACTGACTTTAACTGACTTTGACTGACTTTAACTGAATGACTGACTTTGACTGACTTTGACTGACTTTAACTGACTTTGACTGACTTTGACTGACTTTGACTGACTTTGACTGACTTTGACTGATTTTGACTGAATGACTGACTTTGACTGACTTTGACGTGACTTTAACTGACTTTAACTGACTTTGACTGAATGACTGACTTTGACTGACTTTGACTGACTTTAACTGACTTTAACTGACTTTAACTGACTTTGACTGACTTTGACTGACTTTGACTGACTTTAACTGACTTTAACTGACTTTGAGTTGACTTTGACTGACTTTAACTGACTTTGAGTTGACTTTGACTGACTTTAACTGACTTTGATTTGACTTTGACTGACTTTGAGTTGACTTTGACTGACTTTGACTGACTTTGAGTTGACTTTGACGTGACTTTAACTGACTTTGACTGAATGACTGACTTTGACTGACTTTGACTGACTTTAACTGACTTTGACTGACTTTGACTGACTTTGACTGACTTTGACTGACTTTGACTGATTTTGACTGAATGACTGACTTTGACTGACTTTGACGTGACTTTAACTGACTTTGACTGAATGACTGACTTTGACTGACTTTAACTGACTTTGACTGACTTTGACTGACTTTAACTGACTTTGACTGACTTTAACTGATTTTAACTGACTTTGACTGACTTTAACTGACTTTAACTGATTTTAACTGACTTTAACTGATTTTAACTGACTTTGACTTGAATTTGACTGACTTTGACTGACTTTGACTGACTTTAACTGACTTTAACTGACTTTAACTGACTTTAACTGACTTTGACTGACTTTGACTGACTTTGACTGACTTTAACTGACTTTAACTGACTTTGAGTTGACTTTGACTGACTTTAACTGACTTTGATTTGACTTTGACTGACTTTGAGTTGACTTTGACTGACTTTGACTGACTTTGAGTTGACTTTGACTGACTTTAACTGACTTTGACTGACTTTAACTGACTTTGACTGACTTTGACTGACTTTAACTGACTTTGACTGACTTTAACTGACTTTGACTGACTTTGACTGACTTTAACTGACTTTGACTGACTTTAACTGACTTTAATTGACTTTGACTGACTTTGACTGACTTTAACTGACTTTGACTGACTTTAACTGACTTTGACTTGAATTTGACTGACTTTAACTGACTTTGACTGACTTTGACTGACTTTGACTGACTTTAACTGACTTTAACTGACTTTGAGTTGACTTTGACTGACTTTAACTGACTTTGATTTGACTTTGACTGACTTTGAGTTGACTTTGACTGACTTTGACTGACTTTGAGTTGACTTTGACTGACTTTAACTGACTTTGACTGACTTTAACTGACTTTGACTGACTTTGACTGACTTTAACTGACTTTGACTGACTTTAACTGACTTTGACTGACTTTGACTGACTTTAACTGACTTTGACTGACTTTAACTGACTTTAACTGACTTTGACTGACTTTGACTGACTTTAACTGACTTTGACTGACTTTAACTGACTTTGATTTGACTTTGACTGACTTTGAGTTGACTTTGACTGACTTTGACTGACTTTGACTGACTTTAACTGACTTTAACTGACTTTGACTGACTTTAACTGACTTTGACTGACTTTGACTGACTTTAACTGACTTTGACTGACTTTAACTGACTTTGACTGACTTTGACTGACTTTGACTGACTTTGACTGACTTTAACTGACTTTAATTGACTTTAACTGACTTTAACTGACTTTGACTGACTTTGACTGAATGACTGACTTTGACTGACTTTGACTGACTTTGACTGATTTTGACTGACGTTGACTGACTTTGACTGACTTTGACTGACTTTGACGTGACTTTAACTGACTTTAACTGACTTTGACTGAATGACTGACTTTGACTGACTTTGACTGACTTTAACTGACTTTGACTGACTTTGACTGACTTTGACTGACTTTGACTGACTTTGACTGACTTTAACTGACTTTGACTGACTTTGACTGATTTTGACTGACGTTGACTGACTTTGACTGACTTTGACTGACTTTGACTGACTTTGACGTGACTTTAACTGACCTCAACTGACTTTAACTGACTTTGACTGAATGACTGACTTTGACTGACTTTGACTGACTTTGACTGACTTTAACTGACTTTGACTGACTTTAACTGACTTTAACTGACCTCAAGTGACTTTGACTTGACTTTAACTGACTTTGACTAACTTCGTCTTTTATGGATCCCGCAGTAATTCTCCTTTATCGATGACGCACAAGGGAACTGATAAATAGCTGATAAATATCTGATGATTAGGTGATTAGGAGGAGAAGTGAGCAGCTTGACTCACTCAAAACTCACTTTTTAGGGCACTAATTACGTCATTATGTGTTATCAGAGGTACAACAAAGTTATTATCTTCTTTATTATTCTTCTTTGATCGCCTTATCCAGGAAGAGAGTAAGTTTCACTTCCTTGAAAACAAGCATTATCTACATTGTATACAATCGACAGAAAAACATTCCACTGGTAGTTTATTTCACCTTTAAGTTAGTTTGATTTTATATTTAGAGAGGTTTATGTCTGTCTGTCTGTGCGTGTCTGCCTGTCAGAAGGTGTTGAATGATTTTTCTTAAAAAAACACATATTAAATGTGTCTATAAAGCATTATATAACGCTGACCTGGATCAGGTCCAGGATGCCGAGCTCACTCTCAGACGAGTCCACGCAGAACACAAAGTAGAGCGTGGCGTAGTGTCGGTAGATCAGCTTATGGTCGGAGCCGCCAATGAGACTGTAAGAGGACAGAAATTAGACTTTAGACTTAAAGAAAGTGTATAGGTGTGGATTTGTGCTGCGTCACTCGTGGATTTGATACAGCAGGAATTAAACTCAACTTAAATGTAAAAAGAATACTTAAAATATTAGCCATTTAATTCACAGTGGGGGAAGAAGTCAAGAGACTGTAAGAGGAGAGAAATGGGACACTCAAAAGCAGTTTAGGTGTAGCTCTATGCATGTGGAATCCTGAAAGTAGGAATAAAACTTGGTCAAACAAATGATTGTATGCTTTAAAATTGTTAATGATTTGATTATATAATGGAAGAAGTGAGTCAGAGCAGCTCTACTTCTGTGGGTTTGCCTCCCTCTAGGGGTTAAAGTGAACTATTGCATCCACAGTCAGTTGACATGACACGAGTTACAGGTCTGCCTTTCAGTCTTTCAACTCGCTAAAAATATAAACACTATCACATGTTCAGCTGTATCCATACAGTCAGTCTATGCTTTAAACAAACTAGAAATGCACAGGTAGATCTTGAGTCGTGGCTGTGGTCCTGGATCATCGGTCCTGGATGGATATCCTCGTGGATTCATCTTCCTATTATACACACATGCATTTCCAAACATCTGGACTACCTATGTTGCAAAAAAGGTATTATATTTTCACACGGCATCTATTGCACGTCTGTCCGTCCTGGAGAGGGATCCCTCCTCTGCTGCTCTCCCTGAGGTTTCTCCCATGTTCCCTTTGAACTGTGGGGTTTCTCTGGAAGTGTTTCCTTGTACAATGTGAGGGTCTAAGGACAGAGGGTCTGAGGACAGAGGGTGTCGTATTGTCATACTGATATTCTGTACACACTGTGAAGCCCACTGAGACAAATGTATTGTGATATTGGGCTGTATAAATAAACATTGATTGATTGAGGTAGAGCACATTGCTCCGCCATGGCCGAATGCCTTATTTTATAATGCTTACAAAGTCAAAAATGAATGTGTGTGTGTCTGCCCTCTCATTCTGATCGGTTTCAAACTTTACTTTTCCACCAAGTTTCATTCAAATCCAGTGAATATTTTGTCTTTAATCCTGCTTAAAACAAACCCGTGGAAAAAGCAACAAGTTCAGTTGCAGCAGCTTTTCTGATAGAGGCGCATCAACAACAACAACAACAACAACAACAACAACAACAAACACATGAAATCATCTTTAAAGATGCACTTATAGTATAAATACATGGCTAGTTATTGATTTATACACATCAGATGTTCCCACAGCAAACAGCAACACTCGCCTTCCTCCCTCCAAGAAGTTGCAGACGTTGTCGTCTCTTTTAGAAACCAGATGGAAAGTCTCTCTGATGATCTGCTGCTGCATGTCCTCCGCCTGCAACAAAACAACTCGTCAGCTGAAGTAATGTCGCCTGTGTTTGGTGAACACACTTCCTCTACGGACACACTATAAGGTGTTTAGGGATTCTTACTTTTAACACTTTGCTGATAGAGTAGGGAAAGTTAAGAAAAGGACATCATGCATCTAAAAAACACTCCTTCACAGATAACAGAAACAAATATATGATTAGATAAATGCAAAGGATGATAAGAGGAAGTATTCAGATCTTTAAGTAGAAGTACAAAGTAGTATAAAATGGAAATACTCAAGTGAAGTACAAGTCGGAACAAATTGTACTTAAGTACAGTACTTGAGTAGATGTATTAGTTACTAAACACCACTGGTAAAAAGGGGAAACTAGTTATATTTCCTCTTTTGTAATATGTGTTTTTATTTTACCAGTAGTGTAAAAGCTTATGAATTATATCTATATTAAAACACAAAGACATTTCGGCATTTAGGAGAGCAATAATAAGTAAAGACTGTGAGTAAATGAACACAAATTGACCGTGAAAAATATAAATCTGTTGACAAATAAACAACATGAAGGGCCAAGTTACAGCTAACAACATGTATTTGTATGTTTTAAGTCGGTTAATGACAAATACTAAAATACATGAAATCACAAATACATGTCAGCATTAATGCACAAAGTGTTGAAAGCAAGTCATTAAACCAAATGACAGTACAAACAACAACAGAGACATGCTCATGTTTCGAACAGGAAATACTTACAAAATACTGATAAAACCTGATCAGCCGCGGCTTCCCGTGGTTGTTAAATATCAAAATTGATTTAATCATGTCTGGTCTTTGGTGTTGTCGAATTAAAATATGAAATAACCTTAAAATATAAAGGGATTTGAAGGTTTAAATCACGTTAGCTCGAATGCTAAGAGCTAACCGTCCTCTCAGCTGTCAGAAGGCTTATCGCTACATCCGGTTGCGTCTCTACATTCAGCATCCGACCTCCAACAAACACTCTGGTTCCGGGCAGGTCATTGAGTGCGTTTACGTAATAGTTTACAGGCGCACTACTAATAAATATGTTATATAAATAACTTACTGCTAATACCCTGGTTATGATCAGGTTTTTAAGTATCCAGGTCAAGTGTTGCAGATGTAATCATCATCAGAGTTGGATCGTGTCTCATTTCTGGCTTGAAAATAACTCACAGTTCGCTCCGCAGTTTCGTCTTCTGTTAACTGGTCTGGTCTTATAACTTTCTTCACACTGTACGTTTTACATTTCATTTAATACATAATTCCTTGCACACTTCATGTAAATAATATCCTACTTTTAAATTGTGTTAGCTGTAATTAAGCCCTTCATAGTGTTCATTTTACGGTCAACCAATTCTATTTACTTTTAGTTCTGTTCTATTTTCTATTATGAGATGAAACACCAAGACACATTCCTCGTATGTGTTAACCTACTTGGCAATAAACCTGTTGTTATGATCTGTATGAGTTTTCCCCGTTTGATTTGTGTCGTGTTTAGACCTGCCTCTGTGTTCCCTCCTGGTTAATTACCTGATGGTGTCCACCTGGTGCTCCTTGATGCGTGAAGATGATTTAGAGAGAGAGACTCTTGGTGTTGGTTAGTTTACCTCGCTCTGTGAATTCTGGATCAATCTACAATAAAGGATTTGTATTTAAAGAACCGTCTTCTGCACTTCGGTCAAATCTACTCTGCTCTCCAGCTTTGACATCTGTTTCTGATTTAAATGTTATATTTGTTTATTTTTCAAAGTATGTGCAATTCCTTTAACATTAAGTCAAGTCAAGTTTGTTCATATAGCACAACCTCAGTTGACCAAAGTGCAGCTGCATTGTGTACTAACTGTAAAGGCTGGTCCAGCCCAACGAATTAGGAGTTACAGTAATCCAAACGTGACGTAACGAGGCATGTAACCGTCTGAAAGGTATGTGTTGGGAGGTAAACCTTCGCAAGCGATCGCAGCTGAAAGAAGTTCTACTTTCTGCTTTTCCTTTTAGTTCTGCGACAAAAACATTTCAACATTTGGGATCAAATATCTTAGTATTAAAAAACTAATGTCGCAACAGGATTTCGAAAAACTTTGTCCATGCCTTTATCTTCAGTAGACTGGACTACTGCAATGGTGTCTTCACAGGGCTCACACAAACATCCATCAGGAAGCTGCAGCTGATTCAGAACTGGCTTCCAGTCGACCAAAGAATTGATTTTAAAACACTACTGCTAGTTTTTAAATCACTAAATGGCCGAGGACCGAGGTATAAAGATCTCCTGCATAACTATGAACCTTCCAGGAGTCTCAGGTCCTCTGGGTCGGGTCTGCTCCAAGAATAAGAACTACTATTAATCTGGAACCAACTGCCCGAAGCGTGCACGTCCGCTGAAACACTTCCTATTATCTAAAAACATATCTATTTGCTTTTAATTGAGCTGTTCATACTCGCACTGCAGGATGCCTTTTATTCATGTCTTCTGTACCTGCTGTGTTTATTTATTTATTTTTTAAATGCCATTTATTCTTAAATGTCTTTTGTTTATTATTTTGTAAAGCACTTTGAATTGTCGCGTACTGAAAGGTGCTATATTAATACAATTGCCTTGCCTTGTTTGATCAGATTGTGCTTTCATATGTAGTCAGTCAGTGAATACACATACATAGTGATACACATACTGTGACAACAGTTAATGAGTAACGTGTATTACAGACAAACCAATCATCATACTTCCTTATAACTGTATCAAACTGGAAATATTGCAATTCAGACTAAAACATGCAGTCACAGATATTTGAGCTCCACAAATGTAATGTTTCCTCTTAAAGCTTCTCATAATGAATACAATGCTTTTGGCATGTGATGAATTTACAATTGGATGAATCTCCTGAGGATTAAAAGTAATATTCTGCTACCAAGAGTAATGTGTGTAAAATGTGGGATGCTTTATGTTTTTGTTGCCTCTGTTTTAATTAAATGTCACATTGAAGAATTGCTCTACTTTTTAGAGCATTGGATTTTAGTGATGCTCAGCAGTGGCGTTTCTATCTGTACAAAAGTGGTGCGGCACAAAAAACTCAGATGTCTCTATATAAGCTTCTGCAGAGAGGTTCATGGCTGGTGAGGCTCCTGACTCTTCAGGTTTACAAATATATTAAATCAAAATATAATATTATTTTCAAAAGCTTTTTTTGTCTGATGTTTCAATTACTTTTAAACAGACAGTTCAACTGAAGGATTCCCAAAACATTACTTGTATCATTTAAATATTGAATTGTTCTCTCTTAGTAAGATCCCATTTTCAATCAAAATTGCGGTCTTACCTCGACTTGAAGATGAAGTCCATTTGCCTATCCTTCTGGACAAACATCTCTTACTTTTTTGTAAAAGTCCTCCTTATCTTCTTGTAGTTTCAAAAGTCGATCATAAATCTAATCTAATCAATAGATGTTTGATTCGAAAATGATAAAAGTAGGGTAGACATGTGGATATTATCCGGCTGAACAAAACGTACATTTATCTAACAGCTCGTTTCCCACAGATCTTACTTTGAGCTATTTTCTAAAATCCTATGGAGAAATCTCGTTGCTTTTCTGTGAAGGGATGCCATGCGCAGCTTACTTCCTGGTTTTAGGACGCCTCACTGCAGCTCTCTCTCCTCCTCTTCACACACCACACTTTTCGCGGCACACGTACTTACAGCCAATCAGCTCTGAGTGATGTGAGATGACGTATGGTGGGGATGGCAGCTCTATGCCCCTATGGTCATTATTTTTTTGCCACACACATTAAATAGGAAAATACTCTGAGCATGCGCAGTGTAGTTTTTGCAGTCACCGTTCACTTAGACAGTCAGAGGGAGGGGCAGGATCGGGTTTTGTCCCACATGGCTCTAAACAGCTCAATAGGCACACACTGTAGACACTAATTAGAAGAACACAGACTAAAACAGCAATGAGACGAATCAGATGATTAAACATGATCTTAAAATATATTTAATCTTTTTTTATTTATTTTTTGCATTTTGTTGTAATCATTATTTTAATACTTTCTGCTGACACTAGGTGGGGCTGTGCCCCACCTGCCCCTAATGACCAGTCGCCACTGATGCTCATATATTTCAGCCTTTTCGTGATTTTGTGACCCCGCCGGTGAGGGTTTTCTTCTTCTGTGGTTCCCGTGTGTCAGCAGAAGTTCTGAGAGTCTTTACCGCTGGATTACATCATGTAGCAGTCTGTGTGACTAATGCACCGGCAGCCGAGGCGCCACATCGTTACTGGACCCTTTGTACCTTTGTCTTCACACTGCCTCGGAGATCTCAAAGCCGTGACGACACTCTTCACCTTTGTTCAGATCTGCAACCTTTACAGAATCCGATCAAAGGCCACTTTACATAATGCGAGAGGAAATTAGGGATGGAAATTTGAAAGGAAATGTATATTCGAATATTCGACCCCCCAAAAAACGGTTAACCGGTTAACCGAAATGTACATATCCTATAAAAAAAAATGTGGGTTAAAAAATATAAATTCAACAATTTTTGGAAATACATACATGTTCAAATAAGAGTAGAAACCAAGTTGAATTTGTCAAATGTATTGAACTGGTGATCACAGTTTGACAGCTAGGCCTACAGCTTTCATGTGCGGAGGTGATTCACAATCAGCCCAGCTGTAGAGAAGACCCTCTCAGCTGGAACGGAGGTTGCGGGTATATAAATGTATATAAATGTAACTCTTCTTAGAGTGTACATAATTACCGGACTCTGACCGGTAAAATATGTTGAATATAACTGTGCGATAGACACAAATACAAATGTATTGACAGTATTTTATTTACTGTTACATGTTTCGTATTGTTGAGCATGTTAGTCCATGCCTGCATGCAAGGGATAAATACCTGATATTTAAAACGTAATATCACCTCCTGATATACACCTGAACATCAGCTGGAGAGGACTCTTTAAAGTAGAGACACTACATACTGATATACACCTGAACATCAGCAGGAGAGGACTCTTTAAAGTAGAGACACTACATACTGATATACACCTGAACATCAGCTGGAGAGGACTCTTTAAAGTAGAGACACTACATACAGATATACACCTGAACATCAGCAGGAGAGGACTCTTTAAAGTAGAGACACTACATACTGATATACACCTGAACATCAGCTGGAGAGGACTCTTTAAAGTAGAGACACTACATACTGATATACACCTGAACATCAGCAGGAGAGGACTCTTTAAAGTAGAGACACTACATACTGATATACACCTGAACATCAGCAGGAGAGGCCTCTTTAAAGTAGAGACACTACATACTGATATACACCTGAACATCAGCAGGAGAGGACTCTTTAAAGTAGAGACACTAACTGATATACACCTGAACATCAGCAGGAGAGGACTCTTTAAAGTAGAGACACTACATACTGATATACACCTGAACATCAGCAGGAGAGGACTCTTTAAAGTAGAGACACTAACTGATATACACCTGAACATCAGCAGGAGAGGACTCTTTAAAGTAGAGACACTACATACTGATATACACCTGAACATCAGCAGGAGAGGACTCTTTAAAGTAGAGACACTACATACTGATATACACCTGAACATCAGCTGGAGAGGACTCTTTAAAAGTAGAGACACTACATACTGATATACACCTGAACATCAGCAGGAGAGGACTCTTTAAAGTAGAGACACTACATACTGATATACACCTGAACATCAGCAGGAGAGGACTCTTTAAAGTAGAGACACTACATACTGATATACACCTGAACATCAGCAGGAGAGGACTCTTTAAAGTAGAGACACTACATACTGATATACACCTGAACATCAGCAGGAGAGGACTCTTTAAAGTAGAGACACTAACTGATATACACCTGAACATCAGCAGGAGAGGACTCTTTAAAGTAGAGACACTACATACTGATATACACCTGAACATCAGCAGGAGAGGACTCTTTAAAGTAGAGACACTACATACTGATATACACCTGAACATCAGCAGGAGAGGACTCTTTAAAGTAGAGACACTACATACTGATATACACCTGAACATCAGCAGGAGAGGACTCTTTAAAGTAGAGACACTACTACTGATATACACCTGAACATCAGCAGGAGAGGACTCTTTAAAGTAGAGACACTACATACTGATATACACCTGACATCAGCAGGAGAGGACTCTTTAAAGTAGAGACACTACATACTGATATACACCTGAACATCAGCAGGAGAGGACTCTTTAAAGTAGAGACACTACATACTGATATACACCTGAACATCAGCAGGAGAGGACTCTTTAAAGTAGAGACACTACATACTGATATACAGCTGAACATCAGCAGGAGAGGACTCTTTAAAGTAGAGACACTACATACTGATATACACCTGAACATCAGCAGGAGAGGACTCTTTAAAGTAGAGACACTACATACTGATATACACCTGAACATCAGCAGGAGAGGACTCTTTAAAGTAGAGACACTACATACTGATATACACCTGAACATCAGCAGGAGAGGACTCTTTCAAGTAGAGAACTACATACTGATATACACCTGAACATCAGCAGGAGAGGACTCTTTAAAGTAGAGACACTACACGCTGATATACACCTGAACATCAGCAGGAGAGGACTCTTTAAAGTAGAGACACTCCATACTGATATACACCTGAACATCAGCAGGAGAGGACTCTTTAAAGTAGAGACACTACATACTGATATACACCTGAACATCAGCAGGAGAGGACTCTTTAAAGTAGAGACACTAACTGATATACACCTGAACATCAGCAGGAGAGGACTCTTTAAAGTCGAGACACTACATACTGATATACACCTGAACATCAGCAGGAGAGGACTCTTTAAAGTAGAGACACTACATACTGATATACACCTGAACATCAGCAGGAGAGGACTCTTTAAAGTAGAGACACTACATACTGATATACACCTGAACATCAGCAGGAGAGGACTCTTTAAAGTAGAGACACTACATACTGATATACACCTGAACATCAGCAGGAGAGGACTCTTTAAAGTAGAGACACTACATACTGATATACACCTGAACATCAGCAGGAGAGGACTCTTTAAAGTAGAGACACTACATACTGATATACACCTGAACATCAGCAGGAGAGGACTCTTTAAAGTAGAGACACTACATACTGATATACACCTGAACATCAGCAGGAGAGGACTCTTTAAAGTAGAGACACTACATACTGATATACACCTGAACATCAGCAGGAGAGGACTCTTTAAAGTAGAGACACTACATACTGATATACACCTGAACATCAGCAGGAGAGGACTCTTTAAAGTAGAGACACTACATACTGATATACACCTGAACATCAGCAGGAGAGGACTCTTTAAAGTAGAGACACTACATACTGATATACACCTGAACATCAGCAGGAGAGGACTCTTTCAAGTAGAGACACTACAAACTGATATACACCTGAACATCAGCAGGAGAGGACTCTTTAAAGTAGAGACACTACATACTGATATACACCTGAACATCAGCAGGAGAGGACTCTTTAAAGTAGAGACACTACATACTGATATACACCTGAACATCAGCAGGAGAGGACTCTTTAAAGTAGAGACACTACATACTGATATACACCTGAACATCAGCAGGAGAGGACTCTTTAAAGTAGAGACACTACATACTGATATACACCTGAACATCAGCAGGAGAGGACTCTTTAAAGTAGAGACACTACATACTGATATACACCTGAACATCAGCAGGAGAGGACTCTTTAAAGTAGAGACACTACATACTGATATACACCTGAACATCAGCAGGAGAGGACTCTTTAAAGTAGAGACACTACATACTGATATACACCTGAACATCAGCAGGAGAGGACTCTTTAAAGTAGAGACACTACATACTGATATACACCTGAACATCAGCAGGAGAGGACTCTTTAAAGTAGAGACACTACATACTGATATACACCTGAACATCAGCAGGAGAGGACTCTTTAAAGTAGAGTCACTACATACTGATATACACCTGAACATCAGCAGGAGAGGACTCTTTAAAGTAGAGACACTACATACTGATATACACCTGAACAACAGCCAGTCGTGTATGTGTACACCTTTCAGGGTCAGGGGTCATCAGTGTACTGAAGGATTGAAATCGGGTGTCTTTAGTACCTCGATTGGGAACCACTGTAGATCTAATTCCACAACATCATGCATTACCAGTCAGATTGGGGTCATGCCAAAGGTCATCGGTTCTCCATTGTCGGTCCATCAGAGGATTATGGAGACACCACAGGGTCACATGACCTTCACTATCTCTGTGTGGTCAGACGCAGCAGCAATTTGAAATGTCAGACCCCGATTTCATATCCATGAATCCAGGGTTTTTCATCATTAGTGTCTCACAATATTAAAAAGCCACCCGGGCAGTTCTCCTATATCATCTATTATATCACCCGCCTGTAGATTCCCTTCCTCCTGCGTGAGCACGGCGGAAAACAAGCAGCCGCTCATTAGCATGTGCGGCCCGTTGGTGGTAAACAGGCTTATTTCCACATGAGTGCAGCGCGAGAATGGATTCCAGCCGGACGTTTCGAGGTAGGTGGGCCCGCCTTTTGATTTGGATTTAAGAAATGCAAGTGGACAGGCTGAGCATTCTCAGGCTCAGCGAGGTCATGTTGGTACAGTGAGCACTTGTTAGAAGGTGAGTCACTGTACCAGGAGTCCTGGGTGGCATTTTGGATGTGCTCAGAGGTGAAAGAAGTACTCAGATCTTAAGTAGCGGAAGTGCCCGAGTAATACTCTGATGCAAGTAAACAATGTGCGATTGAAATGTAAATGTTACTCGTGTAAAATGTAAAGTATTACCATCAAAATATACTTAAAGCACTAAAAGTTAAATAAACAAAAGCATAATAATCAGAGGCCGGAAGTAACTAAGTATTTAATCAAGTACTGCACTTTTCTCTCTGTGTTTTTAATTCCTGTTATACTTTTATGTATGCACCACGACACCAAGTCAAATTCCTCGCACGTGTCAACCAGAGTTGGGTGTATAATATTACTTTTGTCGGTAACGGAGTAGTGTAACACGCTACTTTTATAATTCAGTAATCACACTACAGTTACTAACATCGCCCCGACACGCATTACTTCGTTACTTTCTAAAATCAGTCATAATCAAACCTCAACAAACAGCTGCAAAGAACACATGCTAAGGTGAAGCTAACGCACATAGCTGTTGTTCATTTATATCACACACGTAGTCTGTTCTTCTTCTCTGTTTTCCGGTTGTTGCCTGTTTTGAATGACGAATACACACTACCGCCGCCTGCTGGTAAGGAGAGTTATTGCCACTCACGCATGCGCAGTTCGTACGTGCACGGCTGAAGTCTTTGCGGTGTCTGGTTCCAGTGCAACACATGGCCAACACGCAGGAGAACACGCCGACGCAACAGCGTGAGCAGAGATAGACTGCGCAAAATATACAGACAGCAGGAGACAGAGGACAGCCACGGTCAGATAGCAGGAGACAGAGGACAGCCACGGTCAGATAGCAGGAGACAGAGGACAGCCACGGTCAGATAGCAGGAGACAGAGGACAGCCACGGTCAGATAGCAGGAGACAGAGGACAGCCACGGTCAGATAGCAGGAGACAGAGGACAGCCACGGTCAGATAGCAGGAGACAGAGGACAGCCACGGTCAGATAGCAGGAGACAGAGGACAGCCACGGTCAGATAGCAGGAGACAGAGGACAGCCACGGTCAGATAGCAGGAGACAGAGGACAGCCACGGTCAGATAGCAGGAGACAGAGGACAGCCACGGTCAGATAGCAGGAGACAGAGGACAGCCACGGTCAGGTAGCAGGAGACAGAGGACAGCCACGGTCAGGTAGCAGGAGACAGAGGACAGCCACGGTCAGATAGCAGGAGACAGATCGGATCAGCCACGGTCATGATAGCAGGAGACATGAGGACAGCCACTGCGTGCAGATAGCAGGAGACAGAGGTACAGTCACGGTACTTTATGTAGCAGGAGACAGAGTGTACATACACTTTTTGTTTTAAGTATATGTAATGATACTAGTAGGACACCCACTCTGGGTCAACTTACCTGGTAAATAAAGCTGATTCTGAACTGATACTGAGGAGATGTACTTAAGTACACTTCTGAGATACTTGTATTTCCATGTTATGCTCTTTTGTTCTTCTACTCCTCTACAGTTCAGAGGTACATGGGTGTGCTTTTCCTCCACTCCATGTATTTAATACCTTTAGTTACTTTACAGATGTGGATGAATGATGTGAAATATAATCAAGTGTTGAATCAGACTTATCATTATAAAACACATCATATATATTATTCTGAAATGGACCAATCTGCACAACGACTACTTTCACTGTCTTTCACTATATTTCAGATGAGAGTACTTTCTACTTTCACTTGAGGAACATTTTGAATGCAGGACTTTCACTGAAACAGAGTATTCCTACACTCTGGTACTTCTACTTTTACTCAAGTACAAGATCTGAGTACTTCTACTTTTACTCAAGTACAAGATCTAAGTACTTCTACTTTTACTCAAGAACAAGATCTGAGTACTTCTACTTTTACTCAAGTACATGATCTGAGTACTTCTACTTTTACTCAAGAACAAGATCTGAGTACTTCTACTTTTACTCAAGAACAAGATCTGAGTACTTCTACTTTTACTCAAGTACAAGATCTGAGTACTTCTACTTTTACTCAAGAACAAGATCTGAGTACTTCTACTTTTACTCAAGAACAAGATCTGAGTACTTCTACTTTTACTCAAGAACAAGATCTGAGTACTTCTACTTTTACTCAAGAACAAGATCTTATCTCCCACCTCTGTTAATGATTGATATTTAAAGTGTTCTCAAAGCTGGTGAAGGTGCAGCTAGTCTGAAGTACTTTGTAGACTGCAGGGTAGCTGGTGGAGGTGCAGCTAGTCTGAAGTACTTTGTAGACTGCAGGGTAGCTGGTGGAGGTGCAGCTAGTCTGAAGTACTTTGTAGACTGCAGGGTAGCTGGTGGAGGAGCAGCTAGTCTGAAGTACTTTGTAGACTGCAGGGTAGCTGGTGGAGGTGCAGCTAGTCTGAAGTACTTTGTAGACTGCAGGGTAGCTGGTGGAGGTGCAGCTAGTCTGAAGTACTTTGTAGACTGCAGGGTAGCTGGTGGAGGAGCAGCTAGTCTGAAGTACTTTGTAGACTGCAGGGTAGCTGGTGGAGGTGCAGCTAGTCTGAAGTACTTTGTAGACTGCAGGGTAGCTGGTGGAGGTGCAGCTAGTCTGAAGTACTTTGTAGACTGCAGGGTAGCTGGTGGAGGTGCAGCTAGTCTGAAGTACTTTGTAGACTGCAGGGTAGCTGGTGGAGGTGCAGCTAGTCTGAAGTACTTTGTAGACTGCAGGGTAGCTGGTGGAGGTGCAGCTAGTCTGAAGTACTTTGTAGACTGCAGGGTAGCTGGTGAAGGTGCAGCTAGTCTGAAGTACTTTGTAGACTGCAGGGTAGCTGGTGGAGGTGCAGCTAGTCTGAAGTACTTTGTAGACTGCAGGGTAGCTGGTGGAGGTGCAGCTAGTCTGAAGTACTTTGTAGACTGCAGGGTAGCTGGTGAAGGTGCAGCTAGTCTGAAGTACTTTGTAGACTGCAGGGTAGCTGGTGGAGGTGCAGCTAGTCTGAAGTACTTTGTAGACTGCAGGGTAGCTGGTGGAGGTGCAGCTAGTCTGAAGTACTTTGTAGACTGCAGGGTAGCTGGTGAAGGTGCAGCTGGTCTGAAGTACTTTGTAGACTGCAGGGTAGCTGGTGGATTTACTCCAGGTGGAACTAAAGTCTGATTCAACACTTGGTTAGATTTCACATCATTCATCCAGATCTGAGAAGTAACTAAAGGGATTAAATACATGTAGTGGAGTAAAAGTACACATGTACTCTGACTGTAGTGCAGTAGAAGTCACCCTGTACCCTGAACTGTAGTGAGTAAAAGTACACCATGTACCTCTGAACTGTAGTGCAGTAGAAGTACTTAGTTACTTCCTCTGAATGTGCGTTCTCCCCCTCTTCCCCTCTCAGTGCTAATTGATGGAGTGTGTGCCAGAGCTGAGGTAATGTGTGGCGTTGTTCAGATGATGCCTCTGTGCTCCGGGAAGTGATGAAAGCGCCTCTAATTACAGGGGTGATCAAAAGGGTCAGCCTCTGTTTACGGTCTGCTCTCTCCGACTCCGAGCACGGCGTGTCCTGTACCTGAGAGGGGAGCCGGTGGAAGTATCTCCGTGTATATTTGTAAATTGTTTTTCTCTGTCTAAGAGCGTTGCCTTTACGTACGGTATCTCTGTTTTTCCTGTCATGTCTGTCTCTGAGAACGTACAATAACATATCAAAGCTGGAGGTGCAAGCCACATATTAAAGTTACATCCTCAACTGACGCATAAAGACAAAGGGAGACATGTTTCCTCACGTTTTTGAATGTTTTCTAAATAATAATAATACATCATTATTAAAAAGCAGCCCAAAGTGCTTTACAGATAACAACAATATTACAATAATATTAAAATGAATACAAGACAAGATAACACATATACAGTGGTAATATGTCAAAATAAAACACAGTAAAGCATGGATAATGTATAGAGACAATTGAAAGTTAACCCAAATTAAAAGCCATATTAAAAAGATAGGTTTTTAATATGCTTTAAAACCATTTCACGGGAGTTCTCTGTAAGATCCGCTAAATGCTGCATGCGCTGTCAAGTTGCTGAGGATGCTTCTTCATGTGTTTTGGCACAATTGTGTTTCTATATTCAAATCATTTTTTAAACTTCTCTTAATTGAAGTGTTTGCCCCTGTCAGCCACCGTAGTTATGTGTCGTGCAAAGCATGTTGTTCTGGTGTCCTCTGAACAGACACCGACATGCTGCCATCTTATAGCTCCATTACATGGGGGAATAGGCAGACAACACTCCAGGTGAACACTTAAAACATGGCTTGACGCACATCAAGCTGTATTACAATTCTGTTCTGATTTTACCCCAAAAAACTCACACCTTTTCGCAGACTGCAGCTGGATCAGCTCCCCTGAAGATGGCAGCATTTCGGTGTGTTTTCAGAGGAAAATGTTGTTGCATGAGTTGCTGCAGAACCAGCTTCAGAAGACCGCGTGATGATTTCTCTGATTTCATATTACAGGCAGAAGCAGACGCTTAAAACAATGTGCAAACCCATCAAATATCATTACACCACAATGTACAGAAAAGTGCGTATACAAATGTGTGCATGTCTAGAAAACAACAACAGACACAACACACACTTGCAGGTTAATCCCCAGATGCAATAATGTGCACGTGATGTTAAATATTATGGGATGTTTGTGCATGATTGACAGGCACTAATAGAGGCCCAGCTGCGTGGATTCAGGAGTGTAATTACAGGTGGGACAGACAGACAGGAGCTTTGTGCAGCTGTGTTTCTGGAGCAAAACAACCCTGATCCCGGCGCTTTTGCCCGGGGTTTCCCGCTCACCGGGGCCGTAAACAGAGCCTCTTCGGCGGGGAATGGAGAGCAGGACGTCTCACTCCTACTTCTAAAAACTGATACTGGGATTTGGTGCGCAGATTTCATGCAAAGGTCACATTGGAAATGGTGACTGTTTGATAGGATACTGGTACTTATTAGTAGGCCTACTACTAACTTTCCTATTCCTGATTACATTTAGTTAATTTATTTGCAATACTGTCTACCGCAAGAATGAAACTTTGAAGTAGAGATGCGTTGTTGCCCAAAACGGAGACACAAAGAGACACCACCATGACTAATAAGAGGCCAAAGTCAAATACAAAGAGACACCACATCACCGCAAAATTACACAAAAGTACTAGAAATAGGGCAAACCCACCACAGACCAAAACAAATAAGACTAAAAGACCAAAACAACTACAAAGAGATTCAAAGCCACAAGGAAAATGGGGAACAACATTGATAAAGGAAAAATTGAAATGCAAAAAAATAACAATGCGATTACAAAGTGACGCAAAGGGTACTAGAAACACAACATGACTAAAAAGAGACAAAACAATGACTTCCAAAAGCGGCAATTCAAGTACATTGAGTTTTTAAATGACTACAAAAAGACTTCAGAAGCACAAAACCAGGACAAAAGGGGACAAAAAACACCCACAAACAGACCAAAAGGAAAACATACAGACTCAAAGTGACCACAGAAATGTGGAAAAATATCAATAGACGAAAGATAAAATATAAAAAGAGCACAAAGTTACGACAAAGACACTCAACATGACTACAAAAAGAGGCAATACAAGTACAATGTGATTCAACACGACTACACAAAGACTGATACACAGGGTAAGGAACTACAATAGTTTGACTTTCTAATAGCTGACCATAGAAAAGGTGGCGGTACCAGCCCATTGTCTTCCAGAATCAGGATCAGAATTGAGTTTATTGCCAGGTACGTTTGCCCATACAAGGAATTCGCAGTGGTTTATGGTGGTGCAATCATAAAGATGACGATATATTTCCTACTGCCCTGTCTCGTGTTTTAAAATGGAGAGCTGTTCAGACATGTGTGCGGAAACGTGCAATATGTAGTTAGTATCGTTTACAGTTTACAATACACAAACAGAGATTAATTTGACCTTGTTGTGAGTGCGATTGTCTGAGCAGTCACTATGGTAACAGCTCAAACTGCAGTCGGAGTGACACCCACCTTTTTTCTCTTCTGGAGGCGGATCACTGGATTCTGGCGGAGTGATACGTCTCTAGAAACAGAGAGGATCTGTGCACGGGGCGCCGTGTTTACAGCAGCAGACGCGTGTACCTGAGCCTTTATCCGTCTAAAAACACCACCTATTTAACTAAATATCGACGGGAAACATCAGATACGATCATTTCTGGACATTTCCTGGAGAAAAACGCTGGAAAAACGTTCATTTTCCGCTGATATGAGGCTGAATTACTCCCACCACAACAACGTGATGAGCGGCTGAAGAGGAGGAGGAGGCTGCGAAACTACATTTTATCCTGGATATTTCCAAACAAACGTCGTGTATTTAACACAAAGAGACCATGCATTGATTAAATATGCCTCTAATCTGCCTAGATACCCTCTTTCCATCCCGATTTTAAGGGTCCCCCCCCCCACACTGTGGACCCTCCAGCAGCAGCGGGACGTTGAGCGTTTTTCCCCAGAAATGGAGTGCGAAGATGCGGATTACAGAGGAATCCCCGCCGCTAGTGTAACCGCGTTGGTTTCATTATACACACGTATACAGGGTTAAAACTGGACTATGATTTCACATTTCCTGGCAAGAGGAATAAGTCGGTGATTGCATTTTTGTTGTTGTTGCATTGGACTCCCTTAGCTACCCTGCAAGCTTGTGTGCAGAATTAGCTATTAGCTCCATTAGCCGGCTAACTGCTAAAAGCTGCAGACTGGAGATTAAAAAAAAGAGGGGTTTTATCATTCCTCTGCAGGTTTTGCGTCACGTTTCCATCCCTCCACATATTTATTTACAGGATTTGGGAGGATTAACGCATCCAGGAATGGGGTCTGGTACGGAATGGAGAGATTTGACCTTGTTTTGGGGTCTGATGCTGGGGCTCATCCTCCGGCCCGCCACCGCAGAGAGTGAGTACTGATGCCCCACAACACCTCACCACACACCGGGGAGAACACTGCTCATTTCAGGCTCTAATGCTGTGCACACATGGGGAGAAGAAACATGGATAGATACTTGATTCACGACAGATTGGGAACATATATTGCAGGGTTGTCAAGTTGCAAACCACTGTAGATAGTTTATATTTGCTGTTTATTTTTATTGTATTAGGTTTATACTTGAATCCACCTTTTTAAATAGTGTATCATCTATCTATCTATCTATCTATCCATCTATCCATCTATCCATCTATCTATCTATCCATCTATCCATCTATCCATCTATCCATCTATCTATCCATCTATCTATCCATCCATCCATCTATCTATCCATCTATCCATCTATCCATCTATCCATCTATCCATCTATCTATCTATCCATCTATCTATCTATCTATCTATCTATCTATCTATCTATCCATCTATCCATCTATCCATCTATCCATCTATCTATCTATCTATCCATCCATCTATCTATCTATCTATCCATCCATCTATCCATCTATCTATCTATCCATCTATCTATCCATCTATCTATCCATCTATCTATCTATCTCTATCTATCTATCTATCCATCTATCCATCTATCCATCTATCTATCTATCTATCCATCTATCCATCTATCTCTATCCATCTATCTATCCATCTATCATCCATCTATCTATCTATCTATCCATCTATCTATCCATCTATCCATCCATCTATCTATCCATCTATCTATCCATCTATCATCTATCTATCCATCTATCTATCCATCTATCTATCCATCTATCCATCTATCTATCTATCCATCTATCCATCTATCTATCTATCCATCTATCCATCTATCTATCTATCCATCTATCCATCTATCTATCCATCTATCTATCTATCTATCTATCCATCCATCATCCATCTATCCATCTATCCATCTATCCATCTATCCATCTATCTATCCATCTATCCATCTATCTATCTCATCTATCCATCTATCTATCCATCTATCCATCTATCCATCTATCCATCTATCTATCCATCTATCTATCCATCTATCTATCCATCTATCCATCTATCCATCTATCCATCTATCCATCTATCCATCTATCTATCCATCTATCCATCTATCTATCCATCTATCCATCTATCTATCTATCCATCTATCTATCTATCCATCTATCCATCTATCCATCTATCTATCCATCTATCCATCTATCCATCTATCCATCTATCCATCTATCCATCTATCCATCTATCCATCTATCTATCCATCTATCCATCTATCCATCTATCTATCTATCCATCTATCTCATCATATCTATCATATCACAATCTATCCCAATCTATACATTTTTCCAGTATAAATAGACATGTTTCACTAGAGTAAATAATACATAATATAAACAAAATACTATATACATTTTTATACTCTGAAATAGACAATTTCACTAAGCAACACACATATAGATATTGGAGAACACACTGTTGTTTTCCGGCTCTAATGCTTATTAAATATGGGAAATAAGGTGTGCTGTTGTTGCTTTTATACATCAGTGCATCGCTGTCAAAAGAGACAACATGTTTTCTGAACTTCATTCAAAGGTGGAAGAAGTACTTGAATAGAAGTCGAACTGATGCTGTTCAAATATGGGAAAAAGATGGATGGATAGATAGACTTTATTCATCCTAAATTGGGTAGTTATTATGCAGTGTTGACAAGTATTACACATGAGATAGATAGATAGATAGATGGACACAATAAAAGTACTAACATCACGTGTTTGTATATGTACAAAGTACCTGTGAGTGTTAAAATATATGTATTGGAATCAAAAAGTACAATATTTGCTTCGTAAATGTAGTGCAGTCGAAGCACTAGGTAGCTTTAAAATGGAAATACTCAAGGAAAGTACCCCACGATAATACACAAGTACCGCATGTATTGTGTACTCAGGTGAAGCAGAAACTAATATACAATCGGCAAATAAAGAGGGCAATAAAAACACTTAGGTATTTGACGATACAAAGTAAACACGACCTTGATTTCCCATAGTCATTACTTTGTGGGATGAAAAGGCTTTCCTTTTTTAATAATACTCCCGATGTAGGAGCCGGATTTAGTTGTTGTTGTTGATTGTTTCTATTATATCATTTGTTTACACCACCATTGCTGGTAATTGTCACCTGGGTGGAAGTTATTGAGTCCACCTGTTGTGCTGCTGGTAGGAAGAGAAAGAAGGAGATTCCGGGTACTTTTCGTTGACCGTATGGTTCTGGTTATTGTTTGTTTATTTTCTTTATCAAACATCACGAACTTAACCTCGCCACGCACTTCTTACTAGGAACGAATCGCAGCGATGGCCTAAGTTTAGCCTCTGAAGCAACATCGTTGATTAGACGTGTGCGTCGCGACACCCAGTATTTATTCTGCTTTACTAAACAAACATGCGGATACTTTGACCTTGGAGATATGTTGGTATTGTAGGCAGCCATCATTGTGTACACAGTCCAAATATTATCTATTAAAATAAACTATACTTCTTACAGTCCGACTGGGCTTTGAGAACCACCAACTGGTTTCCCAGATGGCGTACGTAGGACTTTCAGTGACTCACTTCATCAAATTGAAGCTTCTGTCAAAATGTAAACTGCAAATCAGCAGGAAGCTCTTATACATACTAATATATTGTATATATTGTGATTCACAATTTTTATATTGTAGTGCACATTCACATCTTATAATTATATAATTATCTTTTTTAATGTTATCTTTTTATTATACTACTTACTTCTAATGTTTATTTTAATTTAATTTGATTAGTTAGTAATTCGTTTGTATGTTATTTGACATTCTTACTTCAACATCCTACATTTAAATACACAGCTATTTACAATTTCATATATTTTTACACAGAAATAAACACATTTCTATTGGATTGTATATCTTTTGTATTGTATTCCTTCTCAAATGGAGCTGAAATCCTGGCGATAAATAAAGTAAAATATTAAAATGTTGATATACCCTTGAACATGTACTAGGGTTTCCTGATTCATCCCTTTCATCGTGACATGTTGGGGAGGGGGCGGGGATTGAACCAGGGTCTGGGTTTTAAAATAGAACAAGCCAAAGTACATTCGCAAGCAAAACAGACTAAGTTCTGTTGATTGGAAAGAGTGAGGAGCTTGTGAACTGTGTGTCGGAGAGTTTACTGTTAGCTTAGGCGCGGACAGGACAAACCTGGGAGAGCTTCTCACATCGAAGCCCTGCGTGTATCCCGCTTAAACGACTTTACGTGTTTTTATTGCTCTATTTATTAGTTGATTGTGTATTAGCTTCTGCTGAACCCTTGGTACACAAGACACGGTACTTACGTTTTATTTTGAGGTACTTCCCTTGAGTATTTCCGTTTTAAAGCTACCCTATACTTCTCCGGAGTGGGAACGTTTGAACATATTCCGTGTGTGGCTAAACTCATTTCCAGTATCAGTCAGGACTAAAGGTCAGAGGTCATCGTCAAGATTCAAGGCTTTTATTGTCGCGTGTACGTTCGCTCGAGTGCAGATATGACGATGAAAATCTGAGGTCCCCGGCTCCTCCAACAGAGCAACACAATAACACAGATACAAGAGTGCAGGTAAATACGTACAAACAGAAGAGAATAGAATAGTGCGAGGAGAGTCTATATACAAGTCTTTGGAATATGAGAAATACATAGTGACAGCAGTATGGACAACTTCGGCTCCTATTGGCTAGTGCTCCAACACATTGTACGTGATAGGCTAAAGGGCGGGACATCTCTAAGCGGTTGACCAGAGCCGGCCAGCTAACCAATCAGAGCAGACTGGGCTCTGGTTTTAGACAGAGGGTGAAAAGAGGTGCTGCAGCACAGAGAAAAATAAAGAGCCTTTTGAACATTAAAGCATGGAGACATGTAGAGACACTACGTACTGATATACACCTGAACATCAGCAGGAGAGGACTCTTTAAAGTAGAGACACTACGTACTGATATACACCTGAACATCAGCAGGAGAGGACTCTTTAAAGTAGAGACACTACATACTGATATACACCTGAACATCAGCAGGAGAGGACTCTTTAAAGTAGAGACACTACATACTGATATACACCTGAACATCAGCAGGAGAGGACTCTTTAAAGTAGAGACACTACATACTGATATACACCTGAACATCAGCAGGAGAGGACTCTTTAAAGTAGAGACACTACATACTGATATACACCTGAACATCAGCAGGAGAGGACTCTTTAAAGTAGAGACACTACATACTGATATACACCTGAACATCAGCAGGAGAGGACTCTTTAAAGTAGAGACGCTACATACTGATATACACCTGAACATCAGCAGGAGAGCACTCTTTAAAGTAGAGACACTCCATACTGATATACACCTGAACATCAGCAGGAGAGGACTCTTTAAAGTAGAGACACTCCATACTGATATACACCTGAACATCAGCTAGAGAGGACTCTTTAAAGTAGAGACACTACACACTGATATACACCTGAACATCAGCTAGAGAGGACTCTTTAAAGTAGAGACGCTACATACTGATATACACCTGACCATCAGCAGGAGAGGACTCTTTAAAGTAGAGACACGACATACTGATATACACCTGAACATCAGCAGGAGAGGACTCTTTAAAGTAGAGACACGACATACTGATATACACCTGAACATCAGCAGGAGAGGACTCTTTAAAGTAGAGACACGACATACTGATATACACCTGAACATCAGCAGGAGAGGACTCTTTAAAGTAGAGACACTACATACTGATATACACCTGAACATCAGCAGGAGAGGACTCTTTAAAGTAGAGACACGATATACTAAATAAAGGTTCACCTTTTTACTTTGACTTCTTACATTTTAAACTCAAATACCTGTACTTTCTACTTCTCTCATGTTGAACTCAAATACCTGTACTTTCTACTTCTCTCATGTTGAACTCAAATACCTGTACTTTCTACTTCTTACATGTTGAACTCAAATACCTGTACTTTCTACTTCTCTCATGTTGAACTCAAATACCTGTACTTTCTACTTCTTACATGTTGAACACAACTGTCATTATTGTTCTATTAATATAAAGGGAGGTCAGGTACTCTTTAAAGCAGCTGCTAGCTATGGGTACTTTTTACTGAAGTACACTTCAAAGCCCTCTTTACTTTTACTTGAGTAAAGAAGTTTAGTCAGTACTTCTGCTTTTACCAGAGTATTTGTAAACACGAGTATCTGTACTTCTACTTGAGGAAGTGTGTACTTTTGCCCTCTCTGGAGTAAATAAGTTTCTGGTGAAGGGCCTCGCTGCAGTGTCGCGGCTGAAGGTGTTTACAGTGCGTAGTGCCTCCCTATTTCTTGTCTTGTGGGACTTCCGGTGGATTCCCTCTGATTATCTGCACATAGGGCAGCTGGAGAGATGGTATCAAAAGTAAATATATGATCTGGACGCTCATCAAAGCTGCACAGATAGGCTTGTGTACTCAGCTGTTTAAAAAAGTGTCGCTGTGAAAGAGGAGAGAGTTATTAAGCAGCTTCACCTGTTATCATTATGTCCGGAATGAAGCATTGTGGAGCGACAGAGAGGCCTGACTTTTCGATTTTAATGTTGCGTATCATATCGCAAAGTACCAGTCAAAGTAATCATATCGCAAAGTAATCGCAACTACGACTGCACGATTAGGAAACAAATTACTTACTACGATTATTTCTGACTGATATTGCGATTCATCATTTTAGAATCATAGTTCACATTTAAGAGGATCTGTACCAAACACTTATGTTCTGTTATGTCTGTAGAATACGATGTGTAGTCGAGGATGCAGCTCCTCCATACTTCATCCAAAATGCTGTTTAAAGGTCACTTATTATGAAAAATCCCCCTTTAAAAAGACAATCATCTCTGAGGGGGCGTGGCCAGCAGCAGCTCATTAGCATTTAAAGCTACAGACACAGAATCAGCACTTGTCTACTAGAGTGCTATTATTGTTGAACAAGAGTATAATAGAGGGACCTTTTCAACACCTTTTTAGCTTACTGCCATTTCACTATTGCACTTGTCTTTTTGGGGATTTGAATAGACTGCTGTCTTATAAGTAGAACTGCAAAAAGTGCCGTTAATAAACACATTTTAAAGTGTACCCAGTCATGTCTTGCTGATTGAAGTATACCGCTAAAATATAACAAATAGATTTCTGAATTAAAATAAAAAAGGAAATTGTGCAGCCCTAATCACAGCTAGTTATTTGTTTACATATCCTAACCCTACTGAGCTCTAAATGTACCTCTTCGATCCGAAAGCTTTTGTTTATTTTCGGCACGAGAGTGTAGGGGAAGCACTTCCCATGAAAGAGGTCCATGCTGGCGTAGCTTTGAGGCTCCAGAGGGTGAAACCCAAATACCTGTACTTTCTACTTCTCACATGTTGAACCCAAATACCTGTACTTTCTACTTCTCACATGTTGAACTCAAATACCTGTACTTTCTACTTCTCACATGTTGAACTCAAATACCTGTACTTTCTACTTCTTACATGTTGAACTCAAATACCTGTACTTTCTACTTCTTATATGTTGAACACAAATACCTGTACTTTCTACTTCTTACATGTTGAACTCAAATACCTGTACTTTCTACTTCTTACATGTTGAACCCAAATACCTGTACTTTCTACTTCTCACATGTTGAACTCAAATACCTGTACTTTCTACTTCTTACATGTTGAACACAAATGCCTGTACTTTCTACTTCTTACATGTTGAACACAAATACCTGTAATTTCTACTTCTTACATGTTGAACACAAATACCTGTACTTTCTACTTCTCACATGTTGAACCCAAATACCTGTACTTTCTACTTCTCACATGTTGAACCCAAATACCTGTACTTTCTACTTCTTACATGTTGAACTCAAATACCTGTACTTTCTACTTCCTACATGTTGAACACAAATACCTGTACTTTCTACTTCTCACATGTTGAACCCAAATACCTGTACTTTCTACTTCTCACATGTTGAACACAAATACCTGTACTTTCTACTTCTTACATGTTGAACACAAATACCTGTACTTTCTACTTTTTACACTTTGAACCCAAATACCTGTACTTTCTACTTCTTACATGTTGAACTCAAATACCTGTACTTTCTACTTCTTACATGTTGAACACAAATACCTGTACTTTCTACTTCTTACACTTTGAACCCAAATACCTGTACTTTCTACTTCTTACATGTTGAACTCAAATACCTGTACTTTCTACTTCTTACATGTTGAACTCAAATACCTGTACTTTCTACTTCTACATGTTGAACACAAATACCTGTACTTTCTACTTCTCACATGTTGAACCCAAATACCTGTACTTTCTACTTCTTACATGTTGAACACAAATACCTGTACTTTCTACTTCTTACATGTTGAACTCAAATACCTGTACTTTCTACTTCTCACATGTTGAACTCAAATACCTGTACTTTCTACTTCTCACATGTTGAAACCAAATACCTGTACTTTCTACTTCTTACATGTTGAACTCAAATACCTGTACTTTCTACTTCTCACATGTTGAACTCAAATACCTGTACTTTCTACTTCTTACATGTTGAACCCAAATACCTGTACTTTCTACTTCTTTACATGTTGAACTCAAATACCTGTACTTTCTACTTCTCTCATGTTGAACACAAATACCTGTACTTTCTACTTTTTACACTTTGAACCCAAATACCTGTACTTTCTACTTCTTACATGTTGAACTCAAATACCTGTACTTTCTACTTCTTACATGTTGAACTCAAATACCTGTACTTTCTACTTCTTACATGTTGAACTCAAATACCTGTACTTTCTACTTCTTACATGTTGAACTCAAATACCTGTACTTTCTACTTCTTACATGTTGAACTCAAATACCTGTACTTTCTACTTCTTACATGTTGAACTCAAATACCTGTACTTTCTACTTCTTACATGTTGAACTCAAATACCTGTACTTTCTACTTCTTACATGTTGAACTCAAATACCTGTACTTTCTACTTCTCACATGTTGAACCCAAATACCTGTACTTTCTACTTCTTACATGTTGAACACAAATACCTGTACTTTCTACTTCTTACATGTTGAACTCAAATACCTGTACTTTCTACTTCTCACATGTTGAAACCAAATACCTGTACTTTCTACTTCTCACATGTTGAAACCAAATACCTGTACTTTCTACTTCTCACATGTTGAACTCAAATACCTGTACTTTCTACTTCTCACATGTTGAACTCAAATACCTGTACTTTCTACTTCTCACATGTTGAACCCAAATACCTGTACTTTCTACTTCTTACATGTTGAACTCAAATACCTGTACTTTCTACTTCTCTCATGTTGAACACAAATACCTGTACTTTCTACTTTTTACACTTTGAACCCAAATACCTGTACTTTCTACTTTTTACACTTTGAACTCAAATACCTGTACTTTCTACTTCTTACATGTTGAACTCAAATACCTGTACTTTCTACTTCTTACATGTTGAACTCAAATACCTGTACTTTCTACTTCTTACATGTTGAACTCAAATACCTGTACTTTCTACTTCTTACATGTTGAACTCAAATACCTGTACTTTCTACTTCTTACATGTTGAACTCAAATACCTGTACTTTCTACTTCTTACATGTTGAACTCAAATACCTGTACTTTCTACTTCTTACATGTTGAACTCAAATACCTGTACTTTCTACTTCTCTCATGTTGAACACAAATACCTGTACTTTCTACTTTTTACACTTTGAACCCAAATACCTGTACTTTCTACTTCTTACATGTTGAACTCAAATACCTGTACTTTCTACTTCTTACATGTTGAACTCAAATACCTGTACTTTCTACTTCTTACATGTTGAACTCAAATACCTGTACTTTCTACTTCTTACATGTTGAACTCAAATACCTGTACTTTCTACTTCTTACATGTTGAACTCAAATACCTGTACTTTCTACTTTTTACACTTTGAAATCAAATACCTGTACTTTCTACTTCTTACATGTTGAACTCAAATACCTGTACTTTCTACTTCTCACATGTTGAACTCAAATACCTGTACTTTCTACTTCTTACATGTTGAACTCAAATACCTGTACTTTCTACTTCTCTCATTTTCCAAACAGCTGGTTCCTTTAGTCTGAATGTGTGTTGGTGCGTGGTCATTATTCTTTAGAGTCACTGCGTGCCTATTGGTTGGAACACGATCCGTGTATCCATCACTTCCTGGTCTTCTCTAAAGAAGAGGGACCAATGGAAACGTTGTCATGTTGCCGTTGTTCAGCATGGAAACATTCATTAGCTAACAATGACATTATTGTTCTATTAATATAAAGGGAGGTCAGGTACTCTTTAAAGCAGCTGCTAGCTATGGGTACTTTCTACTGAAGGACACTTCAAAGCCTCTTTACTTTGACTTGAGTAAAGAAGTTTAGTCAGTACTTCTACTTTCACCAGAGTATTTTTAAACACGAGTATCTGTACTTCTACTTGAGTAAAGGATGCGTGTACTTTTGCCATCTCTGCTTTCTGCAGGTGTTGGATTGCAGTTATGTGCTGCTGACAGTGTGACAAGTAGATTACAGAGAAAGACATACCAGCACCCTGCCTGCCTTAAATCACTCCAAAGGCATTTCATAACACTCACCAGAGTCTGATGACAGAGGCTCTCTGCAGAGAAGGAATCAGCAGTTGTGTAGAAAAGCTTCTTTTTTATGTGAGAACCGAATTATCCTCAATTAAAATGAAAGAAAAGCAAAACAAGTTAATTATTATCTAGCTGGGTGTACAGTACAAGCCGCAAACTCAACCAGTGTGCTTTGGAAAGGGTTTGACAGAGGTCAGCCGTAGTAAAGTTTGTACTTTGGTTATATTTGGTGTCTGTAGAGTTCACTGTGGTGAAACAAGCTTTAGGGGAAAGAATTATAGGGCGAAATTAAACTTGTTTTCGCTAGTTTGCTTCCTCAATTTGCACGAAATGGCCATCTTTTTTAGCGTTGTGTTGTGTGGAGATCTGTGTCTTTCTAACACATTTCGGTCGGTGTTTCGTTGATTGTTGTATGTAAAAAATGATCATGGGTGGTACCAGTTGGTAAAGTGAACAGATGCTTATGTTCAGGTGTATATCAGTATGTAGTGTCTCTACTTTAAAGAGTCCTCTCCTGCTGATGTTCAGGTGTATATCAGTATGTAGTGTCTCTACTTTAAAGAGTCCTCTCCTGCTGATGTTCAGGTGTATATCAGTATGTAGTGTCTCTACTTTAAAGAGTCCTCTCCTGCCGATGTTCAGGTGTATATCAGTATGTAGTGTCTCTACTTTAAAGAGTCCTCTCCTGCCGACGTTCAGGTGTATATCAGTATGTAGTGTCTCTACTTTAAAGAGTCCTCTCCTGCCGACGTTCAGGTGTATATCAGTATGTAGTGTCTCTACTTTAAAGAGTCCTCTCCTGCTGATGTTCAGGTGTATATTAGTATGTAGTGTCTCTACTTTAAAGAGTCCTCTCCTGCTGATGTTCAGGTGTATATCAGTATGTAGTGTCTCTACTTTAAAGAGTCCTCTCCTGCTGATGTTCAGGTGTATATCAGTATGTAGTGTCTCTACTTTAAAGAGTCCTCTCCTGCTGATGTTCAGGTGTATATCAGTATGTAGTGTCTCTACTTTAAAGAGTCCTCTCCTGCTGATGTTCAGGTGTATATCAGTATGTAGTGTCTCTACTTTAAAGAGTCCTCTCCTGCTGATGTTCAGGTGTATATCAGTATGTAGTGTCTCTACTTTAAAGAGTCCTCTCCTGCTGATGTTCAGGTGTATATCAGTATGTAGTGTCTCTACTTTAAAGAGTACTCTCCTGCTGATGTTCAGGTGTATATCAGTATGTAGTGTCTCTACTTTAAAGAGTCCTCTCCTGCTGATGTTCAGGTGTATATCAGTATGTAGTGTCTCCACTTTAAAGAGTCCTCTCCTGCTGGGGAACAGGGATATTAGCCTCTGTGGACTATTTACATGCACTACTACCTATATCACACACTTCATGAAAAGGGAAAACCCCCAAAAGCACAATAGGGCCTCTTTAAATATTGTCCTTAAAGATTCCAAAGAGATTTTGCTTCCCTTTCTCCGAGCTTAAAGATTGCTGTGACATCAGGAATCTTAATACCCATTACATACAGTTGATGCGGGTAAAGGCACATTTGCATCTGAGGTGAACTTTACCACAGCTGAGCTCAGCTTTCATCACCTTAGATATTCTGTCACCGTGACAGAAACACATTTCCTCTCTCAAGGTATGAAAAGCTGACCATTTAAGTTCCTCAAAAGGAAATATTCACACACATTTCTGATGGGTTGCATGAGTAATAAGTCATGTAATGAATCTGTCTGATGAGTAAACATAACCTCGACTGTCCATTTCCACTCATTACTTTGCGTGTAGATGTTCTTTCCTAATGGCTTCCATTTTAATAATACTCCCGGTATTTATTCTGCTTTACTAAACAGACCTGGGGATACTTTGACCTTGGAAATATGTTGAAGAATACCACAGTCCTCCCATCATTCAACCACATGGCAAACATCTACAGTCTAGTCCAATGATATACCTCCACAGGAATGAGTCATAAAATAAGTCGACATTTTACCACTTCGAGGTCCCTTGTCTCGACGTCAGTGTTTTTTAAGAACATATTTTTGGTTAGATGCCTGTCGGTTGAAGAGCATCAGTAAATACCCCATTGGTGAAGTGGAATAAAAAAGTTGGTTGCTAACAAGTGTCTAAATGAGACAGCTAAACGTCAGCAAGCCCAACATTAGCCGCCTTTAGCTTAGCGGTGGCGGCGTGAAGTCATGTGACCGTGCTGTAGTTCCTTTATAGCCCATCATTAGCCACCTTTAGCTTAGCGGTGGTGGCGTGAAGTCATGTGACCGTGCTGTAGTTCCTTTATAGCCCATCATTAGCCACTGTTAGGTTAGCGGTGGTGACATGAAGTCATGTGACCGTGCTGTAGTTCCTTTATAGCCCATCATTAGCCACCTTGAGCTTAGCGGTGGTGGCGTGAAGTCATGTGACCGTGCTGTAGTTCCTTTATTGCCCATCATTAGCCACCTTTAGCTTAGCGGTGGTGACGTGAAGTCATGTGACCGTGCTGTAGTTCCTTTATTGCCCATCATTAGCCACCTTTAGCTTAGCGGTGGTGGCGTGAAGTCATGTGACCGTGCTGTAGTTCCTTTATAGCCCATCATTAGCCACTGTTAGGTTAGCGGTGGTGACATGAAGTCATGTGACCGTGCTGTAGTTCCTTTATAGCCCATCATTAGCCACCTTTAGCTTAGCGGTGGTGGCGTGAAGTCATGTGACCGTGCTGTAGTTCCTTTAGAGCCCAACATTAGCCACTTTTAGCTTAGCGGTGGTGACGTGAAGTCATGTGACCGTGCTGCAGTTCCTTTATAGCCCATCATTAGCCACTTTTAGCTTAGCGGTGGTGACGTGAAGTCATGTGACCGTGCTGTAGTTCCTCTATAGCCCATCATTAGCCACTTTTAGCTTAGCTGTGGTGAAGTGAAGTCATGTGACCGTGCTGTAGTTCCTTTATAGCCCATCATTAGCCACCTTTAGCTTAGCTGTGGTGACGTGAAGTCATGTGACCGTGCTGTAGTTCCTTTATAGCCCAACATTGTCTTTTTACTTCAGAAATCATAAAGTGGTGTTAATATGTGGAGATTATCTTGTTGTGCATCTGACTCAACATCTGCTGTTCACGACTAAAAGAACGATCCCAATTTGTTAGATATCATGTTCTTAATCAATATCAGACATTTGGAAACAACAGATGTTGACGATTTGCAACATAGCAAAACATCACACACTTGAATATAATGATCTAATAACGCTATCTTTGAGAACATGAATCAGTGATGGATTTATGAGATGAATCCCACGTTGAGAGGTCTGGGAATCATTTCCATTACCGGATGAAAAGTTCAGGGAGTTCTTTTGGAAATTAAACATTATTCCACATCAGGAAAAGTGTGGTTTGTGAATAAATACCATATTTATGTAACGGGGAACAACAGATCTTAGTGTTGGCATCAATACTGTGCTGTAATATTCTGCATTGAGAGTTTTACTGGTCTTACAGATTTTCATTTATAGTCAGTTTTTTGCAGTCTGTCTATTCTGAATGTAAGCCCTTTAGGGTTAGGGTAATCGCTTTAAGAAAACCATATACACCATTTTAGTTTGTTTAAAAAAAGCAAATGTAAAACAAACATCTTATCAGCAGCTGGATATTATTTTAGATGTGGTTAGGCATGTTTAAGTTATTAATTTATTTTGCATATTTATTTGAATTCCCTCCCTTTGGTGGTGTTTTTAGATGGGCCTGTAATGTTTATTTTACAATAACTTGACTTGTTTTTCATTTCTATTTACTATTCCCATGTTTAAGATCCCCAGAAAAGGATGCAAAAAAACACAAATAAAATATAAAGTAATTAAAAATTGTGTATATATGATAAAGTACCACTTAATAAAGCTTCAACAGGTGCTTTTAGGAAATAAATACTAGAAATATAACCGCATACATTAAATGTTTTGGTAAGTAATTTGGTTAATGTTGGGACTACCCGATCCGCATTGCGCATGTGCGAGATGGTCCGCCACATTGGACAACTCCATACGGCAACCCACATAGGACATAAAGACGTCTCGACGCATAGGAATCAAAATCTTTTGATTTGAAATAAAATGAAGGACATTCACAGTTAATGTAATTAGACATTATTAATGCCATACATTTGTGCATACATTCACAGTAAATATGTCTTCAGTATGATAGCTGTCTGAAGTTAAATTCATTTCTCACTTATTCTGATAATGTACTTAACCCAATACAAGGACCCAATACAAGGAGTTGTTAAATAATAGTGAAGTCACGTTGACTACAATAACGCATCTCTCTCGTTCAGATTAATATTGTCGTTTTATATTTCGGCTTTGCCAAACGCCACTGTGTCCTATTTGAGTTGCCGTATGTAGTTGTCCAATATGGCGGACCATCTCGTACATGCGCAATGCGGATCGGGTAGTCACAAATGTATCCATGAATTGAAGAAAATACCGTTTTCTTTGCCCGCAAACCATCCTTTCTTGAACTTTAATGCTTTACGATAATTGGTATTTTTTCAACAGTTTTTAACCGGATGAAGGATTTTAGTCACGGACTTCTTAAGTTGTCAGAGCAACAAGCTGAGCTAGCCCGCTTATCATGATGCGGACGTGGACGATTCTGCATCGACATGAGAGCCGCGCGAGTGTTTCCTTTTGTAGCAAGCAGCAAAAAGAATTGTAACATGACGTGTTTGAGTTCATTTGCCTACTTAATATCGCACGTCCTAAAAAATTGCACGTCCATGCGCATAACGAGATTATCGTCACGACGATGTGGAGTGTTGATGTGGAGCCATAAAGCTCGGGTGATAGGGGTGTTGAAATTAATCGTTTCTACGATGCGATGCGGACGTGGACGATTCTGCGTCGATGCAGTGACAGAACATAATCGGTTATAGAGTAGTAACGTTGCTTCCTGATTTTACGGCCGCAGCTTTACTATAACGTTTTTCTGTCACTTTAATATCAAATCGGTCGGTGACGCAGAGATCAGGGAGCAGACGTGACAGCGGCACAGCAACACGAACACGGAGCAGTCTGCTTTATCCACCAACACAGTCCAGAACCACAGCAGAAGGACCCGCTCTGAATCACTCCGTGTCGCTGCGGCTCAGAGACACAGGGATTTATGTTTTTTAAAAATAATCGCGTTACAATCATGTCAGGTTTTTGGTGGATTTAATCAAGTCTTGGATTGCAGAGTATGATGTCCTCTAGCAATTTTGCAGACGATATATACGTGTGTAAAGTTTGTGAAGGCAGGAGGAAAGCTTCCGCGATCACCGTCTCCTCTCCGTTCCTCTAAGCCCCGCCCCCTCCTGAACATAATGAGTGACAGGCTGATAGTGACCCGATAGAAACTTTATTATTCACTTAATCACTGATTGAGAAGATGTGTGACGTAGAAGATTTTGAATCTTCGCCGAACTGCATTGTGGGGAGCATGGCATGGCTTTGCGAGCATCGTGAGCATCAACAGTTGAGCAATGTTCAACTTTTGATGCTCCCGATGCTTTCGAAGCTGGCATCGGCCAATCAAATCCCGTTTATGCAAATCCCGCCAGTACAAGCGCGAGCCAATCAAACCGCGTGTAAGCTGGGAGAGCCAGACCGCAGTTCATTTCCTCATATTCCAAATGAGACATTACGGTAGCAAATCACCCGGTTCTTTACGACCAGAACTATTAACGGGATACAAACCGGAGGAACCAGGCATGGAGGGAGGTGGCAGAGACAGTGGGGGGAACTGGTAGGTTTTCGCCTGTTTGGGGAGTTTATATCCAGTTTACTTCGTTTTAACATTGCTATTGCTTTGTATGCCGGGGGCGAGCGGGAGATTCCTGATTGGTTGTTGGTCGCCTTGGGCGCGAGAACTCGCCAAGCCTCAGACACGCCCAGCTTCAAGATTTTTAGATTGCCTGTAGTGTAGACGGGCCGTAGACAGAGAATGTAAGTTTGGACCCACATTAGGGGTGGGCGATATTGAAAAATATATTATCACGATATTTTTCAAGCAGTGTCACGACAGACGATATATATCACGATATGTTTTCATGTCGGTTATTGTTCAAGTTACTTCACAGCACAAGCACCCACAAGGTAACGGAAACTAAAACGAAAAGCAGTAACAGACCAACACAGCATTTCAAGCTGGTTTTATTTCTGAAATGAATCCCTGAATGAACAATTCAACATTCTGATATGGCTTTCAAGGCTCTCAGTATAAACATGAACTTTCTGTAGCACTAGCGGTGAACATCAATAAACATGAGAAGGAGGGTAAAACATAAAACATCAATGAGGAAAAGTCAGTGCCAAACAATTAAAACGTTAGACTTGAAGTGCAATCAAAGACTTCAGCGTACCTGACGGGAAACGTTTATTTATTTTTATCACGATAGATACGATATCTCTGAAAAAGCATATCGTGGAGACCTAATACCGTCACTACGATATATATATCATCATATCGCCCACCCCTAACCCACATGCACTCTTTTAGTTTGTATATGCTGTTGTAAATACTCCTGGTGTCTGCTGCGTTCAGACTCAGACTGTGTGTGAGACATTCAGGACCTTCAGTGTCCTTTCTTAGAAGGCCGTGGCTAGAAGCTGCAGCTCGACTGCAGAAGCATAGTTTTTGGTTTTTGAGGATGGAACGACTTCACACACAGATACTGTATAGGGAGGCTAGAGATACGCAATTGATTTATTTTGCTTTATAAATTAATGTCAAGTCTTTTATGTTATTGATTTCTGAAGCACTTTCTAAATAATAAAAAGGGAGTTCATATGTATTTACTGCATGTATGCATTGATGAAAAAGAAGCCATGTGTGTTATATAGAAAATTGAGGATGCAACCCATTGGTATGAATCGCGATGCATCGGGATATCGAACCGTGAGACCAGTGGAGACGCTCAGCCCTCTCGGCGATGCTCGGCTGTTGTCAGGATGGGGCTGTGCTACTCCTGCTTGTTTTCCCACACTGTGTCACACCGATGCAGTAAAAGTTTACAGTGTTGCCGCAGGAGTGTGATAACCTGTTCGCAGCTGGGTGAGAGTTTCCATGACTCCAAGCGTCTGGAGTATGAGCCTCCTCGCGGAGAGGTAATGGCCTCCATGTTTCGGAGCCGCTCCGGGCGCCGGGTGGTTTGAGCAGTGGTTCTCAACGAGTGGATGTGCGAGTCTGCCTTTTTATTTAATACAAGACAAATATGCCTTTATTTAATAAGTTCAATTTTGATTCTAGAGACTTGATGACCATCATTTAAAAAGCATACTTTAGTTCTGTGAAGGATATACTCTGCCTCGCATGGCACTTACAATGTTGTGGTTTTGTTCCCATAGAATAGAATATATCTTTATTGTCATGTCAACAACATTTCTTTGGGAACTCTCACTGCAGACTACATTTACTGAACATGTATGTGCTGTTCTTCACTTTACTTTAAATGCTGAGAAGCTTATAATTTACTAAGAAGAATTGAAGGGATGAACCCCTCTTTAATGGTCGCACACACAGTGACATGTGTTCTCTGCTTTTAACCCATCCTAGTACCAGGAGTCTGGCACTAGGAGCAGTGGGCAGCTATTGTACAGCGCCCGGGGAGCAATGGGAGTGAGGGGGGAAGGGGATTGTCCGGTGCCTTGCTCAAGGGCACCACGGCAGGGCAGGAGGTGAACTGGGACCTCTCAAAGTAGCCACACTCCATATGTAGGTCTGGTCGGGGACTTGAACCGGCGACCCTACGGCTCCCAGTCCAAGCCCCTCCTGACTGAGCCACTGCTCTATTTTCGGTGAAATAAACGTGAGCGGTTCAGACCTTTGGGTCCTGAGGCCGGACCAGTTTAGAGCCACTGGTTTAGACTTTAGAGCACACGAGTGTTTTTACCCAACATGTGTCCTGATGCTGGTTCACTATCAGTCTGTTTTTACATTTGGCTTTCAGGTGTTTTCAGACCAAAGTTTTTCTTTGTCTGAATAGAGTAAACATAAATCTACGCTTTTACAATTTGTCCTCTTCAAAGGGAAGACTGCAATGCTTTGCTTTCGGCCCTTTGATCACAAAGCACTGATTTCACTTCTGATGTATGTGTTTAAGTTCAGTACATCATGCACACACTGCTACAGACTGATCCTGATAGGGGGTGCTGCACTGATTTAAAACGTCCTTTTTCAAACCATTTGACAGGCTGGGTCTGTCAGTCTTACAGCTAAAGCTTGACTTAAAATCTTGCAATAAGTAATGGCAGTGTTTCCCCTATATACAAATAGCGGCGGCGCAGCTATATATCATTAATACAAATAAATGGTGACCCTTTTTCATTTTTGATTGTTTTCTATGGGTGTATTTTTGCTAAATCTAGAGACATGTACTGGCAGGGCCGATTTTTGACGTATGCGCCGTAAGTGATGAAAGTGGGGGATGTTGGCTTATCAGAGAGATACAAAAATATGCATAAATGAATAAATATGAACTGGTAAAATAAGATATAAATGAAGAACAAAAATAAAATAAGTTACATTTACTTGTTATTAGCTATGGTGGGTTATTGGTTATGTTCACATACTTATTTGATTATTAAAATGTAAACCGATCCTTTTCATATGGGTGTTTTAGAGTTGCACCCCTCAGATCATGTCTCGAGTGACTGTGTGCTCAAAGTGCACCAGATTGAAGCATTTGACTTTAAAATGTTCACTCTTCCTGGGGGGGACATACCCCCGGACCCCCTAGAAGATGTGACATCCACCCCCCAATTCAAACATGTTCATGTTCACTGAATACATTTGAAGCCATTTTGACGTATATCACCTATGTCAATACGTTTTTGTTTTTGTAGTGTATTTGTCTTTCATAGAGATTTCTCATTTATTCTTAATAAAATCTCGCCCAGGGCAGCAAATTCGCTAGAACCGGCCCTGGTACTAGGCCTCGAGAGCCTTTCTTGTGCAGACACATAGAAACAAATTGGCGGGGCGCGCTAAAAAATTCCACGCACTCCGCACTCACATAAAGCTGGGCCCACGTGCCTTAGCACCGCTGCTATGACCCTCGGGGACACACTGGGATGTATTGCGATTTGACGCGTATATTCATGGTCCCCAGAGGATGGTTCCTACCAACTTCAGCCGGCATTTCGAAACTTTCATTATTTGATTGGATTTCCATTCTTGGAATTGGGCATTGCAGCATAGCGGAGTAAGGGTACGCCTTTTCTATTTGCTAAAACAGAAACCCCCAAAAAGACAAAAGCAAACATTTATTGAGGATAAACTTTTATCTTTAACTTTTAATTTCACTCCCGTTTTTTTGAATATTTCTCAGTGGGTTCAAGATTGTGTTTTTATATTTAACTCGTTCCTGAAGCAGCTGCGCGTTTCTCCGAATGGAAGGACCGTTGGAGCGCGTTTGCACCGGTCAGCCATCGTTGGAATAAAGCACCACTTAAATATTAAACTTCTGTTGAATAGAGAATGACGATCCCTTAGTTCTTGTTTAAAAAGGTGTGTGTGTGTGTGTGTGTGTGTGTGTGTGTGTGTGTGTGTGTGTGTGTGTGTGTGTGTGTGTGTGATGGCTTTTATAGCAGTACAGTCGTTTCTTTGCCTTTTGATCTCGGACAGTGAGACAAAGAAGTGAGGTCATATTTAGTGGACAATAGGCTTGAAGCAGAGCAATGTAAACTTTACGGAGCTGCTTACCCCGGGTCGAATAGAGCGTGACTCAAGTGTGTACTTTGTCTCGCCATGTTAAAGGAGCATTGAAAAGGCAAACACACATAGTGTTCTGTCAATATTGAAAAGAAATGTACGAAAACAAGCGTCTTTTGAAAAACATCAGTCTTTCAGAACATGGTTTTGTCAGTTGCTACATTAGACGGGTATTAATGCAGATAGTGAAGACATTTCAAGATGTTCTGTTTGATGAAACTGTACTTTTCCATGTGGAGACGTATACAGCGAGGCAGAGATACAGAGATGAACGTATACAGCATAACGAATGTATGAGAATACAGCAAAGTAGGCGTTTTACACATTACATAACATGTTTTAGGGGTTTCCCTTTCCTTTCGTGTGTTCTATCTGTTTTAGTGCATGTAAATGGGCTGCAAAGGCTAAAATGCTGTTGTCAGTCTCACAAATGGAGATATTCAGCTTTTTTCTATATTATTTCATTTCAAAATCAGGCTGCACGAATAGGTTACATGTAGGGACGCAGGGGCGGTCAGCATCAGCTTGTAGATGGTATTTTAAACTCGATGGTTATCGGTATCGGTTTCAAAAACCCAATATCGTGCATCCCTGGTTACATGTGTTTTATTCTGCGATACATTGGTGCTCAGGCAGAGTATTATTTCGTTAGTTAATACATTTAAAAGCTTCACTTTAACTTTGCCTTTGGATGTTTAGCTCAATTTGTTGAAATAAATAGAATAATTTCCTCATATTTATAATTCAGCAAGCCGTGCACGAAACGCATGAAAAGGGCAAAACTAAGTGCACTTGAATAACTAATTGATATCCTTATCTTGGTGTCTACCAACGTCATCACAAACTCTCCTCATATCAAGGAGCCCTTTATTAAACCGAATAGTTTTTTTTGGACAAAACCAAAGACTTTAGCGGACTTTTCAAACGGTTTAAAAAAACAAACATGTTTCATCCTGAACAATGAATCCAGAAATGATCTTATAATTCGCCCTCAGAGTCCTTCGTCTTCTCGTTCTCTTCCCTTCCTGCAGTCTGCGGCCCCACTATTTAAGGGACATCTTTATCATGGTTTTTACTAACGTCAATTCAAATTCTCCTTATATCAAGGAGTTGTTTTTTTGTGTGTGGACAAAACCAAAGACGTCATCCTTAGGCGCTTTCACACCGGAGTACTTACGGAATAGTTCCGATAGTTCCTGGGATTTTGCGTTCACACCAAAAAGATCTGGAACTAGAACTTTCTTTTGCAAACCTTTTCACCTGTTCTGATTGGCTGGGCGAATCGCAAACCACGCCCCGTCAAACTCTGAAAAGTGTTTGTGGATCCGCCATTTTATTTGCTCGCATTAGCATTATTAGCATTAGCATTAGCCCAGCGCAGAAACGCAGAGAGACTAACTTATGGCAACACAAAATAAAACATGGGAGCGGTGGAGATGAGGAGGTGTTGGCGTTCTGGCGATTTACTCGGAAGGCTTCAGTAGCAGCTGCTGGGACTCCCAGCAGCTGCTACTGAAGCCTTCCCCAACTCCGGGGACTTCCGGCCGGGGACGTCGGGCGGCAGTATGCGCCGTGAAGTGGTTTGCGGCCTGCCAGTAAACCCAAAGCAGAGGAAGTGACGTCAGCGGCTCCCTCAGGGACTTATTCCGGTTGCGATTTACTCGATAGTTCCAGGAAATAAAAGTTCCGGAAACTATTCCTGGGAAAAGTACTTGGTGTGAAAGCGCCTCTTGACTTTCTTGGACTTTTCAAACTGTTTCTTTTTGACATTTTTCAAACTAAACTGCCTTGACCGTATTGTTCTTGTATTTTTATGGTAATGTTGTATTGTTTTGTGAGTGTACTGTTCAATGTATCATAGGTCCAATTTATAGTCACTTTATATATTCAAAGTTTTTAGCTTTTATTGTGAAATGTATACTTATACGGTCTGGGAATGCTTCGCTGTACTCTGTGTCGTGACAATAAAGGAATCTAATCTGAACAAATACTCGATGAATCCAGAAACTGTCCTAAAATGCGCCCTCCTCATCTTCTCTCTGTCTTCCCTTCCTGCAGTCTGCGGCCCCAGCATCGACATCGGGAACGACATCAGTGAGTTCAGGCGTCTGGAGAACTGCACGGTGGTAGAAGGATACCTGCAGATCTTGCTCATCGGCGACAAAAACAACAACAACATCAACCAGGAGTTCTTCCGCTCGCTCAGCTTCCCAAAGCTCACCATGGTCACCGACTACCTGCTGCTGTTCCGCGTCTCCGGCCTCGACAGCCTCAGCACGTTGTTTCCGAACCTCGCCGTCATCCGCGGGCGAAACTTATTCTACAACTACGCCCTGGTGATCTTCGAGATGACCAGTCTGAAGGACATCGGGCTCCTCAACCTGAGGAACATCACGAGAGGCGCCATTCGGATCGAGAAAAACCCCGAGCTCTGCTACCTGGACTCTGTCGATTGGTCTCTTATTCTGGACGCCGAGTTCAACAATTACATCGCCGGGAACAAACAGTCGAAGGAGTGCAGCGATGTTTGTCCGGGCATCATGGAGAACAGCCCTCAGTGCAGCAAGACCATGTTCAACAACAACTACAACTACCGCTGCTGGAACTCCAACCACTGCCAGAAAGGTAAGAGGCCGTCGGCTCTCCTTGTTCGTCTGAGTAGAGTTTTCGGTCTCAGTAAGTCAGGGGTGTCAAACTCAATGTCATCACGGGCCACATCAGCATTATGGTTGCACTCAAAGGGCCGGTTGTAACTTCAAGACTATATAAAAATACATATATAAATATATCATATCTATAAAATAATGTATTATATGACATGATTGCCTCTGCATTGGATTATCATCGGATAGGGTAATGACTTCATAATGAACTACGTCTGAAAGCAGAAGTCTAGGGCTAAAGTCTCTTCAGTGCGTATGTCCCAAAATGATTGAAAAAGAAAAGCCAAATTCTGGAGAAGAAAGAAATAGAAGTGACATTTAGAAATAAAGATCTAATTCTGAGAAAAAGGAATTCTATGAAAAAATGCATATTTTGAAGAAAAAAAGGCAAATTCTGAGAAAAAAGTCGTATTTGAGATGCATTGTGGGAAATGTAGTTTATGGGCAACGTGCTTCTGTAGCATGCAACCGTATAATAAACATATTATATTCTTTGCACGCTCTTGTGGGGCCACATGAAATGAAGTCGCGGGCCGAATGTGGCCCCCGGGCCTTGAGTTTGACACCCCTGCAGCAAAGGGAAGATTCCCCTCTCGTCACACATTGCCACAGTTTGACTTATTAGTGTAGGTTTATTGATGTTCCTTTGCGGTGTCGGTCAGGTCTCTCTCCTGACATTTCAGATGTGTATAGTCGCAGTTGAGTAAGTCGGTACCGCACAAAGGTGTAGACAACTCATAGCGACCACCCAACATCGAATGACTTTAGAAAATAAGAAAAGATACAACTCAACAGGATTCTGTATCACGGAAACAAGTATATTTCAAATATCCCACGAAACAAACCCTCACCCAACTGTTCCATATTAAGACCACCATTTCACTTCTGATGAACGCGTTTACATTCGGTTCATCGTGAAAACACCGCGATGGACCTGACCACGAATCAACACGACACGACCTCTCTCAAGCCGTCCTCCCCGATCGAAGTCTTCCTTTGTCTGAACAGAGTTTTGCGTCTCAGTAAATGTCAAAGTGAACATAAATATGTGCTTTCTTAATTAGTTCTCTTCAAAGGGAAGAGAACGGCGCTTTGTTTTCTTTGAATCAGAGAAGCACTCATTCCACTCCCGATGTGTTTACATCCAGTTCGTCAAAGTGCACACACTGCTACGGGGAATCAACGCGACGCCGTTTACAAATGCCCCTTTTTTGTCTGGAGGTCTTGAGCACTTCCTGTTTCAGCTCGGACATTTTGGGTGAGTCCGAACTTAGAAGTTTACAACAGCTAACCGATATATTGCAATTTACTAGAGGTGGGAGAAGTACTTGAGGAAAAGGAGAAGTACTCAGATCTTGTACTTGAGTAAAAGTAGAAGTACTCAGGTCTTGTACTTTAGTAAAAGTAGAAGTATAAGTACTCAGGTCTTGTACTTGAGTAAAGGTAAAAGTACTCAGGTCTTGTTCTTGAGTAAAAGTAGAAGTACTCAGATCTTGTACTTGAGTAAAAGTATAAGTATAAGTACTCAGGTCTTGTACTTGAGTAAAGGTAAAAGTACTCAGGTCTTGTACTTGAGTAAAAGTAAAAGTACTCAGATCTTGTACTTGAGTAAAAGTAGAAGTATAAGTACTCAGGTCTTGTACTTGAGTAAAGGTAAAAGTACCCAGGTCTTGTACTTGAGTAAAAGTAAAAGTACTCAGATCTTGTACTTGAGTAAAAGTACAAGTACTTGAGTAAAGGTAAAAGTACTCAAGTCTTGTACTTGAGTAGAAGTATAAGTACTCAGATATTGTACTCGAGTAAAAGTAGAAGTACTCAGATATTGTACTTGAGTAAAAGTAGAAGTATAAGTACTCAGGTCTTGTACTTGATTAAAAGTACAAGTACTCAGATATTGTACTTGAGTAAAAGTAGAAGTATAAGTACTCAGGTCTTGTACTTGATTAAAAGTAAAAGTACTCAGATCTTGTACTTGAGTAAAAGTAGAAGTAGGAATACTCTGTTACAGTGAAAGTAGAAAGTATTCTCATCTAAATATAGTAAAGACAGTGAAAGTAGTCGTTGTGCAGATTGGTCCATTTCAGAATAATATATATGTGTGTTTTATAAAGATTGTAATCGTTGCAGAGAGAAGCTGCAGACCGTCCAGCCTGCGCCTGGTCTGTGAAGTGCGGCTGTGTCCTCCTGAAACCTGTCACTTTCACGGCTTTAGATGTTGTGGTTTGGCAGCGAGCAAAGAGACTCCGTTGCGTACTTGTGTTCGGGTCTTGGCTGTTTCGTATCTCCCAAGTTAAGAGAGAGCAACATGGAGGTGTCGGTCGAGGCTGCAATTCACCTCGTTGCTGTCGAGCGTGTTTTTATTGTTTGTCAGATGTCAACGTCTGAGATGAGGATATTATGTACTTTCCACATTCTCACTTTGCATCAGGGTTCAGGCAAATATCGGTAACCCATAAGCTCACAGGGTGGCACTGGTCCGGTTCCACTAAGGTGAAATGTAAATATTTTCCCGGCTTCAACAAAATGCTCCGGAGTTTAATTACAGTGTGCAGAATGAACGGTGAGTGTGAACTGGCCCTTTAATATCGTGCTTACGACTGCAGCGTTTTCGATGACTTGTTTTGCTGCTGCGTTTCAGACAGAGTGTGTGCGTGTGTGTGTGTTGTGTGTGTGTGTGTGTGTGTGTGTGTGTGTGTGTCTGGCTGAATTGTTTCCCTGGTGACTGGCGCCTTGCTGCAGACTCAGCATGTTGATGTTTTCAGTCTTGTGATATGGAACTGTCGCAGGACCGGCCTCGATTGAATGCATGTACACACACACACACACACACACACACACATTGTCACCATCATCAAACACACTGGAAGTGCAGACAGAGGCACGCACACAATTAAACCGACAAATCAGAGATGCAAATATGCCCCACACACACACACACACACACACACACACACTCTCTCTCTCTCTCTGAGTTATGTGCAAAGTCTCTCTCTCTCTCTCTCTCTCTCTCTCTCTCTCCTCTCTCTCTCACACACACACACACTGCTCTGTGGGTGGTTGGAGTGGGCATGTAGGGGACAAAAATAGGAGGTGGAATATGTTGGAGGAAGACATGGGGTCAGGTAAAGGTTTCGTTTCCACCGTCAGCAGGAAAACCCCAGAGAGTCCACAAGATACTCAATATCTCAATATATCTGGAGGAAACAGGGATTTTAGCCTTACAGACCATTTACATGCACTAAAACATGTATGGCACACTACAGGTAAGGGAAAACCTCAAAAAGCAGAACAGGGCCCCTTTAATGTATACGTCCCACCCCTGACGTTCCACGAGCCTTTACATGCGACAAGTCCACCAATCATCAACGTATCATCGCTTCAAGAAGCAGCAATCCCAAATATAAGCTACTAAAACTGGACATGCAGTTCTTTTATTAATATTAAATGTATATAAAGTCTGACTTGGTGTTGTTTTGGGATCTAATCTGACTATGAATGATAATATTGATTAATCTAACACCGTGTGTATCAACATGTGGTACCAGCGCAAGGCCATCGCTCCGTGTTGAGTCTAAGCTACAAACATGTTGTTTTTCACGGAAGGAAAGGAAATAGATTTGGATATTATTCTGAAATGCCTGCGCTCGTAGTTCTCGTAATAACCGGCTCTCGTGCAACAGCTGCTGCTCGACTGAGCCATCTGCTGATCACGTATCTAACTGAGACGGCACTGACCTCACCACCTTCAAAGAACTCACCTGTTCAATCTGGCTTATTATTTTACTTTAACTATATATTTATTATTTTCAATATACCTGTAAAGCGTCTTTGAGCACCTGTAAAAGCGCTAACAAAATTAATCTATTATTATATTACTTCTAATCCTCCAGCTACTACCACTACCGTTTATTTTAATTGGGCATGAGACGATATAAATAGGGCGTGTGGTGATGAACCTGTCCAAAATAAATGCCATTAAAGATGTTATACCTAATACAACTAAAAACTAAGATATACTGCAATCACTTTATGTTGCATGCAATTAAGGTTAAAATCAATCTTATGTAATCATAAATGATAACGCACTGCATAGATAAATGTAAGATGTTTTTTAAGTCGGTTTAAGTAGACTAAATATAGCTGGAGTGGAGACGACCCTGTGAAGATCTAAAACAGCATTGATCTGAAACTACGGCTCGCTCTGCAGAGACTGCATCGTTGGGCTATTTATTACACAGTTTTATTGGAGGAGTCTGGTAGTAAAACCAGGCTTCATTAAAGAGAGGAAGGCCGAAAGCTGGGTGACCAAACGGAGCCGAAGTCGCTCCATTACCTGCAGAGAAGAGGCCGTTTTATATGCTTCACCATCCTGTGTGCAAGTAGCATGCATGTGGCCGTTTGTTGCTGCTATACTGGGAATCATGTGTGTTTTTTATTTGATGTGTGTACCAGTATCAGCAGGCACTCTGACAATAGAGTGGTGCAGCGAGGATGTATTTCTGTAGGCTTATTCGGAAGGTAGTAAAGCAGGGGTTCCCTAATAAGCTCTGTCGCAAACACACATTTATGATCCTTACATGTTTTGTGCAGCTGGATAATCTCCACATACTAACACCCCTTTATGACCTTTGAGGTGTAAATGCAAGCACTTAAGGCTATAAAGGCACTACAGCACGGTCACATGACTTCACGTCACCACCGCTAAGCTAAAGGCGGCTAATGTTGGGCTATATAGGCACTACAGCACGGTCACATGACTTCACGTCACCACCGCTAAGCTAAAGGCGGCTAATGTTGGGCTATAAAGGCACTACAGCACGGTCACATGACTTCACGTCACCACCGCTAAGCTAAAGGTGGCTAATGTTGGGCTATAAAGGCACTACAGCACGGTCACATGACTTCACGTCACCACCGCTAAGCTAAAGGCGGCTAATGTTGGGCTATAAAGGCACTACAGCACGGTCACATGACTTCACGTCACCACCGCTAAGCTAAAGGTGGCTAATGTTGGGCTATAAAGGCACTACAGCACGGTCATATGACTTCACGTCACCACCGCTAAGCTAAAGGTGGCTAATGTTGGGCTATAAAGGAACTACAGCACGGTCACATGACTTCACGTCACCACCGCTAAGCTAAAGGTGGCTAATGTTGGGCTATAAAGCAACTACAGCACGGTCACATGACTTCACGTCACCACCGCTAAGCTAAAGGTGGCTAATGTTGGGCTATAAAGGAACTACAGCACGGTCACATGACTTCAGGTCACCACCGCTAAGCTAAAGGCGGCTAATGTTGGGCATGATTCAGTTTGGTAATCTAATTTTAACGCTAGCAACCCTTAATTTTAAACTGACCAGTGGGATATTTATGGACATATTTTATATCGTAAAACAACATTTGAAATGCCCTTCAGCTTCTCTTAAAGTGGCCATATTATGCTTTTTGGAGGTTTCCCTCTCCTGTAGTTTTGTTTTATATTATTTTAGTGAATATCTGCAAAGGCTAAATTCCCTGTGGAGTTTCACACCGACACACTTCCCCCAACTTTGTGACGAGGAAACCGTAAGTCGTAAAATGCTGACTCACTCCCAGTTCTTAGGACTCATTCCAGCAGTGCTACTTGTCCTGTATCAAGCCTCAGTAATCTTTTCTTAGACCCATTTTTCGAATGCGTGCCTTGTTCCCAGGCACCGTTTCTATTCAGAGGCATGTTATCTCCAGACTCCGGTCATTCATCGGATTAATAAACGACGGAAGGGAGAAGTGCAAGCCCTTGTTTTCATCGCGTTGATATAAAAGCAGTCGGGACTCATTCATAAAACTGTTCAGAGCCGGGTTCCCTCTCTGGGAAAGTGGAGTGTGTTGTAGTCGTGATTGTGGGTAGGGATGTCCCGATCCGATCACGTGATCGGGGATCGGAGCCGATCACGTGATTTTCAGAAAATGGGGATCGGGAGAAAAAAATCGGGGTCGGGATTTAAAAAAAACAAATATTATAATTTCTTTTTTATTTAATGTTACAAAACAAAACATGACCATGTTCACGTCTTAAAGTCATCCTGAGGACTTAGTTTTGGTTTTAAATTACACAACATCATGTATGTGTTGCTTCTGTTGGGCTTGTTTTCAGACCTGGTTGCTTATTCCTCTCAAAGCAACAGAGAGGGCGCAGTGTCTGATAGCAGCAGCAAGCTAACGAGAGGCTACGTTCAGCTGGAGACTCGGGAGTCGGGACAGAGAACATGTCAGGAGTTTGGAAGTATTATGAAATTGAAAGCGAAGGCAGTGTAACAGCCAGATGCAATGTTTGGAAGGCAGAAGAGAAACTGCCCCAGAACGGTGAAAAGGCCAACACAATAACAGCCAAGATAGCTGAACTCATCGCGCTGGATGACCAGCCGTTATCTGTTACCTTTGTTTCCTCTTAACGCATTCCATAAAGATCGGATCGGGAAAAATCGGTATCGGCAGATTGTCAAAATCAAATGATCGGAATCGGATCGGGAGCAAAAAAACGGTGATCGGGACATCCCTAGTTGTGGGGGTTACATTCTGCCGTGTTTACTTCCCTCATTTGTTTTTTTGGAATCTGCTTTGGTTGTTTTGACTCGTTCCTAACTCACAGGCTCCATCCAAAAGAAGAGCCATGTCCGTGCATGCTGGGAAACACACACACTCCCTCTCTCCCTAACACAGAAACCCACACACACTCTCTCATTGAGCAGCATGGGGGATGTTTTTTCCGGTGCTTTGTCTGGTCTGAGGAGATGAAAGCACATCATTAAAGTACAAAGTAGGTCTTCGGGGATTTACTGGAAGGAATTCATGTCTTTTGTTAACCTCTGGCTGCAGGGATTACACATTAAACTGGAGGGGCGGTTCCGAGATTCATTTACCCTGCTTGACATGTCAGTGTTTGATCATTTATATTGAAAGTGTATAGTCGTCATTGTATACAGAGCTGGTGAGGATACAAGCTGAGTGGAAACACATTAAGGCCTTTATGTTGAAGGGTTTGAAAGTTTCCATCTAACTTCTGATGACCGTATCAGACATAAAGTTACAGGAGGTAACTTCCTTGGCTTCTAAACAACTATTTATCTGACGTCAATGTGACTTTGGATTGGAATGGGCGCTCTTTAAAAGTATTTGTAGTTGTATACGGCATGATTAGAACCAGTAATAGGATTTGACTCAAAGCGGTTGATCGTAAATGGTACATCAGGTTTATATTTCTGACAGAAATGCCCTTTCGGGTACTTTGGCCGATTATAAATCACAATGGCGATGAGTTTAGGACTAGAGCTGCAACGATTTAATAAACGTATCAATTGATCATAGGGCTGTACCCGAATATTCGTTCGTTGGACTACTATTCAGGTTTCAATTTCGTTATTCGGATATTCGTTTTTTTGAATGTATTGAAATATCCGATATCACCGTAAGAGCTTGTGCCTCTTCGGGGGGTGCCAACACTTAGCCATAAACGTTATCGTTTACTTTCTCCGTCTTTATATGTTGATATTACTTTTCTCTGTTAATCTCCGTCACATTGTTTCCATAGCAACAACAACTTCCTGTCAACAGCGCTAACTCTCCTTCAAAATAAAAGCATGTCCATACAAAACAGGAAGCCAAGCCAAATTACGCTGAAGACCTATACAACTGCAACGAAAGTAACAAACACGACGCGATATCCTTTTCAATTTCAAAGAACACAAATTGGGTTACGTTAACAAATAACTATAAAACAACAATACTGTAGAATAACAAAATGAATGCAGTGAATAAAACCGAAATACGGTTCACTGCTGATTACTACGCACCCCCACCCCCCGTGTGAGGACAGCCCGAATATCCGGAGCCCGAAAAATGGTATTCGGGACAGCCCTAGTTGATCAACAGAAATGTAATTGGCAACTATCGATAATGGATTCATGGTCATCTTTCATGCAAAGTGCAGTTTTTAGTCCTGAAAATATGGATTGTTTTGGTCTTTTCAGTTCGTATCATATTAAAGTGAACACTGGGGTTTTAGACATACCGTACTTTTCGGACTATAAGCCGCGACTTTTTTCCCCATTTTTCTTGTACAGCTAACGGCCACTAGGGAACCTCCTAAATCTATGGATTCTTCAGGTAAAATTAACCACCTTAACACTATGGGCTCTATGACCGGTCCGCGCCCGCCACCTTTAAGCGGCGGGCTCCAGCAGGAAAAGCTGGAGGCCGGAAAAGAGTGAGACGGGTAGCGCGTGAAAGTGGAACCGAGAGACAGAACGAGAGCAAGACAGAGGGACAATTTAGCTGCTGCGGCTCATATGCAGGTGCGCTTTATAGTCCGACAAGTACGGTACTTATATTTTGTACAAATATTGTCTTTCAATTACCATAGAGTTCCATAGCGTTAAAGGTGGTAAATTGTACCTGTAAAATCCATAGATTTAGGAGGTTCCCTAGTGGCCGTTAGCTGTACAAACAAAATGGGGGGAAAAGTCGCGGCTTATAGTCCGAAAAGTACGGTAGTTATAATAGTCATTTTTAAAGGTTTCATAATAGTGCTATTTCTTGCTACGTATTCTTCTTTGTGCGCACCATTTATACCAAAGCAAATTCCTTGTATGTGTAAACGTACTTGGTGATGAAACCGATTCTGATTCTGAGATGTAATAAGTGTTAAAGCTTTGTTGTTGATTCACAAGGTCGAAGCCATCGAGAGTGGTTTGTCTATCCAACTAATGCACAGCTTTACCTCCTAATGCTCATATTACACGACAACAGACCGGAGAGAGTAACACAATACGTGTCGACACATAAAGACCAGCCAGGTTTCACCAGGGACAGTATGTGGTGTGAGTACCTTATGTAAGGCCACAGGGGGAGAGGTGGAGGTGTTTCTGAGAGGAAATCAAAGATAGGAGGTCAAGCTATCCAGACAGTCTTTGACTCGCTGCTTACGGCTTAAAGAAGCCCGCTGATGTCGTCTAATCTCTTCTGTGATTAGCTCCATACCATCACGAACACCCAGTACACACACACACACACACACACACACACACACACACACACACACACACACACACACACACACACACACACCCACACACACACACACACACACACACACTCGCACCACACACACACACGCACACACACACACACACACTACATACACACTCTTCAGAGGTGGGAGCATGTTGAACCCAAATACCTGTACTTTTACTTCTTACATGTGAACCCAAATACCTGTACTTTCTACTTCTCTCATGTGAACTCAAATACCTGTACTTTCTACTTCTTACATGTTGAACACAAATACCTGTACTTTCTACTTCTCTCATGTTGAACTCAAATACCTGTACTTTCTACTTCTTACATGTTGAACACAAATACCTGTACTTTCTACTTCTTACATGTTGAACTCAAATACCTGTACTTTCTACTTCTCTACATGTTGAACTCAAATACCTGTACTTTCTACTTCTCTCATGTTGAACTCAAATACCTGTACTTTCTACTTCTTACATGTTGAACACAAATACCTGTACTTTCTACTTCTTACATGTTGAACCCAAATACCTGTACTTTCTACTTCTCACATGTTGAACACAAATACCTGTACTTTCTACTTCTCACATGTTGAACACAAATACCTGTACTTTCTACTTCTTACATGTTGAACTCAAATACCTGTACTTTCTACTTCTTACATGTTGAACTCAAATACCTGTACTTTCTACTTCTTACATGTTGAACTCAAATACCTGTACTTTCTACTTCTCACATGTTGAACACAAATACCTGTACTTTCTACTTCTTACATGTTGAACTCAAATACCTGTACTTTCTACTTCTCTCATGTTGAACTCAAATACCTGTACTTTCTACTTCTTACATGTTGAACTCAAATACCTGTACTTTCTACTTCTTACATGTTGAACACACATACCTGTACTTTCTACTTCTTACATGTGGAACTCAAATACCTGTACTTTCTACTTCTTACATGTTGAACTCAAATACCTGTACTTTCTACTTCTTACATGTTGAACCCAAATACCTGTACTTTCTACTTCTTACATGTTGAACTCAAATACCTGTACTTTCTACTTCTTACATGTTGAACTCGAAATACCTGTACTTTCTACTTCTTACATGTTGAACTCAAATACCTGTACTTTCTACTTCTTACATGTTGAACTCAAATACCTGTACTTTCTACTTCTTACATGTTGAACCCAAATACCTGTACTTTCTACTTCTTACATTTTCTAAAAAATCCTAAATTGTAGAATAGTATGGCCGTTAAAATGCTTTTTGATGACATTTCAAATTTATTTTGTACTTTTAAAATCTTCGTCCAGTGGGATCTACAGTTTGATAGATATTACGAAGATATTTGGCTCCATTTTTTTTTAATACAAAACATTGTATCCACGATGTCACGTCTTGAGAGGGTTATTTGTGATATACTACGTTTTGCCCCATGGACCAACGTAGCTGTTGGGTTGGTTTTACAGACGGCAGGAATTTTTTTTTGCCAGTCTTTTGAAACTACGATCCCAACATTTGATGATCACAACTAGTGGTACCCTGACCCAGAACCCAGAGGCCCTCAGGACCGGTAATTATAGGGACTTTGTAAACCAAGCACATCCATGACTACTTTCAGTGAACACACCCGTCTCTGGAATTCCTGGAAGAGAACATTACTGGTTTGGCTGCGTGCAAGTGCCGACTGTAATTATGTGGCCTTTAATTGTGCTGTGTTAACACCGTTAGATTGGGATGAGCTGCGACTCACATGGATCCATGGTTTATTTTAAAGATCTGAGGCGGGGTGGGAAGCGTTTATGTTTTGTTGCAAAGCCTCGTCATTTTAGCCTGCAGGGCATCCCAAATCAGAGCAGGGTCACGATGAAAGAGGTCAACAAGGCAAGAGTATACTCCTGTAGGTTAGGACTGGAGCTTTGAGTTACGCTCATTTAACTGGCTTAACAATGGTCTGTATCTGTCAGGATGAAGAACAACAACATGTGGTACATTGAGTTTTTTGTCTTGTGTATCACCATTAGCATTATACACACACACACACACACACACACACACACACACACATACACACACACACACACACATACACACACACACACACACACATACACACACACACACACACATATACACACATACACACACACACACACACACATACACATACATACACACACACATATACACACACACACACACACACACACATACACATACATACACACACATATATATACACACACACACACACACACACACATACACACATCACTACACATATATATATATATATATACACTATACATAAACACACATACATACACACACACACACACACACACACACGCTTACTCAAGTACAAGATCTGAGTAAATTCACAAGCTACCCTGCAGTATACAAAGTCATTCAAACTTGCACACACACACACACCTACACACCACACACACACACACACACACACCACACACACACACACACACACACACACACACTAAAAGTGTAGTAACACAGTACAGACCCCCTCTACTTGAAAGCCATGCACACCTACACACAGGTGTTAGCAGTAAATGTTGGATGTGTTTTTAGGGCCGGTTGCCGTCCTGGCTCCAACGTAATGGAACAAGCTTTTCATGATAGTGCTTGAAGTCTACACATCTTCCGTCACAGACTTAAACCCCACCTGCTTTTGGCCATTAAACCCAACACACATAAAACATAGTTAGTTGCAGTACTTAAATACGTTTGCCTTATTTGAACCTAATGTACCTGCATGTTTCTTGCTACGCTGAGTTAGCTTCTTCATACTTAATTGCACTTCCTCGTAAGCCGTCTACTATAGAATCGATAAACAGGGGTGTACCTGTTAGAAAGGGATAAAAGCACTTCTCTGATTCTTATCTTATGGTAGATCTGCAGATTTGTGACGAATACATTTCCATCTTGGGTCCAACCCTGAATCCATCTAGTCATTTTCAAGTTTCAACTAGAACCTTCATTGTTTCCTATCTCCAGACGGTTTTGGGCGTAGATTACATGGGCATTCATATCGTGGTGACCAGGCTCCACCCAGTCTAGCAGGATATCAATGATAAAACCCAAAGGCTTTGTTTCTCACTGACCTCTTTCGATGTGTTGCACTCGGGAATGTCGCATTTGGGTGTAAGGTAAAAAGGTCAGATGTATCGCCTTCTTAATACAAGATTACAACAGCGTTTGAGAATATCTGCCCATCGTGCTAAGCTAGTGTAAAAACATCCTAGATGTCTTTTACATTATTACATTACATTGCATCTGGCTGACGCTTTTATCCAGACGCTCGTCTCGCTCTGATGTTTCGCCTCAAGGTTAACGTGATCTCATACTCGCCTCCTTCATCCTTCCCATCAAATTCCACGGATATTTCTATCTTTCCGCGCCAAGGAATCCTACAAACACTAAGACTCAGGAATGTGGACAACTCCTACGTGTGTGTGTGTGTGTGTGTGTGTGTGTGTGATGTTTAAGTTGAGGCTGGGATCATCAAGGTTCACATTTAACAGATTTCCAGCTCTCCAAACAGCTTTACGCAGCCTTTATGTGACTCTAAAACCTTCAGACGGGATGCACGTGACTCTAATGACCAACCCTAACCGTGGGCTCGCTCTGTAGGTTCGGGAGTTTAATCTACTGTACCAAACAAAAAGCTAAAATTTGGACGTGACCAGTATTTACGACACCAACTATCTCTCCAATCTGTCGCGTAAACATCATATTTCTCTGATGTTTCTCATATAGGTTGACTTAGACGATGGCAGGGTGTCCGCGTGGTGCTAAAAAGTATTGAACGGCATTTTCCAAGGTGTTACATGTTGTAGCTTGTTTTCAATAAGTATATACATTGAGAGAAGTTGTGTTCTACAGTCTGCCTGAATGTAATCATTGAGAGGTGTGTAGTGTGAGTCTGTGGAGTTTATTGATGGCATCCCGTTGGGTTTGACGTCATCTGAACAGGACGTCGCACGCTCACTGCTCGATAGCACGAAGGTCCGTTTACGCCTGTTGCTAAGCAACATCGTTATGGGGAAATGCAAGTCTGCGTCAAAATGGTTGGAAGATAAGGAGGAAGGGCAATCAATACTGTATATAGTCAATGTGTGTCGCCAAGGTAACCGGTTAGAACTCAAAGTGGCGATGAGGCCTTAAAATGTATGGAAAGGGTCCAAAGTTCCAAAAATACTTAAAGTTCCAAAAAATACTTAAAGATCAAAAAATACTTAAAGATCCAAAAATACTTAAAGTTCCAAAAATACTTAAAGATCAAAAAATACTTAAAGTTCCAAAAATACTTAAAGATCCAAAAATACTTAAAGATCCAAAAATACTTAAAGTTCCAAAAATACTTAAAGATCAAAAAATACTTAAAGTTCCAAGTGGCGCTGAGGTCTTAAAATGTATGGAAAGGGTCTTAAAAGGGATTCCATGTGACTTCAGGGTTCCTGCATAGACCCTGCTATGAGGTAATTACATCTGTGCTTTTTAAGAGGTATGAACATGTTAGGAGTCCAACTGAAACAATACCATGATATAATAAAGAGGGACTCAGTCCATGTGGAGATATAGAGTCATGTTGAGCACTGCTTTCATGGTAATATAACCATATTATTGGCTGTTTCACTCTAACTTTAAGTCACTTATATCATGGAGTTTCACAGAGTTCTCGAGATCTTCCATTTCACTCGGTCTTCGTAAGAAGGACATATATCTTCCTTGTGTTCGGACTTCCCTTATTTATTATTCATTTAGAAATAGAGGTGCATCTTTATTTACGCTTAAAGAGACTTTAATTGCAATAATATCTAGAATGTAATGGATTTCATTGTAATGCAAGTCTATAGTTTTTTGTATTGATCGTTGAAACTAATAGGGGAGGTCATATCACAAGCCATGGCTTCTAACCTCTCCTGCACAGCGCTTTCTTTTAATACCGTCTTATAGGGCCGCACGATTTGGGGAATTAATCTAATTGCAATTTTTCTGACAGATATTTCGATTCGATTTACGATATTTGTTTTTAAGCGACCCAACGGAAGTTCATTGTAAAATGCGGACATATCTCCGGCTAGGAAGGTCGTATCAACGTGCTCCCGTCTCTAGCGCCCCGCAGCCCGAGCTACGAGTGGAAGAACTAAACGTACATGAAACTTCCGTTGCTTTAAAGTCAAGCTTCAGTTTCAGATTCACCCTGTAGTAGAAACATGTGATGGAGCATTACTAACCTGACTCAGATGGTTCACCAAACCATCTAAAGCTCCATTGGAAGCCATTTGGAAAGGGCAGGCACCTTCAGAAGCACTTGGCAGATGATTGGATCAATCTGTCTATCACCTTCTATGAAGGGCCACTTCTGATTGGTTAACAATGGCTGGTACATGTGGAGCACAGCACTTCTGATTGCTGTGGATTTACTGTTGTTTTACAGTGTATCGTTCTGGTTTGGATTATTATTGTCCGCCCCCAGTTCTCAGCCCGGCAGAAGAACTGCAGCTGCTTTGAGAATGCATGTCAAATATGTGAAAATCAATTGTGATGACAAACAACATCATCTCTGTTTACTGAAAACAGCTTTCCAAGACATCCATGAGTTGAGTCTCTAATTTATCGGCTTTTGAGCTCAGTCCTCCTCGGTTACCCTCGATGCTCAACCTGTGTTGCTAAGTTACACACAACTGTTGTTCACATGTTGCTTTGTTTGCCATTTGTCTGATGTGTTAGCTAATGCCATTTTTCCCTTCGCAAGATGCTTCTAATTATCTTTATGATCATATCAAACACACCCACGAGAACGCACATGCAGAGACGCCCAAATCACCCACATCGAGTTTGAACATCTGAATATCAGGGGTTTAGCGAGCTGTCAAATTAAATCAGGTTGTTTTAGATTTCTTACACAACACCTTCAGAAGGACTCTTTTTGTGGCCATTGTTCTGCAACTATCTTTGTCTTTCTGGAACTGAAGCGATATTCGATATCCGTTGTGAACCCGTAGAGCAGGGGTGTCAAACTCAATTTCACCGCGGGCCACATCAGCATTATGGTTGCACTCAAAGGGCCGGTTGTAACTTTAAGACTATATAAAAATACATATATAAATATATCATAAAATAATGTATTATATCACATCATTGCCTCTGCATCGGATTATCATGGGATAGGGTAATAACTTCATAATTAACTACGTCTGAAAGCAGAAGTCTAGGGCAAATAATTGCATGTCTCTTCAGTGCGTATGTCCCAAAATGATTTAAAAAGAAAAGCCACATTCTGGAGAAAAAGGAAATAGAAGTGACATTTTGAAATAAAAATCTAATTCTGAGAAAAAGGAATTCTATGAAAAAAATGCATATTTTGAAGAAAAAAAGGCAAATTCTGAGAAAAAAGTCACATTTGAGATGCATTGTGGGACATGTAGTTTATGGACAACGTGCTTCTGTAGCCTGTAACCGTATAATAAACATATTATATTCTTTGCAAGCTCTTGTGGGGCCACATAAAATGAAGTCGCGGGCCGAATGTGGCCCCCGGGCCTTGAGTTTGACACCCCTGCCGTAGAGGTATCAGGAAGCGGCTAATACGATTCTTTTGAACTCGAGAGCATTTGATGTGTCTTGTCTTCTCAGCAGGGGGATTCCAGCAATTCCTTTTGTCTGGAGTTATCCTGTCGCGTCAGCTGATCTGACTCCCAACTGGTTCAACAAGGCTAACCGCTGGCGCTGTTTAGACTCAAACGGATCATCTTCCTGATCTCGTTTCATATGCTTTGTCTGTCTATTGGGTAATTAAAATGTGGATGATTTGACTAGCCCGTCTGACAGGGAAGTGGGGAGTGTAACGGCCTTGTTTGTTCACTCCCAATGTGTTATGGGTAAGAGGGCTTGATGGTGAAATGGGGAAAGGTATCCGAGGTCATACCAGACTGATATCTGGAGGTGCCAAGGTTACAAATACTGTCCATGTGGAAATATACCATCAACAGTCTGGGTTTCTGGCAATGTCCTTCATCAGAATAGTATTGGCTGGTTTCACCCTGATTTCAGTAACGGTACATTAAGAGTTTAAGAGTTTTCCATTCACTTATTTTTGAGAAGAATTACAAATATCTGCCTTTTCGTCGTTCTTCCCTTAATCATCATTCATCTGAAAATAGAAGAGCATGTTTGTTTTAGGGATGCCAGCGATTATTCGCTACAGTCTCCCATAATCGAATATTATTTTTTAAAATCGATTTTATTTTTATATATTTTTCGGTATATTCGATCGGTTGAATAATCGATTGTTATTCGCCAGGGCTGCCGAATAATCGATTTTGATCATGGTCAGTTTCTGGCAACCCTAGTTTGTTTACATTTCAATGGACTAATCGCAATAATATCTAGACATTTCATTGTAATACAAGTCTGAGTATTAATATTTACAGTATTAGGGGAGGTATTATAATAAGAAGCCATTTCTACTTTCTAACCTCTCCTGTAATGGCAGATAATGCGTGTTTGTTCATTCCCAATGCTTGATGGGTATCTGTAACTCATACTTGTTTGTTGAAGTGACTGATATCTGGAGGTACAATACTCTTGAATTCTCACTATAGGAATTATTCAAAAGAAAGCAGGGAAATGCTGCTTTACTTGTCTCTCCTGAAAGACTGCCATGTATTCTGTCCTCGTGTCTGAAGAGCCTTCTAATGGGCGTCCGTGGTTTCGTTTTCATCAACCCTAACATGTGGCAACTTGCCTCGCCCTCAGAGACCCTTCCTGGGGTTTTTCTACATCTACATTACACCGGCTGTGCTTCTTCAGCTCTTTACTTTCAACCTTTGCACAAACAGTAACTCTGCCATGTGCTGTTTGGCAGAGGCGACTTGTCGGTTCCTTCCAAGTTTCTCGAGCAAAGTCCCATTGCTCCTTTGCTTGCGTAATCTCACAGAGTTCAGGAGTTACATTAGCCTTGATATGACCGGAGGTGGGAAATAGTGGAGTACAAATACTTTGTTGCTGCACTTAAGTACATTTTTCTGGTATCAGTACTTTACTCCACGACGACTTTGTACTTTTACTTCTTACATGTTGAACCCAAATACCTGTACTTTCTACTTCTTACATGTTGAACTCAAATACCTGTACTTTCTACTTCTTACATGTTGAACCCAAATACCTGTACTTTCTACTTCTCACATGTTGAACTCAAATACCTGTACTTTCTACTTCTTACATGTTGAACTCAAATACCTGTACTTTCTACTTCTTACATGTTGAACTCAAATACCTGTACTTTCTACTTCTTACATGTTGAACTGAAATACCTGTACTTTCTACTTCTTACATGTTGAACTCAAATACCTGTACTTTCTACTTCTTACATGTTGAACTCAAATACCTGTACTTTCTACTTCTTACATGTTGAACTCAAATACCTGTACTTTCTACTTCTTACATGTTGAACTCAAATACCTGTACTTTCTACTTCTTACATGTTGAACTCAAATACCTGTACTTTCTACTTCTTACATGTTGAACTCAAATACCTGTACTTTCTACTTCTTACATGTTGAACTCAAATACCTGTACTTTCTACTTCTCACATGTTGAACTCAAATACCTGTACTTTCTACTTCTTACATGTTGAACTCAAATACCTGTACTTTCTACTTCTCACATGTTGAACTCAAATACCTGTACTTTCTACTTCTCACATGTTGAACTCAAATACCTGTACTTTCTACTTCTTACATGTTGAACTCAAATACCTGTACTTTCTACTTCTTACATTTTCCAAACAGGCTGGTTCCTTTAGTCTGAATGTGTGTTTGGATCATTAGTCATTGCGTGCCTATGAAATGAAAACGTTGTCATGTTGCCGTTGTTCAGCATGGAAACATTCATTAGCTAACATCGACATTATTGTTCTATTAATGTAAGGCAGTGTTTCTTAAACCTTTTCAAACCAAGGACCACTTCACCAATAAAAAAACACTCGCGGACCACCTAACTCCACAAATATCAAAAAACACAGTCTTTCTAGAACAGATTACACATCGCCTGAAAATGGTACAAACAAGTGGCAACATGTGTGATGAAAGTGTTGCGCTGGGCTATATCATGCAATCGAAAGTGAAACTTAACCTCGCTCCATTGCGGAGATATTCCCGCGAGAGCGCGGGAAAACTGAAATATATTTATTTATTTCAAATGTGAAATGTTACCAATATACTCACGGACCACTAGGGGGCGCTCACGCGGACCACACTTTGAGAAGCACTGATGTAAAGGGAGGTCGGGTACTCTTTAAAACAGCTGCTAGTTATGGGTACTTTTTACTGAAGTACACTTCAAAGCCTCTTTACTTTCACTTGAGTAAAGAAGTTTAGTCAGTACTTCTACTTTCACCAGAGTATTTTAAAACACGAGTATCTGTACTTCTACTCGAGTAAAGGATGTGTGTACTCTTGCCATCTCTGGATATGAAGTTTTCAAGATAATTGAGCTATTCCACAGTCTTTCGAAGCAGCAGTAGAAGTGCCTGGTTCCCTGGTGGAGAATAACCACTCAACCATCACTCTGTATTTATGTTGTCACATGACTCAACAAGTATGAATAAGATCCGTCCGTCCACATTCTGACTCCACGGGCCGTTTCGTGTCTTCACGACGGATCCAGAATGAGACACATGTCCGGCTTTTCATCGCTTACAGCAAAGATGTTCGCTCCACCTCTGTTAGTGTTTTCCCCTTTGAATGCTCTGTAATTATGGACAGGAAGCTGTGGACCACACATCTCCTGTGGGACGTTCCCTCACACGGAGAGCAGCGAGGGGGGGGGGATTCAGCATGATGTTTGATATTCCCGTCGGCAACGGTGTGCAAAATACAGTGCTTTACCTACCCTTTTTTTGTGATGACTTTTTTATTGAGATTAATGCACAACATGTACAACCAAAAGCACAACATGTTTCCTTTAAGACAGAAGAAGAAAATAACTAAAAATTACAGAAGAAAAATTAAAATTGGATAACAGCAATTACATATGTCAGCTAAAAATAATAACAATAATACAGACAAACGGAAATAAAAAACCAACCCTCTCACACACGCACACACACACACACACACACACACACACACACACACACACATACCATGTATACATCACTTCAGGGGACATTACATTGACTTACATGCATTTCCTGGAGACCTAACCAAGTCTTCACCCTGACATTAATGATCCCCCTCATGGGGACCTCCATTTTGTCCCCATAAGGGCGGCGAGTCCCCACACGTGACCATGTAAACAGATGTAGGTCCCCACAAGTATAGTAATGCTAGACCACACACACACACACACACACACACAGACATTAACATACACATACACATACACATACACATACACATACACATACACACACACACACAAAAAGACAAGGCATTGCACGTTAGAGAACTTACAGATGCTGCTCAGTGGCGACGGGGCTTAATTTTCTCAAGTGTCTAAATAACCTATATCTGATTTAAAATGTGTAATTGACCCTTTTCCTACATGATTCATTCGATCCGGTGAAACTCTCTAAGTCATCGAGCAGAGATCCTTGGCACTAGCCAATGAAAACATCGCCTCCTCTCCAGTCATTGTTCCCGTTGCCAAATGGTGCACAGGTTTCTCAAGAGGGCTCGGCAGGATTACATAACGACCGTAATTCCTGTAACTCCGGTACATGTTTCTATTAGGTTTGAATTGTTTGTGGATGTTGGCAGCCCAAACACCCAATGTGTCTCTTTGTTGAAGTCTCTATAGTGAGTAGATTGTCGTGCCTGTGGTCGACTGCATTTCTTTCGACCTCCCGGCTAGATATGATGTCAGGAGAGCTCATAAAAGTGACCAGGACATCGCTGGTCACCATGAAGCGCTGTGAAGGGGCCGAATGAATGGAGATCTTTGTTATCGTGCCGTGGACTCGCCTGTAGACAACACACTGACACTGACACTGTTTTCTGAATCACTGATCCACTCACTGAACCTACACAGACTTCCTTACAGAACACGCTTTGTTTCGGAGTGGGAAACGCGGCTATATTGTGTGTTTCCCGTCCATTATCGACTTCTGGTTCAGTCGGAGGATGCCGTAGCGCCGCTGTTTATTTCCCATTGCTCAGTGGGAACTCTCTGGGAGGTCACGGAGTGCGTGGGGTTTGGAAATATCTGTCCATTAGCACGACATCTTATCCTTGAGGGTCGCGAACGGGGCACATGAGCCGATAACAGCTGACTGTTGGCGAGAGGAGGAGAAACCCTGGACTCCGTTGCCTGTCAATCAAAGGGCTGACGCGTAGAAACCAGAGCACCCAGTCAACATGAAAGGAAACATGAGTGTTGAGCTTTTAATGAGCCTCCGTTCTGCCTCGTAAGACTTGCTGTGATTCAGTCAAGTCCGTTATTTATTTAGCCCAATATCACAAGTTGTCGTCAGGGGGCTTAATAATCTTTACGGCAAAGAACAACCTCTGATCGCAGACCATTGCAGCACATAAGGAAAAACTCCCCCAAAAAACCCTTAAACATGGAAAAAAACCTATATAGATCTGTATTGGTTTAGGGTTAGATAGATGGATGGATGGATGGATAGATGGATAGATAGATGGATGGATGGATGGATGGATGGATGGATAGATGGATGGATGGATGGGTGGGTGGATGGATGGATAGATAGATGGAAAGATGGATGGATAGATGGATGGAAAGATGGATGGATGGATGGATAGAAAGCTGGATAGATGGATGGATGGATAGATAGCTGGATAGATGGATGGATGGATAGATAGATGGATGGAAAGATGGATGGATAGATAGATGGATGGATGGATAGATAGATGGATAGATAGATGGATGGATAGATAGATGGATGGATGGATGGATGGATTGATAGATAGATGGTTAGATGGATAGATAGATGGATGGATAGATAGATGGATAGATGGATGGATAGATGGTTAGATGGATGGATGGATAGATGGATGGATAGATAGATAGATGGTTAGATGGATGGATGGATGGAAAGATGGATGGAAAGATGGATGGATAGATGGATGGATGGATGTATAGATGGATAGATGGATAGATGGATGGATGGATGGATAGATGGATGATGGATGGATAGATGGATAGATGGATGGATGGATGGATAGATGGATGGATGGATAGATAGATGGATGGATGGATAGATGAGATAGATAGATGGATGTATAGATAGATGGATAGATGGATGGATAGATAGATGGATGGATGGATGGAAAGATGGATGGATGGATGGATGGATAGATAGAGAGATGGATGGATAGATGGATGATAGATGGATAGATGGATAGATAGTAGGCTCGCCAGAAACTGACCATGAATCGACCCCCCCCCCGCGGGAGAAAAAAAAACAAAACGGATGGATGGATGGATGGATGGATGGATAGATAGATGGATGGATAGATGGATGGATGGATGGATAGATAGATAGATAGATGGATATGTTGTAACAGTTAGGGGTTAGGGTCCAAGTTTACTAGATCTTTCAAGGAAGGAAACAAAGGTAGTTATTGTGAAATTATAGCCAACAGCTGAGTCCCACACCAGTTGGTTTTAAACTCAGTTTGAGTTGAAGCTGTGAATGAAAGTTGTGGATCAATACTCTCCTGCCTGCTGGTCAGTAGTAACACAGTGATGTGGTGTTCTGTCTGTTTGTGGCTGGTTTGTGTGTGTTTATTCCTGTTCAAGTTGACTATGTTTAGACATTGTGTCTATCTGTTGGATCCTTGTTCTGCTTTGGGGACTGATTGGTTTCCATCCACCTGTTTGTATGTGCATTTTCAATTTGCACATACGAAACGACTGTGGAAATGCCAACACATTGTTCAAAGAAGAGTCATTAACCTCGGCTAAGGTGGGGTTGTTGGCGTATCGCTGTTGGGTAAAGTGCTTTAAGTTAGCAACTATATATATATATTATATATCTATAATTCATGAAAGAAACGTTGTATTTCCAGTGACTTTAATGCAATGGTTTATGTCATCTTGTTGGGTCCTCTTTTTTCAATGGAATAATGTTTTCTTCTGATTACAATGGATTGGCATAAGCATTTATTTACATTTTCTTGGGCTGATTTCTTAAAATATGGTTTAAATTTGCGATTATTTTTTATTTAAACCAAACGAAGCTCGTTCTCATTCACATCTCCCACAGAGCCTGGCACACTATGGTCTACACAACATGTCTAATGACTATCTAGGGATGGTTGTACATGACGTTTTATTTCACAAATCATACACTTGTGACATTGAAACATCGCTGAGGCTATGAATGGAAGTCGGGTGTTCCATGTAATTCTGAATAAACATAAATCAGTGTTTGATTACCGACCAATGAATGTGGGAACAAAGTGGGAGGTCATTGAGTGCGTTGAGTTTTCAAAATGTGCTTTGTTCCTTCTTAAATAAACACTACACTTTCTTTGTAGGCATTACAGTACAGCCCGTCATAAAGGGAAGGGTAACCCAAAACCAAAGCGTACAGGAAGGGGAGTTTCAGCCCGAGGGCTCAGTTCCTGGCAGTCACCATCAACACAATTAATGGAAAGGAACATCCCAATCCCAATATCGACCGCAGCCATTTCCGTTTCCATCTCACATCCTGATCAAATCAAGTTATTTACAAAGCCCAACACCAACCGGTGGATCCCGTGAGTCCAATAGAGTGAAGCAGAAACATTCCCCCCCCTATATAAGTTAAGATGTACTTTATTGATACCAATTTGGGACATGTTTGCGTTGCAGCAGCAGACAAGACGAGGCATTGCACGTAAGAGAAATTAAAAGAGTAGAAATAAACAATAACAACATGTTAACATCCTATCGTATCATTGTTTTTAATTCATTGGAGCAAGTCTTCAGAATCTTTGCTCCAAACTTGATTTGTACTCGTTGAAAACTTGTATATACTTATATTAAACTGTTCAATTACTATACGACTATTTTTAGTGTTTAAACCCATAAGTACTATTCTTTCTGTATTTTAAGGCTGTAGGTAGGCAGTCCAATAAAGGGGCTAAATACAGGGAAATAAACACAAAATAGATCCAACCCTTCCGTACATTTGAACATTTGAACAGGCAACCCGAACCCTAATCCGTAGTTGTCGTGAAGTGAAGGTGATTGTAATTGGGATTTAAATGTTGATAGAAATACAAGAAGGGTATTCAATCATTTACAAGGAGATACATTAGGGCAGTGCTTCTCAAAGTGTGGTCCGCGGACCGCTGGCGGTCCGTGATCGCCCCCTAGTGGTCCGTGAGTATATTGGTAACATTTCACATTTGAAATAAATAAATACATTTAAGTTTTCCGCACTCTCGCGGGAATATCTCCGCAATGGAGCGAGCTTACGTTTCACTTTCTATTGCATGATAAAGCCCAGGGCAACACCTTCGTCACACATGTTGCCACTTGTTTGTCCCATTTCCAGGCGATTTATAATCTGTTTTAGAAAAACGATGTGATTTTGGGATATTTGTAGAGTTAGGTGGTCCGCGAGTGTTTTTTTATTGGTTAAGTGTCCTTGGTATGAAAAGGTTTGAGAAACACTGCATTAGGGGGATGATTGTTTTAAATTAACAACATTGAATTAAATGTTTTCCAAGCCACTAAGAACAGACATTTTGATCTGCAACCCTAAACTAGCAGCCGGTGATAAAACATGTTTACATTATTTTCTCATAACATTGAATTATTAAAGCTGCAAGCAGCGTTGAGCGGGTCTTCGACGTTCCGCAGGCTGTTGTCCGCACGTCGACGTGTGTGTCTAGGTGTCTCGAGGACTCGGCCGATCGGACAAAATATTTAGGAGTTACGGCAGTATTACGGCAGTATTACGGCAGTATTACGGCAGTAACACAAACGTTGTGTTTGATGGCGGGTGATTTGTTGCCATGGCAACGGCATATGATGACTTCCCAGACATCGAGCTGTTGAGGGCCGGACCATTAATGATAGTCTGAAGTCTGGTGCTGTTTGGATGATTTTCCATTGACTTACAAGAACATCGTATTTTTATACCGTTTCCATGGAAACGGCATTAGTTGAGATTTCAGATTTCACTTGGAGCTGTTGAGGCATGGATGATTTAGTACAAGGCACGCCATTTACAATGACAATAGTTACATCTTGTTTTTCTAATTCATACTCCGTGGTTTTTCTCGAAGGATATGAGTATGAGTACTCGCTCTGCTCGGCTGGTCCTCTTCCTGGGGTCATTATACCGTTTTTGACGAACAGAAATATTGTTTTCTGGGATCACTTTACGGGTAAAATCTGCATTGCGGTATGAGGGCGACGCCCAAAGTGCCGCTATTACACGTCAAGAAAAACAGTTTTTATTATTTCTGTTAAAATCATTAATCATGTAACACAGTTGAGTCTTTCAAAAGTAATGTTTGCTTAGACTTAAAGTAGAGATCCGAGGTGGGGTTTTATTTTGACAACACCTTTGTGGATCCATCTAATGGACTTTGACAGAGGTTATTAATCAGATTGAATTCCTGCCAAATGTCATATCTTCTAACAACAACACGCGGGGGGGGTTAGGTTTACACCTGTGCAATACCTCCAGGTGGGTTTCCAGTCAGTGCCGTTAACAGAGGTGGGAAGTAGTGGAGTACAAATACTTGTTACTGTACTTAAGTACATGTTTCTGGTATCAGTACTTTACTCCACTACTTATCTTTCTGACGACTTTTACTTCTTACAAATACCTGTACTTTCTACTTCTTACATGTTGAACACAAATACCTGTACTTTCTACTTCTTACATGTTGAACTCAAATACCTGTACTTTCTACTTCTTACATGTTGAACTCAAATACCTGTACTTTCTACTTCTTACATGTTGAACTCAAATACCTGTACTTTCTACTTCTCACGTGTTGAACTCAAATACCTGTACTTTCTACTTCTCACATGTTGAACTCAAATACCTGTGCTTTCTACTTCTTACATGTTGAACTCAAATACCTGTACTTTCTACTTCTTACATGTTGAACTCAAATACCTGTACTTTCTACTTCTTACATGTTGAACTCAAATACCTGTACTTTCTACTTCTCACATGTTGAACTCAAATACCTGTACTTTCTACTTTTACATGTTGAACTCAAATACCTGTACTTTCTACTTCTCACATGTTGAACTCAAATACCTGTACTTTCTACTTCTTACATGTTGAACTCAAATACCTGTACTTTCTACTTCTTACATGTTGAACTCAAATACCTGTACTTTCTACTTCTTACATGTTGAACTCAAATACCTGTACTTTCTACTTCTTACATGTTGAACTCAAATACCTGTACTTTCTACTTCTCACATGTTGAACTCAAATACCTGTACTTTCTACTTCTTACATGTTGAACTCAAATACCTGTACTTTCTACTTCTTACATGTTGAACTCAAATACCTGTACTTTCTACTTCTCTCATGTTGAACACAAATACATGTACTTTCTACTTCTTACATGTTGAACTCAAATACCTGTACTTTCTACTTCTTACATGTTGAACTCAAATACCTGTACTTTCTACTTCTCTCATTTCCCAAACAGCTGGTTCCTTTAGTCTGAATGTGTGTTGGTGCGTGATCATTATTCTTTAGAGTCACTGCGTGCCTATTGATTGGAACACGATCCGTGTATCCATCACTTCCTGGTCTTCTCTAAAGAAGAGGGACCAATGGAAACGTTGTCATGTTTCCGTTGGTCACCATGGAAACATTCATTAGCTAACAATGACATTATTGTTCTATTGATATAAAGGGAGGTCAGGTACTCTTTAAACAGCTGCTAGCTATGGGTACTTTTTACTGAAGTACACTTCAAAGCCTCTTTACTTTGACTTGAGTAAAGAAGTTTAGTCAGTACTTCTACTTTCACCAGAGTATTTTTAAACACGAGTATCTGTACTTCTACTTGAGTAAAGGATGTGTGTACTCCTGTCGTGCCGTTGACATTAATCCAATGCAGATCTGTATCTGTGTGTCTGGATCCACGCGCTGGGCTGCCATCAGTCTAGACTTCTGCCTTTGTTATTGTTGTGAGTAATGCACACTGCTGAAGCCTGGAGAGTGGGACGTCCTGTTCCCGTCAGCGGGGACGGGGCTGGATCAGGAGAGAGAGAGGCGGGAAGCTTTGTTAACCTGCCGCTCGAATCGTCAAAGCATATATATTTTACTCTTAATTTAAAGCTACAAACAGGATATCCAACTGCACCGGTACATTTCCTCAAGTACTGTTCTTATGTACAATTGACTTTACTTAAAGGTAGTGTAAGTAATTTATTTCAGAAACCCTTTTTGTTGTATTCCATGGAATGCTCTTAACATCCCGATAGCAATGAATATCTGAAGTGCTTTGACAACAAATCCTTCAATAAACCTCATCTGTGGAAGCCGTGGCGCTGTAAAAAGCACGACCAATCATCTGAGCCGGCTAAAGTAACTGGATGGCCTACCTGCCTGTCAGCCTTCCATCGGGGCACACGCTGATCTCGTGCCCTCATTGGTCATGTGCGCGTCATGTGTGTTGGGGGAGGGGCTCTGTGAGGAAGGGGCAGATTTGTTTCGGTTGCGTATTTTCAAAATCTAGCGCATTCAAGCTGGTTTCTCCAAAATTGCACACTTCACCTTTAAGTACTTTAATTATAAAAAACACTTAATATATCTTTTAAAACAAGAAGAAGAAGAAGAGCAAAGGATGGGGGAGGAACATAAACTTAAAAAGGGGGAAATGTGGAGGGGAAACAAACTGAAGAAACTGAGTTGACTTCTTGGAAATGAATCAAGTTGAACTTCATAACATTTTACGTTTAGTTTTTTCTATCTATCTATCTGGCATTAATCAACCACGAATTAAGAGGTGTAACTGAACCCTCGTTATGACACTGACAGGTGTGACGGGTTTCCCAGCATGCACTCTGCTGAGCGGTTGTTTCTGGATCAGCTGATCTTTATCCCACAGCGTGATGACACGGTGGAAAACCCTTCACTGCGGAGACTCCTCAATACTCCACAGCTACCTTCAGCCACTTCATGCAGCTTCGTTCTAATGCTGTGTGGGTTACGTTGTTAGACTAGACTTCAGAATACTCTGTGTCCAATTGGGTTTTGTGACAGTTGCTCCACTTAAGAATAAATAAAATATGTCATAAACATAAAAAGTTCAAGTTAATGTGCAATACAAATCTAAAATACATTTAAAGTCAAAAAAAGAAAAAAATCAGTTTGTGTTGTCTGGCTCCCCCAAGTGGCTGTGTGTGTGTGTGTGTGTGTGTGTGTGTGTGTGTGTGTGTGTGTGTGTGTGTGTGTGTGTGTGTGTGTGTGTGTGTGTGTGTGTGTGTGTGTGTGTGTGTGGTGTGTGTGTGTGTGTGTGTGTGTGTGTGTGGTGTGTGTGTGTGTGTGTGGTGTGTGTGTGTGTGTGTGTGTGTGTGTGTGTGTGTGTTTCACCTCACACATTTCCCCCCTTTTCGAAGTGTGTTCGCCTCCCCTATCCTTTGCTCTTCCTCCTCTTCCTCTTCCTCCTCCTAATTCTCCACATCCTCTCTTTTTGCTTCTGCATCTGTGAGCGAGGCTTAAATCTGGTCTCCATTAACTTACAGAGGTCCATTTACACTTTGATCCTCTTCAGCGGTCAGACCCGAGGCGGTACATTGTTGCTGCAAATTACACCTTTCCAGCACGGCGCCCATCAGGGGTCAGAGGTCAGGGGGGAATTTGGGGGGGGGTTGACGGGTGTTGGAGCAGAGAAAGAACATGTTGTGCCAGCACTGGTTCCCTCCTGCTGGTCTCTAACAGGCCGATGGTGGGACCACACAGGCTGCGTTCTGATTGGTCGGTTCCTCGGTCAGGAGGTCATCTCGTGGGCACTGCTGATGGGTGTGTGTCGTATCGGAACGACGGCACGAACTAAATTCAGCTGTGGATACGGAGAGCACACGAGGGGGCGACTTCTGTTCAAATATATAAGCAATCTTTCCAATCCAAATGATCCAGACTCCCAGAATTCATCAGAATAGAATAGAATATATCTTTATTGTCATCGTACAAAGTACAACGAAATGTATTTGGCAGCTCTCACTGCAGTACAACAATACACACAAATAAATATCTAACTAAGAGTGGTAAAAGCAGAGGTAGCAGCGATGACAGTGCAACGAGATAACGTTCAATGTCAATGTGCGTGTCTACACTTGCAGTCTAACAACGTTACATATATACGACTTTATAAAGGTGTATTCATAAAGGGTTTTAGTAACCAACGGATGCAAGTGTACATAGCCATACATATGTCTAAATAAATAGTAGTGGTTGCAGTCTTTGAATCAGACCCGAGGGACTACACATATGGCTTCTTTCCGGTTTAACCCTAGAACCGCCAACGGGTCAAATGTACCCGCTATTGATTTTCAAGGTATGATGTTCTTGTTATTTATCATACCGAACAGTGAGTGTTGATCGCACAGGGATCAAACCTGTTCCAATATCGCTACTGTGAGTTATGTGCAAAGCCTCTCTCTCTCTCTCTCTCTCTCTCTCTCTCTCTCTCTCTCTCTCTCTCTCTCTCTCTCTCTCTCTCTCTCTCCTCTCTCTCTCTCTCTCTCTCTCATCTATCTCTCTCTCTCTCTCTCTCTCTCTCTGTCTAACTATCTCTCTCTCCTCGTCCTCTCTCTCTTCATCTCTCTCCTCTCTCTCTCTCTCTCTCTCTCTCTCTCTCTCTCTCTCTCTATAAGGAACCGCAGTAGACAAAAGGCGTTGCCATAGCAACACATCATGTTTACGCTGCATTTTCTATGAGTTAAATATTACCCGCTGGCGGATATGGGTATAAATGGCATTTTCTTTCGCATTTTTTTCATATTTTTTCACATTGACAATGTTTAACAACAGAGGGTGCTACTGTACACACTTTCAGGAAAAGTCACGGGGAAAAAAGTTACATGCAATTAAAAAAACAGCTGCGGGTAAAATTGACCCGTTGGCAGTTCGAGTGTCAAACTGCCACTTCAGATAGCTGGCAGCTACTGAAGGGATGTAACTCAAAATGGCGGTTTTCCCTCAGTTTTTCGGTCTTATAAAAGTGTATAAAGACATTGCTCCAACCATTGAAATGCTGGTTATAAATGTTTCTTAAAATAATACATACATGTAAAAATGATGTGATATAAGTGGGTGATTTGTCCCCTTATTCTGGTGGTTCACACAAATTTTTTTGCAGGGCCTACATGCTCCAACAAAAAAGTGCATTTCATTGGGGAAGCATTTAAACGTGACACTGCTGCAGCATATTTTACTTGTTTACCGTGCAACAACATTCATCAGATGTTCTTACTTCTGCACACAATGGTATGTTTTGCAACTCCCTGGGAATAAATTAACCCTTTTCTTTCCGGTTTGGGAACAACTGGATCTTCAAATAGAAATGTTGATATTGGCTGGCCTGTGTTCGTCGTCCATTACATACGCCTGCCCATACCATAACCCCACCACCACCATGGGCCACTCGATTCACAACATTACCCTACCCCTACCCCTAACCCTAACCCTACCCCTCACACCAGATACTGACTGGTTTTCGGACCCCCCCAGACCCCCCCCAATAAATCAAAAATGCACGTTTCAGAGTGGCCTTTTAGTATGGCCAGCCTAAGGCACACCTGTGCAATAACCATGCTGTCTAATCAACATCTTGATATGCCACACCTGTGAGGTGGGATGGATTCTCTCGGCAAAGGAGAAGTGCTCACTATCACAGATTCTTTCAGATTTGTGAACAATATTTGAGAGAAATTTTGTGTATATAGAAAATGTTTTAGATCTTTGAGTTCATCTGATGAAAAATGGCAGCAAAAACTAAAGTGTCAACACAAAATACATGTTGACAGACAACACTGTGACTTGTACGGCAGCCACTATCCCCCCGAAAGACCCTTTTTCCTAACGGAGCACACGAAGTTGGAGGAGTAGAAGAACAGCAGATGGTCGGAATCTCTGTTGTATTTCAAGCCTCGGGAATGACTTCCTCTTCCAATTTGACATCTGGTTTTGGGAGACTTTGTTGTTTGTTTTTGTTCAAAGAGCCTTGCAGTCTGTTCCCAGATCTGCGGCTACTTTCCAGTAGTGCGAACCCGGACATGTTGACGAGTTTAATGTTAGAGATGAATAGTTAAGGGTCCCCAGAACATAGAAACATTATAGCCTGTGTAAACAATACGGATAAAAGGCCATATTTGTATTCTCTAGTTTTCTGACCTTTGGATATAGAGACCGCAAGATGGAAATGATTACCTCAACTGTGGATAACTTTTCTTCAAATAAATAATCGATCCAAATGATCCCCTAAAACTTCAAAATCGACCCAAATTCATAAAAATCAGAACCTAGGGACCACAACTATGGCATCGCTTTGGTTAAGACTACCAGTTTGGATCCTGAAAATGTCAGAAATGGATTCCGCATCTTCAATAACCTCCAAAAGCACTTGTCCAAATCTGCCAAGCCATTTTTTAACTATTGTCCTAATAAGTTATAATGCAATTGTAATGCTACTTAACGTATCTTATGCTAATGTGTGTTGTTGTTGTTGTTGATGTTGAATCCAATTCTGACATCTTCAGGATCAGTAAATGCTAGTTTTAACCAGAAAGTGACCATACAACGTAGATTTGAATGTTTATGAGACTCAAAACTGCAATTTTTGATCCTGAAAATATCAGAAATAGATTCAACCACCTCAAAAAACTCATCAAAAATGTTTCAGCCAAGCCATTGCTTAGCTATTGTCTGCTTTGATGCTAATTAGCTCAACATATGCTAATTGCCCAACATATGCAGGTTATCATCCGGCAGTTTCTATGTGCTGCTGACCTGTACTTTACATTTCTAACATAAAACGCTGAGGTTTCGTGTTCCCAAAGTGACTATCTTGCTCGTGCATCACTGGAGAATCTGCAGCTCGCTTGTCTTCACTTTGTTTTGGCAGAAACGCCGGAGGCAACATGTTGCAACGCGCTTCAGTTTTATCGCTCGCATCCCATACACACCGCTCCGGTTCCCCCTCTCTCCGCTCTGGTTCAAACCGGCCTTTCTGACCGAAGAGGATGACATCATGAAAGTTGCAGTTTCCCCCCTTCTTCCCTTTTTGTTTACGCCTCGCAGGAAACACACGGAAACAGTTTGAAGCGTCTATTTAAAGTGTTTCCATGGCAATTAGTGTTTGTTTCTGAAGGTCCACAGCCTCTGAGTATTACTGCCATGTTCTATCAGTGAGTATTTTCTAGATGAAACTCTGTGTAAATGAAAGAATTAAATACTTAAAACCCCGACTTTGTATATTTAGAGAGCAAGGAACCAATGAGTATTATACTTTGATCACTTTTCCATAATCATTTAATCAGAAACGCCTTCATGAATTGAATCTGCAAATCTTCCCTTACGGACAGACTTTGTGATTGGTCAACCTCTTAGAGATGTCCCGCCCCTTATCGTGTACAATGTGTTCGAGTGCTAGCCGATAGAAGCGGAAATTTCCAACGGTGATGTCACTATGTTTAGGCGGGAAACACAGCCTCTGCAGACCATTGACATGCACTAAAATCTATAACACACTACAGGAGAGGGAAAAGTAACTTTCTTTTGCAACTAACTAACTTTTATTTTATTATTAGTCATTTGTATTATTAGTAAATCATTTGGTAACTAACACATCCATCCCAGTTCCTCCCAGTTCACGATGATGCCATAATATTCACTTTAATATGAAAACACCAGGAAAAGCAGGACATCGTTTTTTTAGGGGCAAAAGCTGACGCTCAAACTAATGGAGGGGATGAAAGCTTCTCCACGTATTAAATGAGCGTTTCTCTGCTTTCAAACAACAGCCACGGCAAGTTGTTGCCTCTTCACTCAACTTGTTTTCCTCCCCTGTCATCAGTCACAATATCCTCTTATTTAGAGAAACCGCAGCAGCAACTGGACCCGAGACTTCCAGCTGTGATGGGGGGAAAACACGGAGTGGATTTTAGTCTCTGTGGATCTGGGATCTGTTGCTTATCCTGCACCTGGTGTTATTATCGAATGAGCAACCTGCCAATTATTTGGATTATTATTGTGTGTGTGTGTGTGTGTGTGTGTGTGTGTGTGTGTGTGTGTGTGTGTGTGTGTGTGTGTGTGTGTGTGTGTGTGTGTGTGTGTGTGTGTGTGTGTGTGTGTGTGTGTGTGTGTGGTGTGTGTGTGTGTGTGTGTGTGTGTGTGTGTGTGTGTGTGTGTGTGTGTGTGTGTGTGTGTGTGTGTGTGTGTGTGTGTGTGTGTGTGTGTGTGTGTGTGTGTGTGTGTGTGTGTGTGTGTGTGTGTGTGTGTGTGTGTGTCCTGAGACTAAAGCTGTAATGATCGACTGAATGATTGCAGTATTTTTTGGAATTGATAAATGTCAGAAAATGTCGTTTCCACTCTCGAATATACACACCAACATATGAATAATAATTATATAATAATGAATATAAACAATAGTATTTATAATTTAGAGCCAAGTTTTCGATGCTGCAGAATGGTGACAGTTGACATTTTGCATGTTTAATGCTTTTGTCCATTTTAAGGATACAAACCGCTGTCTCTCTTTGAACGTAGCCCCTTCTTTGACGGCCCCCAGAGCATTGTTGACATCCACCTTCTTTTTATTTATAGACACAGCATACAAATAGCATTATCAGCATGTGGACTACCTTTGTTGTAAATGTATTATCTTCTTAATTTACACACGGCATCTATTGCACGTCTGTCTGTCCTGAGAGAGGGATCCTCCTCTGTTCCTTACGTTGTTCTCCCATTAACTGGGGGGTTTATTTGGAAGTGTTTCCTTGTCCGTTCTGAGGGTCCAGAGGGGGTCTGTACAAACTGTTAAACCCCCTGAGACAAATGTATAATGTGTGATATGAATACACTTTAATTTTCTTTCTTTCTCTCCATCAGAGTGTCCAGAGAGGTGTGCACAGCGGGCATGCACGTTGGAGGGCGAGTGCTGCCACCCTCAGTGTTTGGGCAGCTGTTCTGCGCCCAGCAGCGACACATCGTGCACTGCATGCGTTCATTATTTCCACCTGGGGCGCTGCGTGGCCGACTGCCCCCCCGGCACCTTCAGGTTCGAGGACTGGAGGTGCATCAGTGCTGAACTCTGCTCCAAAGTCCACCTGCCCGACTCCAACAGCTTCTACATCCATGACGGGGAGTGCATGACCGAGTGTCCGAGCGGCTATATGCCTAAAACCCTCAGCAGGTGAGAGATACATGCCCAAAACCCCCAGCAGGGGAGCGATACATGCCCAAAACCCCCAGCAGGGGAGCGATACAAGCCCAGAACCCCCAGCAGGGGAGCGATACATGCTCAAAACCCCCAGCAGGGGAGCGATACAAGCCCAGAACCCCCAGCAGGGGAGCGATACATGCCCAAAACCCCCAGCAGGTGAGCGATACATGCTCAAAACCCCCAGCAGGGAGGGATACATGCCCAAAACCCCCAGCAGGGGAGCGATACATGCCCAAAACCCCCAGCAGGGGAGCGATACATGCCCAAAACCCCTCAACAGGGGAGCGATACATGCCCAAAACCCTCAAAAGGTGAGCGATACATGCTCAAAACCCCCAGCAGGGGAGCGATGCATGCCTAAAACCCTCAGCAGGGGAGCGATACTTGCTCAAAACCCCCAGCAGGGGAGCGGTCCTTACAGTATATAACATTATTAATGAGGGAGTTCTCAAGACGCCCAACAGGTGAGCGGCACGGCCTGATTTCCGACACACGGAGGAAGTCATCGTGCTCCTGAGAGGCCTTACAGTTGGCCTATATAAGATTTGTGAGCTTCATAACGCACGAACGGAATAAGAAAATGAGAAAAAAAGCACACGATAGAATAAAACAAGGGGTTAATGATCCACGCCGTCACAGACATTAATCATATTATTTTACAGACATGTGAACCCATCGTTGTGTCGCGTCAAGGTCGTTATTGAAATGTGGGCAGGATGTAGGAAGATAAGATAATAATACATAATACTTAAAACATGTTTTGACTGAGGCTGCGGGCAGACGGGTTTAATATCACTGAAATAAACAAAACCACACTTCTGTCTCTCTGAACCGGGACATCACATGTTTTGAGGAAAGAGAGAGACTTTTCTGACGGGCAGGACGAAATAGTTTTCTGTTCTCCCAAATAAGTATCTGAAGCTTTGAGCTTTAAATGTCAACCAACTTTCATAGAAGATAAAAGAATAAGCGATAATGAACAAAGTACATCCATTCCAACTTTATTGATATAGCACATTTAAAAACATGCAATACATTTAGACAAACCTGATGTAAAACAAATGTAAATACACGAGACAATAAAACCATACTTGTAGCCACAGACTGAAACGCTCTCATACACGATGTAAAATCATTTTAAAACGCAACAAAACCCCAATTAAAACACACATTATATTCTGTCAGAGCTCCTGCGGGGCCACATAATGAAGCCGAGGGCCGATGTGGCCCCCGGGCCTTGAGTTTGACACCCCTGCCTTAGACCAGGGAAGCACAGGTTCAATCGAGTTAGAATTCTGAATTGAACTAACAAGAAAATTTAAAGTGACCTATCATGCTATATTTGAACAATATATTGTAGGCCATACCTATATAAAGTATATAAATATAGTTTTAAAAAAAAATACTGGATACAAGCGGCCGAGATGGGTTTCCTCCGCAGGGTGGCGGGCGTCTCCCTCAGGGATAAGGTGAGAAGTTCGGTCATCCGGGAGGGACTCGGAGTTGAGCCGCTCCTCCTTCGCGTCGAAAGGAGCCAGTTGAGGTGGTTCGGGCACCGAGTTAGGATGCCACCTGGGCGCCTCCCTAGGGAGGTGTTCCAGGCACGTCCCCAGCAGGGGAGCGATACATGCCCAAAACCTCCAGCAGGGAGCGATACATGCCCAAAACCCCCAGCAGGTGAGCGATACATGCCCAAAACCCCAGAAGGGGAGCGATACATGCCCAAAACCCCAGAAGGGGAGCGATACATGCCCAAAACCCCCCAGCAGGTGAGCGATACATGCCCAAAACCCCCAGAAGGGGAGCGATACATGCCCAAAACCCCCAGCAGGGGAGCGATACATGCCCAAAACATACATGCCCAAAACCCCCAGCAGGGGAGCGATACATGCCCAAAACCCCCAGAAGGGGAGCGATACATGCTCAAAACCCCCAGCAGGGGAGCGATACTTGCTCAAAACCCCCAGCAGGGGAGCGGTCCTTACAGTATATAACATTATTAATGAGGGAGTTCTCAAGACGCCCAACAGGTGAGCGGCACGGCCTGATTTCTGACACACGGAGGAAGTCATCGTGCTCCTGAGAGGCCTTACAGTTGGCCTATATAAGATTTGTGAGCTTCATAACGCACGAACGGAATAAGAAAATGAGAAAAAAAGCACACGATAGAATAAAACAAGGGGTTAATGATCCACTCCGTCACAGACATTAATCATATTATTTTACAGACATGTGAACCCATCGTTGTGTCGCGTCAAGGTCGTTATTGAAATGTGGGCAGGATGTAGGAAGATAAGATAATAATACATAATACTTAAAACATGTTTTGACTGAGGCTGCGGGCAGACGGGTTCAATATCACTGAAATAAACAAAACCACACTTCTGTCTCTCTGAACCGGGACATCACATGTTTTGAGGAAAGAGAGAGACTTTTCTGACGGGCAGGACGAAATAGTTTTCTGTTCTCCCAAATAAGTATCTGAAGCTTTGAGCTTTAAATGTCAGCCAACTTTCATAGATAACCATCAAAGCATCATATCAATCCTGACCGCTGAAATAAAGCCGCAGCCTGGAGGAGATCTTACTGTTGTCTTGTTAAACACGCAAAAGAATAAGCGATAATGAACAAAGTACATCCAATCCAACTTTATTGATATAGCACATTTAAAAACCGCAGAGTTGAACATCAATACATTTAGACAAACCTGATGGGACAAAAAACACGAGACAATAAAACCATACTTGTAGCCACAGACTGAAACGCTCTCATACACGATGTAAAATCATTTTAAAACGCAACAAAACCCCAATTAAAACACACATTATATTCTGTCAGAGCTCCTGCGGGGCCACATAATGAAGCCGAGGGCCGCATGTGGCCCCCGGGCCTTGAGTTTGACACCCCTGCCTTAGACCAGGGAAGCACAGGTTCAATCGAGTTAGAATTCTGAATTGAACTAACAAGAAAAGTTAAAGTGACCTATCATGCTATATTTGAACAATACATTGTAGGCCATACTTATATAAAGTATATAAATATAGTTTTAAAAAAAAATACTGGATACAAGCGGCCGAGATGGGTTTTCTCCGCAGAGTGGCGGGCGTCTCCCTCAGGGATGAGGTGAGAAGTTCGGTCATCCGGGAGGGACTCGGAGTTGAGCCGCTCCTCCTTCGCGTCGAAAGAAGCCAGTTGAGGTGGTTCGGGCACCTAGTTAGGATGCCACCTGGGCGCCTCCCTAGGGAGGTGTTCCAGGCACGTCCCCAGCAGGGGAGCGATACATGCCCAAAACCCCCAGCAGGGGAGCGATGCATGCCCAAAACCCTCAACAGGTGAGCAATACATGCTCAAAACCCCCAGCAGGGGAGCGATGCATGCCCAAAACCCCCAGCAGGGGAGCGATGCATGCCCAAAACCCCCAGCAGGGGAGCGATACATGCTCAAAACCCCCAGCAGGGGAGCGATACATGCCCAAAACCCCCAGCAGGTGAGCGATACATGCCCAAAACCCCCAGCAGGTGAGCGATACATGCCCAAAACCCCCAGCAGGTGAGTGATACATGCCCAAAACCCCCAGCAAGGGAGCGATACATGCCCAAAACCCCCAGCAAGGGAGCGATACTTGCCCAAAACCCCCAGCAGGTGAGCGATACATGCCCAAAACCCCCAGCAGGTGAGCGATACTTGCCCAAAACCCCCAGCAAGGGAGCGATACTTGCCCAAAACCCCCAGCAAGGGAGCGATACATGCCCAAAACCCCCAGCAGGGGAGCGATACATGCTCAAAACCCCCAGCAGGGGAGCGATGCATGCCCAAAACCCCCAGCAGGGGAGCGATACTTGCCCAAAACCCCCGGCAGGGGAGCGATACATGCTCAAAACCCCCCAGCAGGGGAGCGATGCATGCCCAAAACCCCCAGCAGGGGAGCGATACATGCCCAAAACCCCCAGCAGGGGAGCGGTCCTTACAGTATATAACATTATTAATGAGGGAGTTCTCAAGACGCCCAACAGGTGAGCGGCACGGCCTGATTTCCGACACACGGAGGAAGTCATCGTGCTCCTGAGAGGCCTTACAGTTGGCCTATATAAGATTTGTGAGCTTCATAACGCACGAACGGAATAAGAAAAAAAGCACACGATAGAATAAAACAAGGGGTTAATGATCCACGCCGTCACAGACATTAATCATATTATTTTACAGACATGTGAACCCATCGTTGTGTCGCGTCAAGGTCGTTATTGAAATGTGGGCAGGATGTAGGAAGATAAGATAATAATACATAATACTTAAAACATGTTTTGACTGAGGCTGCGGGCAGACGGGTTTAATATCACTGAAATAAACAAAACCACACTTCTGTCTCTCTGAACCGGGACATCACATGTTTTGAGGAAAGAGAGAGACTTTTCTGACGGGCAGGACGAAATAGTTTTCTGTTCTCCCAAATAAGTATCTGAAGCTTTGAGCTTTAAATGTCAGCCAAGAAAAGTTAAAGTGACCTATCATGCTATATTTGAACAATATATTGTAGGCCATACTTATATAAAGTATATAAATATAGTTTAAAAAAAAATACGAAACGGATCCTGCATTTTAGCCATGCCTCATTTCGCTCCATTTGCTCTTTCCAGCCTTGTTTTTGCAGGGGGCTGCAGCTGACCACGCCCCCTGCAGGAGAGGGGAGATCAGCGGCTGGGCTCTCAGAGGAGGGGGAGGAGAAGAGATCTCCGTCCTCCGTGTTTTATTCTTATATTATTATATAGAGTCGTTATTCATTTGTTTTAAAGCTCAATAAATAACAAAGACATCTGACCGGCACTTTTTTCATTTTGTCGGGAAGATTTAAACTTTAACGGACATGTTGACCGGCGTAAAAAAATGTAACTGAAACTCTGCCGCACGGTCCCCTCGTCCCTTGGAAGAGGCGGAGGACTACCGGAGAGAATTACAGCGAGGGAGCAAACGCTTGCCTCGGGGAGGGAGAAAAAGAGCCAGAGCGGAGAATAAACGGAAGGGTAACCATGGCAACCATGCGCGGGAAGTCTTCTTCGCTGCTTTTGTGGCAGACTACAGCGCCACTTACAGGCCTGGCATATGCACTACAGCGTCTCCAGCGCTTTCGAGCGGCAATGGCCGGCCGTGGCCCAACCTCTCATTCCCCTGATAGGTGGAGAGTTGGCCATATAGGCGGAGCTCCTCGTCACTGACGTCAGAGCAATGTTCAAATCTGGATCAGATCCGTTGCAGCCCCGTTTTTAGAGATTTGGGTATGGAGGAAAAGAGAGGGTTGTGTTTTCTGACTCTTGGAACACCGGGGACACATTCATTTCATTTCAAACCTTTATTAGATTGGTCCCATTGAGATCATAGGTCTCGTTTCCAAGGGAGACCTGCAATGCATGCATAGTCATGTATAAAAGACGTACACAAGTGCATTTTGCATGATAGGTCCCCTTTAATCTCTGCCAGACATCACTCCGCTGGTCGAACACTGACGTGAAAAATGAGAAACCAGACTAAAGGTCGGGGTGTGAAGCGCTGAGAGAATGTCAGTGAAGAGCCATCGTGTTTTATATATCACGACAAAGCCTCTCCTCTGAGTAACACGTCTGCCCTCTGTCTGCAGCATGTACTGCAAAGCCTGCGATGGTCTGTGTGACAAAGTGTGCGAGGAGAAGGTCATCGACTCCATGGACGCCGCTCAGTCTCTGAAGGGGTGCACCGTCATCCAGGGGAACCTGCACATCAACATCAGGAGGGGCCGTGAGTCTCACACACACACACACACACACACACACTACACACACACACACTACACACACACACACACACGCGCGCTACACACTACTTAAAAACAGTTAGAGGTTTGATGGTTGAACCACTAAAGATGTACTTAAAGCAGAGTGTGTAATCAATACATCAGTGTGTAATAACATTGTGTGTGTGTGTGTGTGTGTGTGTGTGTGTGTGTGTGTGTGTGTGTGTGTGTGTGTAGACAACCTTGTGGCAGAGCTGGAGAGCTTCACCGGGTTGATCCAGAGGGTGACGGGGAACGTGAGGATCAGACACTCACACACTCTGACATCGCTGGCATTCCTGCGCAGCCTGAAACACATCGAGGGGAGAGAGCTGCTGGACGAGTGAGCACACACACACACACACACACACACACACACACACTACATCGCTGTTGGCGCCATGCTGGGTGGCTGCCTGTTGTTGCTGCTCTCCTGCTACTTTCTTGTTTATTTCTAGTCTTTGAATTTGTATTGTACGATGACACGTCTTTGTTTGCTATCACGCAACCATTGGGATCAATAAAGTACTATCTTATTTTACACACACACACACACACACACACACACACACATATACACACACTCACGCACACTCACGCATACAGACAACCAACTCAATGCACACACTGTTGTACACACACACACACACACACACACACACACAATCAACTCAACACACACACACAGACAACCAACTCAATGCACACACTGTTGCACACACACACACACACACACACACACACACACACAGACCACCAACTCAACACACACACGCTCGCACACACATACACACACAGACCACCAACTCAACACTCACACACACACACACGCACACACACACACAGACCACCAACTCAACACACACTCGCACACACACACACAGACCACCAACTCAACACACACACACACACACACACAGAGACAATATGTTGCACATGTTATTAAATTGCTTGTTATGCAAAGCAATGTCTGACAATATTTATATATAAATATAATATATCTAAAGAGATGTTTATGTTGTGTGTTTTTAGTGTAGTTTGGAGCCGTGCTCCTGGAAGGCAAAGTGTTGAAAGCGTTGTGGCTTGGAAGCTTTATCGTACGCTTAACAACACAATTAAAAGAGGAAAAAACAACTAATTAATAAACTAAGTGATGAAGACGGAAAGCAACGGTTTGGGGTTTTATAATAATCCCTTTTAATGTCATAAACACATGAATGTTATGAGGGTGTGCTTTACAGACGAGTATAAATAGTTGTCTCGTCAAGGTCGTTATTAAACTATTGGCAGGATGAGGAGAAAACAAAGACGGAAGAATCCTCTCGACTGTGGGAACGACGGGTTTAATATCATCACATCAAAACACGCCTCTCTATTTATAGCCTGTTAATAGTCACTGTTGTGAACCCAGACATGTTGATACTCTAAAGTCTTTGGGGGCAGACGTTCAGTCCATTTCTGACATTTTCAGGATCCTAAATGGCAGTTTGAACCGGAAGGAGGCCAGAGATGAACTCTCCGGACTCAAACTGCCATTTTCTATCCTAAACATACCTGAAATGTATTCAACGTCCTCAACAACCACATCAAAATGGTCCAAATCGCTCAAGCCATTATTCAGATATTGTCTGCATATGCTAATCCATGCATATGCTAACCCATGCTAAACTATGCATATGCTAATTAATGCATATGCTAATTAATGCTAATTCATGCGTATGCTAATTAATGCATATGCTAATTCTTGCTGATTCATGCTAAGTGCCCAACATGTTAGAGCCAGTGTTTTTGATTTGATAAGAACGGCCACCTAATCGTGACGTCTGTAGTCAACGCACTATGAAGGACTACAATTCCCACGGCGCCTGTGCTAACGCCACGGTGATGGGCAACCTGTTGAGAGGCGCCGTCGAGGAACAGTTTTTAACCGTACTCAATCGTACTCGTAACCGTACAGGTACCCTTTAAGTTGTGAAAGGCGGCCCTCGGAAATGTTTCTGGCGGCCCGCGATAGTTAACGTGACACGCTGAAATGCATGCGTTATATTTTAATCCTCCGTGGTTCGTATCTACTAAGAATTAGAATGGAATTTAAGAATGGTGAAACTGCGCCCCCTGGGTTGTCATTCCTAAATTATGAATGACAGCTTGTGGAACGTTTGCTTGACTACTGGTTGCATGGCAACTAGGCATCTCGCGAGTTGCGGTAATTGGTTAGTGCAATAAGGAAAGGATTTGTTTTGGAGTTATTTTGTGTTCCGTTTTTTCTTGGGCGGCCCTCAATCCAATATTGGGTTCCTAAATTGGCCCTCACTCATCAACACTTTGAGAACCCCTGTTCCTAACCATCGTAGGCCGAGCAACACTTCAAACTGCGAGTACTTTAAGGAGAGTTAGAACTGTCTGTTTGAGGCGGCGAGTGGCTTGGTGGAAAAGCAAGGAGGGAAGCCACGAGATGCAGGTTAGCATCCGGCAGCTTCTGTGTGCTGGAGACCCGTACCGTACATTTCTAACATGACACTTTGAGAACATGTCTGGGTTCACACGGCGGGCAACTAGACTACTAAGTAAACGTGTTTTCTTTATAAGACCTTGAACGCAGCGTAGTCCCTTTTTCTCAGGGCCTCTTTCGTCCTTGATTCTCAGGAATGTCCCATGGCTCACATTCCTGTCATTCCTGCATGTCTGGGTGTTTCCCTCTGACTCACGAAACCTGCCAGTTGCAGTTTACTCCCAGTTCACACAAGGTTTCTACTCCGCGGTGTGAAACCCACTGATGTGATCTGTGGAGCAGACATGGAGGACAAATGGCTAAGAAGCTTAGAGACACCACCAGCCGGTCTTTAAAGTAAAGCTGTACAGATTAAACCACTTATTGATCGGTTGATTGTCCCAAAAAGGCGGCAACTACTTATAATATATATAAATTATTCATGTTAAAAATTTCCCAGAATGCAGTTGTTAGTCTCTGAAAAAAGGAGACATTACTTTGCATTTTTTTATTTTGAAATTTTTTTTACTTCATTTTTTATTTTGAAATTTTTTTTATTTTGAAATTTTTTTTACTTTATTTTTTTATTTTTTATTAAATATAATTTGTAATCATATGTGTTATTGTTTATGTGTGTCTTTTGTGTCAACGATATGAAAAAAATAAATAACCCAACACAGAAACCTTAACCAAAGAATAAAAACCAAGAAGCACATGATTTCCCTTTCGTCCAATCACCATCCTCCTCTCCTCTCTGCAGCATGTACGCCTTTGTTGCCGTGGACAACCAGCAGCTCCAGTATCTATGGGACTGGAAGCAGCACAACCTGAGCATCTCGGCGGGAAAGCTGTTCTTCAGAGCAAACCCCAAACTCTGCATGTCTGAGATACGGAAGATGTGGAACAAGACGGGCATTCAAGGACACTTTGAAGAGAGTGACTTCAGGAACAATGGAGACCGAGTCAGCTGTAAGACACGCACACGCACACACACACACACACACACACACACACATATATAAACACAGAGGCACACAGAGACAGACACTTGCAAGGATAATACATACACACAAACACACGCACACGCACACACACACACACACACACACGCATATATAAACACAGAGACACACAGAGACAGACACACACTCTCACACACACACACTGGCACAGGTACATGCACACACACACACACATATAAACACACATATATATAAACACAGAGGCACACAGAGACAGACACACACACACATATAAACACAGAGGCACACAGACAGACACACACACACGCACACACACACACACTGGCACAGGTACACACACACACACACACACACTTATAAACACAGAGGCACACAGAGACAGACACACTCTCACACACACACATGCTCACACTCACACACACGCACACACACTAGTTATGTATTAGAGCCGCACACACATTCCTATAAAGGTATCCGTAGTGTCTCTAACTCTGTCCGGTCTGCAGGCGAGAGCACCATCCTGAGGTTCAAGTCCAACAGCACCATGAGCACGAGGATCAAGCTGACCTGGCAGCGGTACCGCCCCACGGACTTCAGGGACCTCATCAGCTTCATCGTGTACTACAAGGAGGCGTGAGTTCTCCAGGCGTTCGGTACTGTAGTGTGACCATGACGTACCTTCATACAGGGCATTGTTCATACCGGGGACACGGGGACATGGGGACATTCCTCTGCAGCTCCACGATACTTCGCTAAAGGTCCCCTATTAAATTAAAATGTCAGAGTCTCTTTCCACAGAGGGGACATATGTTGATGTGGAAGAGACATGGAGAAGAGGGGACACATGTTGATGTGGAAGAGACATGGAGAAGAGGGGACACATGTTGATGGAGAAGAGACATGAAGAAGAGGGGACACATGTTGATGTAGAAGAGACATGAAGAAGAGGGGACACATGTGATGTAGAAGAGACATGAAGAAGAGGGGACACATGTCGATGTAGAAGAGACATGGAGAAGAGGGGACACATGTTGATGTAGAAGAGACATGGAGAAGAGGGGACACATGTTGATGTGGAAGAGACATGAAGAAGAGGGGACACATGTTGATGTAGAAGAGACATGAAGAAGAGGGGACACATGTTGATGTAGAAGAGACATGAAGAAGAGGGGACACATGTTGATGTAGAAGAGACATGAAGAAGAGGGGACACATGTTGATGTAGAAGAGACATGAAGAAGAGTGGACACATGTTGATGTAGAAGAGACATGAAGAAGAGGGGACACATGTTGATGTAGAAGAGACATGAAGAAGAGGGGACACATGTTGATGAAGAAGAGGGGACACATGTTGATGCAGAAGAGACATGAAGAAGAGGGGACACATGTTGATGTAGGAGAGACATGAAGAAGAGGGGACACATGTTGATGTAGAAGAGACATGAAGAAGAGGGGACACATGTTGATGTAGGAGAGACATGAAGAAGAGGGGACACATGTTGATGTAGGAGAGACATGAAGAAGAGGGGACACATGTTGATGTAGGAGAGACATGAAGAAGAGGGGACACATGTTGATGTAGGAGAGACATGAAGAAGAGGGGACACATGTTGATGTAGGAGAGACATGAAGAAGAGGGGACACATGTTGATGTAGGAGAGACATGAAGAAGAGGGGACACATGTTGATGTAGAAGAGACATGAAGAAGAGGGGACACATGTTGATGTAGAAGAGACATGAAGAAGAGGGGACACATGTTGATGTAGAGGAGACATGTAGAAGAGGGGACACATGTTGATGTAGAAGAGACATGAAGAAGAGGGGACACATGTTGATGTAGAAGAGACGTGGAGAAGAGGGGACACATGTTGATGTAGAAGAGACATGAAGAAGAGGGGACACATGTTGATGTAGAAGAGACATGAAGAAGAGGGGACACATGTTGATGTAGAAGAGACATGGAGAAGAGGGGACACATGTTGATGTAGAAGAGACATGGAGAGGGGACACATGTTGATGGAGAAGAGGGGACACATGTTGATGGAGAAGAGGGGACACATGTTGATGGAGAAGAGGGGACACATGTTGATGGAGAAGAGGGGACACATGTTGATGTAGAGACGTGGAGAAGAGGACTTTGCAGCAGCATAATAAACAACGTAGAACTGAAGGGCTGAATAGACAAAGCTAGAATGTAAACATCTCCAAACAGATTTAAAGCAGCTTTAAAAAGTTAAACGCATGTCGCGCTTCCTGCGGTTTGAAAACCTCCCGAGTCCACGTTGACACGTATAACCCGGTTTTCCTGCAGGCCCTTCCAGAACATCACGGAGTTCGAGGGTCAGGACGGCTGCGGCTCCAACAGCTGGAACATGGTGGACGTGGAGCTGCGCCCGGACAAAGACTCGGACCCCGGGGTGCTGCTCGCCGCCCTGAAGCCCTGGACGCAGTACGCCGTGTTCGTGAAGGCCATCACGCTCAAGGTGGACGACAAGCACCTCAGCGCCAAGAGCAAGGTGGTCTACATCCGCACCAGCCCCTCGGGTGAGCACCCATTCACGGGAACCAGTCGTCATGGTTACCTGGTGCACATCTCCAAAGCATACACGGGTTAAAATAACAATTTGGTCTCATTTTGTACCCCCTTGTTGCCCATAAGATAAATCTGCATACAGTACACATGTGACCTGCTCCATCGAAATCAGTCGCATTGACCCGAAGACACGGAAAGAGGAGATTCCTAGCTTTCTAACGATATCAGGATTGTTGTTCTACTCCAAATATTAAGCGAAATATGTCACATTATATAACGACTGTCGCAGAGTCCTCATTTTGAGAACAAGGCCTTTAAAGTTTCCTCTTCTCTGGAATCCATCGATCTGATTGGTTATGGAGCAAATTATCAAAATACTACGGAGGGAAGATATTTCCGTTTGGAGGGGAAGCTCGCGCGTGTGTGTGTGTGTGTGTGTGTGTGTGTGTGCGTGTGTGTGTGCGTGTGTGCGTGTGTATTGTGTTTGTTTCCCGGGGAGAAACACCGGCTGTTGTTCTGCCCGCTGTGACGTTAAATTACTCCGCTCTCCGCTTGTAATTATGCCGAAGCTTCAAAGTTGTATTTATCACCTGAATTTGCCGAAACAAGTTTAATATTCTGAAAGCCAAGACTCTGTTTATTTTAAATCAGATGAAAACAAACTGTCACGGACCCTGCCGTGTTATCTATGATTACTAAACTCTAAAAATAGTTTTTTACGTAAATCCACGTTTATTCTGAAATGAGCCGTTGCGACTCCCGACTGATTTCGATGGAGCCGGTCACATGTGTCTTTCAACTTTGAATGAGCACGACATATATGAATCTATCTTTAAGTCAAGAGACAAAAGAAAACATATTTATATCTTTTTTCCTTTTCATAAACGTGTATCATACGCACGCGTCTTTCAGACCCTCACACATTCTATTCATCTTACTTATAAGTTCAAGATGTGGCTGCAGCGAATTCTGCTGAAAAGGCAAATTAAAAAGGTGGGTCTCGAGTACGAGCGCTCTCTGTCGGTCAAAGGTCGCAGGCTGCAAGGTCCCCAAAGATATTGACCGGGACCCTGGAGGGACTGCAAAAACACTAAGAGCGATTGCTTTCATGTATTTTAATTCGGCAGATCGTTAAAAACGTGAAAGTCAACAATAAAAAAAATGGATTCGAAGTGGGGTTGGAGTTACGATCTGTGTTTTCTTTAGTTGATCACGAGGGTCTTCAGTCGACAGCGATAGAGGGAGGACTGTGTGGTGCCTTTTCTCAGGGCTTTACGGCAATCAGGAACATATTAAAGGTATACCCACAGCCACTCTATGAGGGTGGGACGAGCCCCCCCACCTTTTAAAATGATTCGTTTCGCCCCCCCCCCACTTTTACCATGTGGAAAGTCCGTGCATCGGTCTATGAGCGCTGAGTCAGGGCTTCTCTCGCGAATCCCTTCGCACCCAGGCCGATCCTCAGAGCCGTGCTGCGGTCGGTGCGGAGCCGTGTCTTTAGCTGAACCCAGCGGCGATCCGTTCCTCCGTCACGTGATCAGGGCCGTCCCTCCCGACAGGCATACTGCGCGGGGCCTCGCCTCGCGGGGGGAGTCTCAACTGAGCGGCACGGCCCCCCCCCTTATAACGTCGGCTCGGGGAGGGAAGGGACTCCGAGTGCTCAGATCGTTTACTTTAGTCTCATGTTAACAAGCATTTCCAAGGCACAGCTTTTATATGATCGTTATACAAAATAAGCGAATAACAGGTATGACATAATTCCACCTCTCATACTATAGGACAGTAACATGGGTGTTGATGAGAGATGTATCCATGGATACACACCCCTGGTCAAATTGCCCCACCCACATTGAGGATGCTTCCTCCGCCCCTGCCCATGGGTATACCTTAAAGGTCTCACCTTCGAACAGAGGCCGTACTCGGATGTTTTATCACAGACTCGAGACTTCTGACTGACGAGATACAGAATAATTACCGTTTAGTCGTCGTTGAGTTTGAGGAAGTCCAGAGCGGTCCAGATGGAGCAGAGGCATGTTTAGTAAACACAGCTGCAGCTGGAAGAGACGGGAGGGAATCTGATTTACACAAACGATGACGGATTTACACGAAATGAGAGGTTGTTTAAAACACATCCAGCTGTAATCAGAATCTGCACCGAGAGACTTTAAACACGACGGAGGAAAACTCCAGGTTTAATATTTCAGCCACGGAGAGATCGGATTGTTTTACTTTTATCGAACTTGTTTATTGTTAATAATATGGGTTAAAGAAAACAAAGTTCGTTGAAGCACGGTGTGGCGGAAAGCTGGAGAAATTCCATCTTTGAACACCAATTATTGATAAACTGTGTGATTTAACGGTTGTTCTATAGAGTCTCTGGTTGCCTAGCAACACACTTTATTTTGAAAGTCTTGGGACGATATTTGGCGTTTTGTTGTTGATGTTCTTAGATTGGGTAAATATGGAAGTCGTTTTCTCCTCTTTCTTCAGAGGATTCTCATACACTGTTTTTAATTGACTTCCCAGCGCCCTCCATGCCTCAGGACGTGAGAGCGTACTCCAACTCCTCCACCCAGCTGGTGGTCCGCTGGTCTCCTCCCATCGCGCCCAATGGAAACCAGACGTATTACCTGGTGAGGTGGCAGCAGCAGCCGGAGGACAGGGAGCTGTACCAGCACAACTACTGCTCCAAAGGTACACACACACACACACACACACACACACAACTACTGCTCCAAAGGTACACACACACACAACTACTGCTCCAAAGGCACACACACACACACACACACACACACACACACAACTACTGCTCCAAAGGTACACACACACACACACACACACAACTACTGCTCCAAAGGTACACACACACACACACACACACACACACACACACACAACTACTGCTCCAAAGGTACACACACACACAACTACTGCTCCAAAGGCACACACACACACACACACACACAACTACTGCTCCAAAGGTACACACACACACACACACACACACACACAACTACTGCTCCAAAGGTACACACACACACACACACACACACACAACTACTGCTCCAAAGGTACACACACACACAACTACTGCTCCAAAGCACACACACACACACACACACACACACAACTACTGCTCCAAAGGTACACACACACACACACACACACACACACACACAACTACTGCTCCAAAGGTACACACACACACACACACACACACACACACACACACACACAACTACTGCTCCAAAGGTATACACACACACACACACCTACTGCTCCAATGGTACACACACACACACACACACACAACTACTGCTCCAAAGGTACACACACACACAGACACACACACACACACACACACACAACTACTGCTCTAAAGGTACACACACACACACACAACTACTGCTCCAAAGGTACACACACACACACACACAACTACTACTCCATAGTACACACACACAACTACTGCTCCAAAGGTACACACACACACACACACACACAACTACTGCTCCATAGGTACACACACACAACTACTGCTCCAAAGGTACACACACACACACACACACACACACACACACACACAACTACTGCTCCAAAGGCACACACACATCACAACTACTGCTCCAAAGGTACACACACACACAACTACTGCCATTAATCTGATCTCCTGCCTCCTCCCACAGAGCTGAAGATCCCCATCAGGATCGCAGCAGTGGGAGTGGGGGACCAGGAGGAAGACCCTCTGAAACCCACGAAGCCAGACTCTGACGGCCCGGAGAAAGGCCCCTGCTGCCCCTGCCCCAAATCAGTGGAGGACCTGGAGGCCGAGGCCGCGGACGCCTCCTACAGGAAGGTGTTCGAGAACTTCCTGCACAACTCCATCTTCACCCCGAGGTAACCACGGCGATTAATACCTTATTAACAGAGGAGGGAAGTAGTGGAGTACGAATACCTCGTTGCTGTACTTAAGTACATGTTTCTGGTATCAGTACTTTACTCCACTACTTTTTACTTTTACTTCTTACACTTTGAACACAAATACCTGTACTTTCTACTTCTTACATGTTGAACACAAATACCTGTACTTTCTACTTCTCACATGTTGAACACAAATACCTGTACTTTCTACTTCTTACATGTTGAACACAAATACCTGTACTTTCTACTTCTCACATGTTGAACACAAATACCTGTACTTTCTACTTCTTACATGTTGAACTCAAATACCTGTACTTTCTACTTCTCACATGTTGAACACAAATACCTGTACTTTCTACTTCTTACATGTTGAACTCAAATACCTGTACTTTCTACTTCTCACATCTTGAACACAAATACCTGTACTTTCTACTTCTTACATGTTGAACACAAATACCTGTACTTTCTACTTCTTACATGTTGAACACAAATACCTGTACTTTCTACTTACATGTTGAACTCAAATACCTGTACTTTCTACTTCTTACATGTTGAACACAAATACCTGTACTTTCTACTTACATGTTGAACTCAAATACCTGTACTTTCTACTTCTTACATGTTGAACACAAATACCTGTACTTTCTACTTCTTACATGTTGAACTCAAATACCTGTACTTTCTACTTCTCACATCTTGAACACAAATACCTGTACTTTCTACTTCTCACATCTTGAACACAAATACCTGTACTTTCTACTTCTTACATGTTGAACACAAATACCTGTACTTTCTACTTCTCACATGTTGAACACAAATACCTGTACTTTCTACTTCTCACATGTTGAACTCAAATACCTGTACTTTCTACTTCTCACATGTTGAACACAAATACTTGTACTTTCTACTTCTTACATGTTGAACTCAAATACCTGTACTTTCTACTTCTTACATGTTGAACTCAAATACCTGTACTTTCTACTTCTCACATGTTGAACACAAATACTTGTACTTTCTACTTCTTACATGTTGAACTCAAATACCTGTACTTTCTACTTCTTACATGTTGAACTCAAATACCTGTACTTTCTACTTCTCACATGTTGAACACAAATACCTGTACTTTCTACTTCTTACATGTTGAACTCAAATACCTGTACTTTCTACTTCTTACATGTTGAACTCGAAATACCTGTACTTTCTACTTCTCACATGTTGAACTCAAATACCTGTACTTTCTACTTCTCTCATGTTGAACCCAAATACCTGTACTTTCTACTTCTCTCATGTTGAACCCAAATACCTGTACTTTCTACTTCTTACATGTTGAACTCAAATACCTGTACTTTCTACTTCTCACATGTTGAACTCAAATACCTGTACTTTCTACTTCTCACATGTTGAACTCAAATACCTGTACTTTCTACTTCTCACATGTTGAACTCAAATACCTGTACTTTCTACTTCTTACATGTTGAACTCAAATACCTGTACTTTCTACTTCTTACATGTTGAACTCAAATACCTGTACTTTCTACTTCTTACATGTTGAACACAAATACCTGTACTTTCTACTTCTTACATGTTTGAACTCAAATACCTGTACTTTCTACTTCTTACATGTTGAACTCGAATACCTGTACTTTCTACTTCTCTCATGTTGAACTCAAATACCTGTACTTTCTACTTCTCACATGTTGAACTCAAATACCTGTACTTTCTACTTCTCACATGTTGAACTCAAATACCTGTACTTTCTACTTCTCTCATGTTGAACCCAAATACCTGTACTTTCTACTTCTCACATGTTGAACTCAAATACCTGTACTTTCTACTTCTTACATGTTGAACCCAAATACCTGTACTTTCTACTTCTTACATGTTGAACCCAAATACCTGTACTTTCTACTTCTTACATGTTGAACCCAAATACCTGTACGTTCTACTTCTTACATGTTGAACCCAAATACCTGTACTTTCTACTTCTTACATGTTGAACCCAAATACCTGTACGTTTCTACTTCTTACATGTTGAACTCAAATGCCTCTCCTCTTCCTCTCTCTCTTCTTCCTCTCTCTCTTCTTCCTCCCTCTCTTCTTCCTCCCTCTCTTCTTCCTCCCTCTCTTCCTCCTCTCTCTCTTCTTCCTCCCTCTCTTCTTCCTCCCTCTCTTCCTCCTCTCTCTCTTCTTCCTCCCTCTCTTCTTCCCCCCTCTTCTTCCTCTCTCTCTTCTTCCCCCCTCTCTTCTTCCTCTCTCTCTTCTTCCTCCCTCTCTTCTTCCTCTCTCTCTTCTTCCTCCCTCTCTTCTTCCTCTCTCTCTTCTTCCTCCCTCTCTTCTTCCTCTCTCTCTTCTTCCTCCCTCTCTTCTTCCCCCCTCTCTTCTTCCTCTCTCTCTCTTCCTCCCTCTCTTCTTCCTCTCTCTCTTCTCCTCCCTCTCTTCTTCCTCTCTCTCTTCTTCCTCCCTCTCTTCTTCCTCTCTCTCTTCTTCCTCCCTCTCTTCTTCCTCTCTCTCTTCTTCCTCCCTCTCTTCTTCCTCCCTCTTCTTCCTCCCTCTCTTCTTCCTCTCTCTCTTCTTCCTCCCTCTCTTCTTCCTCCCTCTCTTCCTCCTCTCTCTCTTCTTCCTCCCTCTCTTCTTCCCCCCTCTTCTTCCTCTCTCTCTTCTTCCCCCCTCTCTTCTTCCTCTCTCTCTTCTTCCTCCCTCTCTTCTTCCTCCCTCTCTTCTTCCTCCCTCTCTTCTTCCTCTCTCTCTTCTTCCTCCCTCTCTTCTTTCTCCCTCTCTTCTTCCTCCCTCTCTTCTTTCTCTCTCCTTCAGACCAGCGGATCGGAAACGCAGAGATCTTTTCGGAGTCGCAAACTCGACTCACTCTCGTCGCAGCCGCCTCCTTTCCTCCAACACCTCTTCCTCCTCTCCTCCTCCTCCTCCTCACTCTCCTCCGAACGCTGGCAGTAACAGCAGCTCGCCGGACGCTGATCCGGCAGAGAAAGAGTTTGACTTCGTGGAGCAGGCGGTGGACGAGCGCGAGCTGCAGATCTTCGGCCTGCAGCCGTTCACCGTCTACAGAATCGATATCCACGCCTGCAACCGGCAGGTCCAACGCTGCAGCGCCGCTGAGTTCGTGTTCTCCAGAACCAAGCCGGCAGGTGAGAGGAGCTTCTGGTTATATCTTGGGGGAGGTGTGTGGCGCAGTGGGTTGTGTGTTGGTGTTGGGGGGTCACAGGTTCAAACCCCACTGCAGTCAGCATGTGTTGAGAATTAGGACGTTTTATTAGCTAATCGGGTTCCCGTGGGTCCCTAAAGAGCCCAACAAGACATTTAATTTATAATTGAAAGGCTTTCATTGATATTAAAATGTTTTAAATCTTCCTAAAGACTTAAGGGGCACCTCTGAACGTCTCAAGAACAAAGACCCCCTCTCTTTTTGTCCTGGTCCATCTTTATAAAAACCAGAACCCAGCTTGCAGGCAGGGTTCTCGTGGGTCCTTAAAAAGTCCTAAAGCCTTAATAATGCAAATACAAATTAAAATCAGCCATATTTCTGTTTTAAACTCATCATCATTTATATTTTCTTCTGAAATGTATTAGTGTGAAGGTCATTTAATAAAGAGAAAAGTCTTAAGCTGTAGGAACCTTGAACCTTAATTTAAATATATGTCTCTTCCTGAAGATTTAAAGGTCACCGATGATCCACTTCTTCATGTCTTTATACATGACCATGTGTCCCCTGCAGGTGGGAGGACCATCTGTTTATACATGTGACAATGAACACGCTTTACTAGCGAAGAAGCCCTTTCATTGGATTCAGTTAGCTGGTGGTTGCCTGGATACGACGGGCTGTTGCAGAAATCGAATGTCATTCAAAGTCAACTTTATTGTCAATCTTTCAGTTTGTGTGTACAGACGGAGAGATCGAAGTACCGTTTCGCACAATCCCGAATACAGAAATACGAATATAAAAAGATATATATATACACAATCGACAGACACATGTATACATATGCACACATTAAGACATAAATAAAAGCACAACAATCAATATATACAAAATACCAGTCACTTCAGTATCTTTGGGAAGTGTACATTAGTGCAAGAAGAAGTTTTACTAACGAATCGGGGTCCCTAGAAAGTCCAAAAAGGCATTGAATTTATGAATGAAAAAGCTTTAATTGATACCCACCCTTTACTAGCGAAGAAGCCCTTTCATTGGATTCAGTTAGCTGGTGGTTGCTAGGATTAACTTGCCTGGATACGACGGGCTGTTGCAGAAATCGTGTGTAACGTGTTCTCCGCGTGGTTCTCCAGAGAAAGCGGACGACGTCCCCGGGCCGGTGTCCTGGGAGGGTCAGGAGGAGGACTGGGTGTTCCTGCGCTGGCCTGAGCCCCTCCGCCCCAACGGACTCATCCTCATGTACGAGATCAAGTTCAAACTGGCTGCGGAGGTGAGAAAACACACACCGTCCTGCAACTTCACCGCGGAGCGGAACGAGAGAAGAAACGATTTAAAAGGTTATTCTTGTAGAAGTTGATTATCGTGAAATCAGACCGATATCCCTCGAACACACGATACCCTCGTTGTTACCTCAAGGAACCCCTGGGGTTAACCATGAGGGAGAATGCTTTGGCACGTTACATCTTATAGCACAGCTGGCATCGGATTCTCTTTTGGTCATACATGTATGAGTACCATAGTAAATAAGTGTGTGTGATCGTCCCTGTGTGTGTGTGTCAGGCGGAGAAGCACGAGTGTGTGTCCGGGCAGACGTATCAGAGCCAGCGAGGCGTCAAGCTGTCCAACCTCAGTCCGGGAAATTATTCCATCAGAGTGAGAGCGACGTCTCTGGCCGGAAACGGATCCTGGACTCCGGCTGTGGATCTCTACGTGGCTGAGAGTAAGACACACACACACACACACACACACACACAGGAAAACTGCTAAACCATAACTGTTATGTTCTTGTTTTGTATTCAATTTATGTTTATGAATTTGTGTATACATATGTGTGTATATATATTTATAAATATATAGAGACAATTCTCTTATCTTGCCTGTATATATGATATGAATGATTATATGAATTATTCAAGGTTAAGGTATTCATTTATATTGTATGTTAACGTATATTAAGATGTAAAAACAAAAGGGAGAAGGGGTCGGATTAAATAAGTGTAAACTTCTTCCGACCCCTTTTCGGATGTGTACTACTACAGATTATTCAATTATTATTTAAATATGTCGTTTAGTTATTGCATTCATTTGTATCGTACTGTATCATGTCTGTATCATCTTTTGATTCATTTGTATTTTCTTTGGTTTTACACGCTCGAAAAAAATAAATAAACTAAACACACCAAAATCTTAGTTAGACATTTTCAGGACCAACAAATTGCAGTTTAACATAGTTGTACTCCTATTGGACTGATTTAGATGAATTGTGGGTAGATTTTTAAGTTAAAAGGACTCGAAACTGCCATTTTCCCTCAAACTTAAAAATCGACCCACAATGCATCAAAATCAGGAGAGAGTACACATATGACCACTTCCTGGTTAAAACTGCCATCTGTGTTCCTGAAAATGTCAGAAATGGACTCGGCATCCTCAATACCCCCCGAAACGCTCATGAATGCCCGAATCAGCTAAGCCATTTTTAAACTAGTGTCCTCATTGGCTTAATGCCTTTTAATGCTAACCAACGCTATGCTAATTGTGCTAATTATTCAGGTTAGCATCCGGAAGTGTCTATGTCCTGGAGACCCTTAGTATACATGTCTAACGTAAACCTTTGGGGTACTCAACAGGACTCTCTGAGCTGTTGAGCGGCTTCACGTCCTTGTATCTGAACAGAGAAATGATGAAGCCTTTTAATCGTGAAAGTAATCAAAGCGTTTCCCCGACAGGATATGAGAACTTTCTCTACGCCATGATCTTTGTTCCCATCGTCATCGTCCTCCTCGTCTGCCTCCTGGTGTCCATGCTGGTGGTCTTCAACAAGAAAAGGTAGGTGTGTGTGTGTGTGTGTGTGTGTGTGTGTGTGTGTGTGTGTGTGTGTGTGTGTGTGTGTGTGTGTGTGTGTGTGTGTGTGTGTGTGTGTGTGTGTGTGTGTGTGTGTGTGGTGTGTGTGTGTGTGTGTGTGTGTGTGTGTGTGTGTGTGTGTGTGTGTGTGTGTGTGTGTGTGTGTGTGTGTGTGTGTGGTATTTTTTTTATTAAACTGGAATTTCTACGATGAAATTATAATAGTATTCGATAACACAGGAAGACAATGTGCTTGTTACTTGTTTTCGAAAACTTAGATATTCATGATTTTAAAGCATGCCGATACCACGAGTATGCATGCATGAGGTGTGTGTGTGTGTGTGTGTGTAATACTCTCGTTTTCGTTCGTGTCAGGAACAGCGACCGGCTTGGAAACGGAGTCCTTTACGCCTCCGTCAACCCGGAGTACTTCAGCGCCGCAGAAAGTGAGTAAAATTATCAAAGTAGAAGTACTGACTAAACTTCTTGACTCAAGTAAAAGTAAAGAGGCTTTGAAGTGTACTTCAGTAAAAAGTACCCATAACTAGCAGCTGCTCAAATCAATAGGCACAAAACACACATTCAGACTAAAGGAACCAGCTGTTTGGAAAATGAGAGAAGTAGAAAGTACAGGTATTTGTGTTCAACATGTAAGAAGTAGAAAGTACAGGTATTTGTGTTCAACATGTAAGAAGTAGAAAGTACAGGTATTTGAGTTCAATATGTAAGAAGTAGAAAGTACAGGTATTTGAGTTCAACATGTAAGAAGTAGAAAGTACAGGTATTTGAGTTCAACATGTGAGAAGTAGAAAGTACAGGTATTTGAGTTCAATATGTAAGAAGTAGAAAGTACAGGTATTTGAGTTCAACATGTAAGAAGTAGAAAGTACAGGTATTTGAGTTCAACATGTGAGAAGTAGAAAGTACAGGTATTTGTGTTCAACATGTAAGAAGTAGAAAGTACAGGTATTTGAGTTCAACATGTGAGAAGTAGAAAGTACAGGTATTTGGGTTCAACATGTGAGAATTAGAAAGTACAGGTATTTGAGTTCAACATGTAAGAAGTAGAAAGTACAGGTATTTGAGTTCAACATGTAAGAAGTAGAAAGTACAGGTATTTGAGTTCAACATGTAAGAAGTAGAAAGTACAGGTATTTGAGTTCAACATGTAAGAAGTAGAAAGTACAGGTATTTGAGTTCAATATGTGAGAAGTAGAAAGTACAGGTATTTGAGTTCAATATGTAAGAAGTAGAAAGTACAGGTATTTGAGTTCAACATGTAAGAAGTAGAAAGTACAGGTATTTGAGTTCAACATGTGAGAAGTAGAAAGTACAGGTATTTGAGTTCAATATGTAAGAAGTAGAAAGTACAGGTATTTGAGTTCAACATGTAAGAAGTAGAAAGTACAGGTATTTGAGTTCAACATGTGAGAAGTAGAAAGTACAGGTATTTGAGTTCAATATGTAAGAAGTAGAAAGTACAGGTATTTGAGTTCAACATGTAAGAAGTAGAAAGTACAGGTATTTGAGTTCAACATGTGAGAAGTAGAAAGTACAGGTATTTGAGTTCAATATGTGAGAAGTAGAAAGTACAGGTATTTGAGTTCAATATGTAAGAAGTAGAAAGTACAGGTATTTGAGTTCAACATGTAAGAAGTAGAAAGTACAGGTATTTGAGTTCAACATGTGAGAAGTAGAAAGTACAGGTATTTGAGTTCAATATGTAAGAAGTAGAAAGTACAGGTATTTGAGTTCAACATGTAAGAAGTAGAAAGTACAGGTATTTGAGTTCAACATGTGAGAAGTAGAAAGTACAGGTATTTGTGTTCAACATGTAAGAAGTAGAAAGTACAGGTATTTGAGTTCAACATGTGAGAAGTAGAAAGTACAGGTATTTGGGTTCAACATGTGAGAATTAGAAAGTACAGGTATTTGAGTTCAACATGTAAGAAGTAGAAAGTACAGGTATTTGAGTTCAACATGTAAGAAGTAGAAAGTACAGGTATTTGAGTTCAACATGTGAGAAGTAGAAAGTACAGGTATTTGAGTTCAACATGTAAGAAGTAGAAAGTTCAGGTATTTGAGTTCAATATGTGAGAAGTAGAAAGTACAGGTATTTGAGTTCAATATGTAAGAAGTAGAAAGTACAGGTATTTGAGTTCAACATGTAAGAAGTAGAAAGTACAGGTATTTGAGTTCAACATGTAAGAAGTAGAAAGTACAGGTATTTGAGTTCAACATGTAAGAAGTAGAAAGTACAGGTATTTGAGTTCAACATGTGAGAAGTAGAAAGTACAGGTATTTGTGTTCAACATGTAAGAAGTAGAAAGTACAGGTATTTGAGTTCAACATGTGAGAAGTAGAAAGTACAGGTATTTGGGTTCAACATGTGAGAAGTAGAAAGTACAGGTATTTGAGTTCAACATGTAAGAAGTAGAAAGTACAGGTATTTGAGTTCAACATGTAAGAAGTAGAAAGTACAGGTATTTGAGTTCAACATGTGAGAAGTAGAAAGTACAGGTATTTGAGTTCAACATGTAAGAAGTAGAAAGTTCAGGTATTTGTGTTCAACATGTAAGAAGTAGAAAGTACAGGTATTTGAGTTCAACATGTGAGAAGTAGAAAGTACAGGTATTTGTGTTCAACATGTAAGAAGTAGAAAGTACAGGTATTTGGGTTCAACATGTGAGAAGTAGAAAGTACAGGTATTTGAGTTCAACATGTAAGAAGTAGAAAGTACAGGTATTTGAGTTCAACATGTAGAGAAGTAGAAAGTACAGGTATTTGAGTTCAACATGTAAGAAGTAGAAAGTACAGGTATTTGAGTTCAACATGTAAGAAGTAGAAAGTACAGGTATTTGAGTTCAACATGTAAGAAGTAGAAAGTACAGGTATTTGGGTTCAACATGTAAGAAGTAGAAAGTACAGGTATTTGAGTTCAACATGTAAGAAGTAGAAAGTACAGGTATTTGAGTTCAACATGTGAGAAGTAGAAAGTACAGGTATTTGTGTTCAACATGTAAGAAGTAGAAAGTACAGGTATTTGAGTTCAACATGTAGAGAAGTAGAAAGTACAGGTATTTGTGTTCAACATGTAAGAAGTAGAAAGTACAGGTATTTGTGTTCAACATGTAAGAAGTAGAAAGTACAGGTATTTGAGTTCAACATGTAAGAAGTAGAAAGTACAGGTATTTGTGTTCAACATGTAAGAAGTAGAAAGTACAGGTATTTGAGTTCAACATGTAAGAAGTAGAAAGTACAGGTATTTGAGTTCAACATGGAAGAAGTAGAAAGTACAGGTATTTGTGTTCAACATGTAAGAAGTAGAAAGTACAGGTATTTGTGTTCAACATGTAAGAAGTAGAAAATACAGGTATTTGAGTTCAACATGTAAGAAGTAAAAAGTACAGGTATTTGAGTTCAACATGTGAGAAGTAGAAAGTACAGGTATTTGAGTTCAACATGTAAGAAGTAGAAAGTACAGGTATTTGAGTTCAACATGTGAGAAGTAGAAAGTACAGGTATTTGAGTTCAACATGTAAGAAGTAGAAAGTACAGGTATTTGTGTTCAACATGTAAGAAGTAGAAAGTACAGGTATTTGAGTTCAACATGTGAGAAGTAGAAAGTACAGGTATTTGAGTTCAACATGTGAGAAGTAGAAAGTACAGGTATTTGAGTTCAACATGTAAGAAGTAGAAAGTACAGGTATTTGAGTTCAACATGTAAGAAGTAGAAAGTACAGGTATTTGTGTTCAACATGTGAGAAGTAGAAAGTACAGGTATTTGAGTTCAACATGTGAGAAGTAGAAAGTACAGGTATTTGAGTTCAACATGTAAGAAGTAGAAAGTACAGGTATTTGTGTTCAACATGTGAGAAGTAGAAAGTACAGGTATTTGTGTTCAACATGTAAGAAGTAGAAAGTACAGGTATTTGTGTTCAACATGTAAGAAGTAGAAAGTACAGGTATTTGAGTTCAACATGTGAGAAGTAGAAAGTACAGGTATTTGGGTTCAACATGTAAGAAGTAGAAAGTACAGGTATTTGAGTTCAACATGTAAGAAGTAGAAAGTACAGGTATTTGAGTTCAACATGTAAGAAGTAGAAAGTACAGGTATTTGAGTTCAACATGTAAGAAGTAGAAAGTACAGGTATTTGAGTTCAACATGTAAGAAGTAGAAAGTACAGGTATTTGTGTTCAACATGTGAGAAGTCAAAGTAAAAAGTCGTAGTGGAGTAAAGTACTGATACCAGGAAAATGTACTTAATTACAGTAACGAAGTATTTGTACTCCACTACTTCCCACCTCTGATGTTGACATTGTTTGTTTGTGTCCCTGTGTAGTGTACGTTCCAGACGAGTGGGAGGTGGCCCGGGAGAAGATCGTTCTGAACCGAGAGTTGGGTCAGGGATCCTTCGGGATGGTTTACGAAGGTTTAGCTAAAGGCGTGGTGAAAGACGAGTCGGAGACACGCGTCGCCATCAAGACGGTCAACGAGTCGGCCAGCATGAGGGAGAGGATCGAGTTCCTGAACGAGGCCTCCGTCATGAAGGAGTTCAACTGTCACCACGTGGTACGACGTACACAGAACACAGGGCTTTAATAGGGCAGTATTTCTAGACACACATTAAAAACATTTATTAAGTTGATTAAAAATATGCTGAATAGTTGAGTTTATTAGTTGATGGTGTCGTGGCCGGTCCCCGTTGATCACCGGAACACGAAATGGGGCCGCGTTAGCCAACATGGCTCACCTCGGCTGTCTAGAATAGGGTGATCGCTTTCTGTAACGATAGGTACTTTCTGGGGGTTTTATTTTGAAAATCATGCATTATCCTGAGCCGGGTCTTTTATTTTGAAGGAAAGGCCTCTTTTTGAGCTTCTCTAAGCATATTGCAAATCAGTGGGGGTTTTATTTTGAAAATAAGTGTCTCATTCCTGGGCTTCTTGTAAGGACACATTAACTGTGTCTTTTATTTTGAAAAAACATGTTTTCTGAGCTTCCTGTAAGGATACAGTACCTATGGGGCTTTTATTTTGAAAACCATGTCTCTTTCTCAGCTTTCGAGAAGGATACAGTCACTCTAAGGGCTTTTGTTTTGAAAACAAATCTCTTTCTTCGCTTCCTGTTGGGATACAGGAACACGATTGGTCTTTTATTTTGAAAAACGTATTCTTTATGTGGCCTTCCTATCAATTATTTTCCACCTCAATAATAAACACAGATAATATTTAACAGGTATTTTTAGACATTTAAATCTGTCTGCACACATTGACCAGCAACAATGTAAACTGATGACACACACACACACACACACACACACACACACACACACACACACACACCCAATAGAACAGGATGTTGATGTGTGTGTTGTGTTCTGCGTGTTGTTGCAGGTGCGTCTGCTGGGCGTTGTCTCTCAGGGCCAACCCACGCTGGTGATCATGGAGCTGATGACCAAAGGAGATCTGAAGAGTTACCTGCGCTCGATGCGACCCAAAGACGTACGGAAGCATTTAGAAAACCTGCATTCATGTTTAGTTCTTCAAACTGTCTTCAACTGTTACATAATAATGGCCGTCTGATATGAACCCGTCTCTCTCTCCCTCCCTCTCTCTCTCTCTCTCTCTCTCTCTCTCTCAGACCCAGTGGACCAGCCTGTCTCTCCCCCCTCTGAAGAAGATGCTTCAGATGGCGGGGCAGATCGCTGACGGCATGGCGTACCTCAACGCCAACAAGTTCGTGCACAGAGACCTGGCAGCGAGGAACTGCATGGTGGCCGAGGACTACACCGTCAAGATCGGAGGTAAAGTACCGAAGAGGGGGGTCAGAGGTCAGGTCAGAGGTCATGGCGCAGGGTGCGGTTGAACCACTAAAGATGTAGTTAAAGCAGCAGTGTGTGTGTGTGTGTGTGTGTGTGTGTGTGTGTGTGTGTGTGTGTGTGTGTGTGTGTGTGTGTGTGTGTGTGTGTGTGTGTGTGTGTGTGTGTGTGTGGTGTGTGTGTGTGTGTGTGTGTGTGTGTGTGTGTGTGTGTGTGTGTGTGTGTGTGTGTGTGTGTGTGTGTGTGTGTGTGTGTGTGTGTGTGTGTGTGTGTGTGTGTGTGTGTGTAGACTTCGGCATGACGAGAGACATCTACGAGACGGATTATTACAGAAAAGGAGGGAAGGGTCTGCTTCCTGTTCGCTGGATGTCCCCAGAATCTCTGAAGGACGGAGTGTTCACCACCACCTCTGACGTCTGGTGAGCGCACACACACACACACACACGCACGCACGCACACGCACACAGATACACACACACATACAGGTACACACACACATACAGGTACACAGACACACCCTGGAACAAACGTGCATACAGGAAACATTCCTCCCGACTGCAATAACTAACAAATGTCCTCTGGCTGGATATCTAGTATCTCGTCTTCCTCACATACTTGTAAATAATAAAATAATAATATCCTCCTTTAGATTTAGTTTTCTGTAATTCCACATTTATATGTTCTCCTGTTTTTAATGCTATTTTATTTCCATTGAGATGTTTACGTTTTGGATTGTTGATTTCTCTAATGTTCAATTCCTGCTCTTTTTATGCTGCAACGCAAACATCTCATCTCCTCTCTCCTCTCTCCTCATCTCCTCCTCTGCTCTCCCCTCCTCTCCTCCTCTCTCCTCCCTCCTCCCCTCTCCTCCTCCCTCCTCCCCTCCTCCCTCATTCATCCTCTCCTCTCTCCTCATCTCCTCCTCTGCTCTCCCCTCCTCTCCTCCTTTCTCCTCCCTCCTCCTCCTCCCCTCCTTCCTTCCTCTCCTTTCTCCTCCTCTCCTCATCTCCTTCTCTGCTCTCCTCTTCTCCTCTCCTCCTCTCCTCCTCCTGCTCTCCCCTCCTCCTCTCCTATCTCTTCATCTCCTCCTCTCCTCTCCTCTCTCCTCCTCTCCTCCTCTCCTCTCCTCAGGTCCTTTGGAGTCGTGCTCTGGGAGGTTTCCACCCTGGCGGAGCAGCCGTATCAGGGTCTGTCCAACGAGCAGGTTCTACGCTTCGTGATGGAGGGGGGGCTACTGGAGAAACCCCAGTACTGTCCTGACTTGCTGTAAGACACACACACACACACACACACACACACACACCACACACACACACACTGATGCTACTGTGCATATGACAATTAAGCTTTTGACATATGGATGCTGAACTAACTGTGTGTGTGTGTGTGTGTGTGTGTGTGTGTGTGTGTGTGTGTGTGTGTGTGTGTGTGTGTGTGTGTGTGTGTGTGTGTGTGTGTGTGTGTGTGTGTGTGTGTGTGTGTGTGTGTGTGTGTGTGTGTGTGTGTGTGTGTGTGTGTGTGTGTGTGTGTGTGTGTGTGTGTAGGTTTGAGATGATGCGGATGTGTTGGCAGTACAACCCTAAGATGCGTCCGGCCTTCGTGGAGATCATCGGCTCCCTGAAGGACGAGCTGGACCCCACCTTCATCGATTCCAGCTTCTTCTACAGCGCCGACAACAAACCGCCCGACGCCCCCGTCGCCACCCCACCTGGAAAACGCCGCCACCTTGGAAGTCGTTCCTCTGGAGCCTGCTGCCTCTTCCTCCTCCTCTTCCTCACAGCAGACCCCCCAACAACAGACGCCACCTTCCCCGAAGACAGAGGCTCCTCCCGGGCCTTCGTTAGCTCCTTCCTCCCCTCCTTCCTCCCCTCCTTCCTCCCCTCCTTCCTCTCCACCTTGCACGTCTAGCGCCTCATTGGACAAGCAGGCAATCGGACAGCAGCAGCAGCAGGCGGCCAACGGGCTGTCGGGGGCGGGACTAGCGGCGTCATTGGATGAACTTCCTGCGTACGCTCACATGAACGGAGGACGGAAAAACGAGCGGGCGATGCCCCTCCCCCAATCCTCCGCCTGCTGAAAAACCCTCGAGACGTTTATTTTGTTTTAATACGACGTCCGCCGGCTGGAAGGTGGAGTCACTAAAGTTCACTGTACCTCTTTATCCCCCCTTTTTCATACGTTTGGTTTCTTCCCGCTGGCTGTCACGTGACACCGAGTGGGGCAAACCAAGACAAAAAGGGGGGTGGCAGAAAGGGAATTTAAAGAGGGGTGGTTTCTCCCTTCTCTCTTTATGGCTGAACTTATTTTATAAATTGTCGTTTGTTACTTTTTTTACGTGTATTTTCAAATGACGGAGAACGAAGGCCTTTATCGATGACCGGCGTTTTTGGGCGGGCATTAACGGTGTAACTGTTGCATATCTTAATGAAGAAGCACTTCAGCGTCTCCGGAGAACAAACAACCGCAGGGACGGAAAAAAGTAAAGGTCGAATCTGTTGCCAAATTTGTACTTTTTGTAAAATTCTTTCTTCTTCGGTTTCGCTCCGAAGAAATCTCCAGATCAAAAACAAAAACGAGCGCTTTGATTTGGTGCTAGGCGATATGAAAACCAGTGATCCCAGGGGTAAGTCACTCACCTGTGCTACCTTGGAGGTCATCCGTTGCTTTGCACACCTCCACGGTGAACGACGAGTAAACAATGTTTGATATTTCTTGATAGATTGTCGTAAAATTCGGCGGCAAAACATCCGTTTCTTACACAACTCGTGCACTATTATCCTTATTTTAAACCCTCGTGCGTAACCAGCCGTACGTTAGTGAGCAAACGAATGGATATATTGCTACAAAATATATATTTAAATAGTTTCTCCTATCTAGTCAGAAGGACTTACGACGTATCTCCCGCTTGTTTTGTACAACGCATTATTCTGTGTGGACGATACAAAGGTATACAGTTTAATAAATATAGACTAATATAACTGAGTTTCTACATTTATGAACCGATGTTTGGATGTACTTTGCTGTCGTTAGATACCGCCCCCGTTTACTTCAATTTATCAAGAATTGTCACCAATTTTGATCATTATTTTTAACCATAAAAGCAAGTTAAGAAAATCTGGTTCAAGAATTCAAAATCAAAAATCGATTGATACCCGACTGATCCCTTTGCGGGTGAATTGTCCTTAACTTCCCTCTACAGTCCTTCGCTGCTGCTCGACTGCGGCTTCACCGGAGAAGATGAGGCCACGTGTTCATTTGCCTTTCTGACCAAAAGGGATTTTTTTTCAGACAACTAAAAAAGGAAATTCTGAAATATCTCAGATTTCTGAGACAAACATTTAGGATTTTTTTTAAATGTGACAATTTTTTTTATCAAAATATCGGGCAAAACTAAAATTTGGAGAAAACATTAAAATTTTGGGTAAAAATTCTAAATGTGAGAAAAATATCTAAGTTTGGGGAAAAAATAAGATTTTTAGAAAAAAAGTCGATATCTTTGGAAAAAGTCAGATTTCTGAGAATTGTTTTCAACATTTGTGGAAATAAATAAAACACACACACACACACACACACACACACTGACTTGAATCTCCGAACGAAACCCCCTTTGGTCAGATCTCTCAAAGCATGTGTCGAGTCCTTTCTGCACGTTAGTCATCGACAGCTTCTGCACTCAGCTGCCGTCATCGACCTTCATCTGGAGTCAAACGGTCACTCAGTGCAGTTCGCTTTCAGGTCTCGACAACAAATCAAATCAGAGAAGCAGCGAAATCAAATCCTTAAAGCTCGGACTGTGGACGGAAGCTCGTGGAGAAGACATCGGATATGAACTCGAACTAAAAACGTCTCTCGGTCAAAGTTGTGTATGGAAACCAGACTACTACGGAGCATCTGTGCCGGCGCTTTCGTTTCGTGTCACTTTTGTACGTTTTTCTACGAGTTCCTTCATCCTGTACAGAAAGAAGCTGCTATTTCTCTCGTGGTTGTAATATATCTATATATATATAAGAAGAGAAAACACTCCTTCAGGTCGGGTCGACGAACGTTTCCTCCGCACTCTCCACGTGTTTCTGAGCTGGATTTCATTTCTGTGTTTGAGCTACGACGGATCTTCTCTCGTCTGACTCCGAGTTCAACGAGGAACGTTCAATATTCATCTCCGTGTTGGTCTGCGGTCCGCCTCAGAGTGTTTCACCCTCGCTGTGTGTTCCATTTCCTGTTCTTTAAAAGTAGAGCATGCAAGAGAGCGGTTTAAAACCAGTTTTGTTTTAACGTATGGAGCCGAAGCACTGACGACATCAAGTACCAAGTTAATCGATTAAAACTCAAAAGTGGGTTATCTTAGTAGACATCAGATTAACGTCATTAATTTACTGGAAAATACTTGATATTTTCTGGAATTAAAGTTGTACGTTTACTACAAAAAACAAATTTAAAATCAATAAAACTTGGAATGTTCACAAAACTTCAAAGAAAAACGTTATCGCCACATCATCGTACGCATCAAGAACTTGAGGATAAATCGCCATAAATCTGACTTTCTTCTTACATGTCTTCACTTAACTTGAAGGAGTATTATTGATTGTTGCCCACGGTGATATGTTGGACTTGTCTTGTAGCTTTGTTCACGCCTCCGTCAGTGCCAGGCGTCCACATGTCGACGAGCTACAGATGAACGCAGAATATACGGTTTATTACATTTCCAAACGAGCCTTGACGTCTTCGTTTTCTGAAGGCAGAAACTAAAACCAGTCTTGGATCATGTCCCGTTCCGCTCATCGATTTGATTTACGGCTGGATTATCGGTCTCGTTCTCTACGAACATCTTGGTCGATTGCAGAGGTCGAGAAAATCTGAAACTATCCAACAGCACTCAGATCGTCGAATAAGATGTCCCCTTAAAGGACGTTAACAATGCTCTACGATCAAAGCACTAAATCAGAAGCACTCGTTACTGAAGCTTCAGGCGGTCGACTGAAGACACTCTGAGTCAAACATGGAGACGGGTAGATTAGAGCGGACCACAATAGGTTATTTCTCTTATTATTTCCAAGTGTACATCACTGTATAAACCCCCACCGATTGTTCGTCCTCCATCTTCGTGTTCCGTTGCTGTTTTCGGGGGAAGGTCTAGTTGTTTCTTCAGACATCCATCTACCTCACTTTGTCCTTCCTTTTCTACTCCATCCATCGTCCGCGAGCAGAGACACATCTCCTCAGCGCCGTTTCTACGCTTCAATCCAGACATCGGTCGTTGCTGGTGGAAATGGTACTTTTATTGTGCGGATAATCAACAACAACAACAACAACAACACGGCTTCCTGTTTGCAAAGAAGACTTGTGTCCCAGATGTGACGTTGCTAAGCATTTCGTAAGACATGAAGGAATCCTCACCGAGTGATTAACATATTTAAGTATTTAAGTTGCGCTGCATCCAATCCAAGTTGAATAAATACCCTCGGATCCATTGAAAGACCCCACATGTCCAAACTCTCACTCTTCGAATGGGTGCGTAACGATGTCTTCTCGCGCACGTGAAAGCGATATTTAAATTGTATTTTTCCTTTTTATTTACTCAGACATTGATGCGAATGCGACATATCTTCTTGCTTGTTTTGTACAACACCTTCTCCTATGTTCCAAATATAAAGTAAATGTAGCCGAGGATAATCCGGAGACGAGACAAGCGGGTTTTAAAGGCAAGTATTGGACGCTTAGCGAATGATGGCACAAAATACGGGGCTAGAAAGTGTAATAATGTTCCGTAGGAGGCGATTTACTGACGAATATCATTTTCTCTGCTTCAGGCAGGTGTCTATTTATATTTTTCCGACACGTAAAAAAACCAATTGGAGGAGAAGTTATACGCGACCGCGAATGACCAGCTTTTTCTAAATATTTCTAATTTAACAGTTTCATTTCCACGAGTTAATGTTCGTTATTTTCGGGACATTCCCACGACAACAACTCACGACATTACCGGTAACATTGAAAGTCATCCCAACGCTAATGGGCTTTAGATTTCACGGCCAAATGTTTGTTTGTCATCATTTACGAGTACATTTTAAAGCTGCGTTGTGTATTTATTCCTCGTTGCCGCCATCGTGGGCGCTGCTCTTCTGCATAAAGGCGTGTCGGTTGTTATCTGACGCTTATTGAAGTGTTTTGATCAGATCTGTGTCTCACTTTTACCACTGGATCCCCGCGGAGTTGACTTAAAATCCAACATGTTTGTTTCTTTTCCATCTTGTTGATAAGTTATTCACAGCCTTCCAGCTCAGATGTGTTAGATTGGGTTTTGGGTTTTTATTTTTGGTACGTAAGCTGCTCTAAGATTATGTTTGTGTTCCTGTTATCGATATATTCTGATGCGTGCGTACTGGGAAACACTGATTGGCTGAAGGAACAAGAGAATGTGTTTTTCTCTTCTTCTCTTTTTTTTCTACACAAGATTTAAGATGAATAAAAATGTATGCAAACTGCTGGTCTTTGTCGGGAAGTATGTGTTATTGGTGCGGCATATTCTACACATATACACACAGCTGATCAATAACGAGCTATTTCTTTAAAACGTTATATATATATATATTAGGGCTGTCAGTCGATTCAAAATATTTAATCGCGATTAATCGCACATTTTTGATCTGTTCTAAATGTACCTGAGAGGAATATTTTTCAAGTTTGTAATACTCTTACACATATGAGTGGACAAATATGCTTTATGCTAATGTTTATTATCATTTGAACAATGACACATATTCTCATGAATATTAAACACAACAACCTGGAACCTCTCGAATACAGTAATACTGTGTGTGTGTGTGTGTGTGTGTGTGTGTGTGTGTGGTGTGTGTGTGTGTGTGTGTGTGTGTGTGTGTGTGTGTGTGTGTGTGTGTGTGTGTGTGTGTGAGTGATATGTGCAACTCGAGGCATATGCTCGAACGGGAGCTGCCTGGACGCTGCAATCATGTTGCGCACTATCCGTGCTGAGTGTGCTGACTTCTCCTACAATGTCCCGCTGTCTGCTTCCTGCATCAAGTCAAGTGCTCGGCGCAGTTGTGTGGATAGAGCGCTCCTCTGTTTTCATTGAAACAGCTCCTTATATCCGTTAGCGCAGCTAGCTAGCACCAGATGCTAACAACAACAATGCATGTAAGGTCTCTCTCTTGCTCGCTCGGGCCACACGTACACACACCCTCCCGGTCCTCCAGATGGCCAGTCGGTGCCTGCCGGTGAGCGTGGAAGTGTGGTCTGCCACAAGCGTGCGGCAGGAGCGGGGCTGTCAGCATCAGCTTGTAGATGGTATTTTAAACTCGATGCTCTGAAGCTACGGGGCGGCCGAGGACAAAAAATACACATGCGTTAATCGCGTTAAAATAATTAGTGGCGTTAAAAAAAAATTGCGTAAAGGCGTTATCAATTTAACCATTTAGAAGCAGTATATATATCGGTATATATATGTATACACCTTCTAAATGGTTTGAAGGGATGATTTAAGTTGATCTAAAACCTATAATAACACATACATTTGTTGTTGCTTTTATTTTGTATTATTAATACGGATCTGTAACTAGAGTTATCAAAAAACAGGTAGCCTAGTAGAGTTAAGTGTACAATATTGGCCTATAAATTATAGTGGAGCCAAATGTTTAAGTAGTAGGACATGTAAAAAGTTAGAAAAAGTACAACAACAACACATTGTAAAGAGTACATGTACTTGTAACCTCTGCAGTTTAATTGTGTACCATGGGGTGGCAGCAGTGAGACACCAGCAGGGTTTTATCCACAGTGATTTTGAAGGGGGAAGAAGAAGACGCCGAGCGTAACCTGGGTGACGTCATTACGTTGTTTATGACGGAGACTGTTGCTGTACGTAGCGTTAGCTTTTGTGCTACTTTTCACAAACAAACGATTAAGCATTAGGTTCGCTCCCGATGCATATTGTGGGACGTAAAGGAGAATATAATGGCCCTGCAGCACTCTTAAGGTAATACGGCTTTAGTCTGTATTGTATTGTTGACTGTAATAATAGTGCCAATAGCAGCCTCTTATTGCTAGCTAGCATGCTAATGTTCCATAGATATAAACGGAGCCTTAAGTAACTCAAGTACTTTACTTAAGTATACTGGTGTGATACTAGTACTTTACTTGAGAAGTTCCAGTACTTCTACTCCACTACAGTTCAGAGGTAAAGGGTGTACTTTTACTCCACTACATGTAATACCTTTTATTTACTTTACAGATGTGGATGAGTGATAATCTAACCAAGTGTTGAATCAGACTTTAGTTCCACCTGGAGTAAATCCACCAGCTACCCTGCAGTCTACAAAGTACTTCAGACTAGCTGCACCTCCACCAGCTACCCTGCAGTCTACAAAGTACTTCAGACTAGCTGCACCTCCACCAGCTACCCTGCAGTCTACAAAGTACTTCAGACTAGCTGCACCTCCACCAGCTACCCTGCAGTCTACAAAGTACTTCAGACTAGCTGCACCTCCAACAGCTACCCTGCAGTCTACAAAGTACTTCAGACTAGCTGCACCTTCACCAGCTACCCTGCAGTCTACAAAGTACTTCAGACTAGCTGCACCTCCACCAGCTACCCTGCAGTCTACAAAGTACTTCAGACTAGCTGCACCTTCACCAGCTTTGAGAACACTTTCATGATCAATCTTTATAAGAGTACTTCTACTTTTACTCAAGAACAAGATCTGAGTACTTCTACTTTTACTCAAGTACAAGATCTGAGTACTTCTACTTTTACTCAAGAACAAGATCTGAGTACTTCTACTTTTACTCAAGTACAATATCTGAGTACTTCTACTTTTACTCAAGTACAAGATCTGAGTACTTCTACTTTTACTCAAGTACAAGATCTGAGTACTTCTACTTTTACTCAAGAACAAGATCTGAGTACTTCTACTTTTACTCAAGTACAATATCTGAGTACTTCTACTTTTACTCAAGTACAAGATCTGAGTACTTCTACTTTTACTCAAGTACAAGATCTGAGTACTTCTACTTTTACTAAAGAACAAGATCTGAGTACTTCTACTTTTACTCAAGTACAAGATCTGAGTACTTCTACTTTTACTCAAGTACAAGACCTGAGTACTTCTACTTTTACTCAAGTACAAGAACTGAGTACTTCTACTTTTACTCAAGTACAAGATCTGAGTACTTCTACTCTTACTCAAGCACAAGAACTGAGTACTTCTACTTTTACTAAAGTACAAGACCTGAGTACTTCTACTTGTACTCAAGAACAAGATCTGAGTACTTCTACTTTTACTCAAGTACAAGACCTGAGTACTTCTACTTTTACTCAAGTACAAGAACTGAGTACTTCTACTTTTACTCAAGTACAAGATTTGAGTACTTCTACTCTTACTCAAGCACAAGAACTGAGTACTTCTACTTTCACTTGAGTAACATTTTGAATGCAGGACGGATACTAAGTATTTATCTTTGACTAAGTGTATAAACCTGTCCCAGCCTGTCTCACTCATTACTAAAGTACAGAAGGCAAACCACGTACTTACTCCAATATCACTAGTGCTTTGTGATCTGTTGCATGCTGGGTTGTTTGTTCTCAGCCGTGTGAGTCGATACATCCAACACGACGTCGAGATTCTAGATTCATGTGTGCATAGCGACAGCGTAGCTATGACGATGAGAATCTGAGGTCACAGGCTCCTCCCACAGCGACACAATTAGGGATGCACGATATTGGTTTTTTGAAACCGATACCGATACCGATAACTTCCTGCTTCTCAAGACCGATACCGATACCGATAATAAAAATTAAAATTACGCCACTAATTATTTTAATGCGATTAACGCATGTGTATTTTTTTTCCTCGGCCGCCCCGTAGCTTCAGAGCGCATCGAGTTTAAAATACCGTCTACAAGCTAATGCTGACAGCCCCGCTCCTGCCGCCCGCTTGTGGCAGACCACACTTCCACGCTCACCGGCAGGCACCGACTGGCCATCTGGAGGACCGGGAGGGTGTGTGTACGTGTGGTCCGAGCGAGCAAGAGAGAGACCTTAGTGCATTGTTGTTGTTAGCATCTGGTGCTAGCTAGCTGCGCTAACGGATATAAGGAGCTGTTTAAATGAAAACAGAGGAGCGCTCTATCCACACAACTGCGCCGAGCACTTGACTTGATGCAGGAAGCAGACAGCGGGACGTTGTAGGAGAAGTCAGCACACTCAGCAACATGATTGCAGCGTCCAGGCAGCTCCGGTTCGAGCATATGCCTTGAGTTGCACATAGCTCCAACGCGCGCCCAGCGCAGACACACCACACACACACACACACACACACTGTATTGTATTATTGTCTTCGTACGCTTTTAACACACCATCGTAGCGATGGCGATGTTTCAGGTGACTGATCAGGTTCGAAGTATTAGGGAGCGCTGGATTTGTGAAGAACTCCCCTCTTCCTAAACCACTAACACCACAGTACTGGCAAAACGGGAGGAGCCGAGTGAAAAACAAGCGCCCCTCATCCCAATCCACCCACACCGCAGGATACCCAAAAAATATATTGTATATTATCGGTGCTATTAATACTGTTATCGGTTTATCGGGATGACGTCATAATTCCTAATATCGGGCCGATAATTATCGTGCATCCCTAGACACAATAAGACACAATGAATGAAATGAAATAGAACATAGTCGACATAGTGCAGAATAGTCGATATTAGGGCTGTGCAATTAATCGTATTTTAATCGCGATCACGATTTTGGCTTGCAACGATTACGAAAACAACGTAATCGAAATAAAACGATTATTTTTATTTAAGATGTAATTATTATTTTTTTAAATTGTTTTTTCAGTTGAATTAAACTCAAAGTGCAGCGTAATCAACTCTTAAAAACATACGGTTCACATTTTTTTCCCAATAAATGGATGTTTTCAAAGTAAATGGATAATCGTTTTTAATAATCGTGATATCAATTATTGACCAAAATAATCGTGATAATGATTTTTGCCCTAATCGCACAGCCCTAGTCGATATACGAGTCATTGGAATCTCGATATACATAAGTCCCAAACAGACGGATGTTCTTTCAACAGTTCATCGGTCTGAGGGCCTGAGGGAGGAAGCCGTCTCTAATGAACGCGTTCACCTTCCCTTCAGGGCAGACGGCGATGCCCTAAAGACACGAGGCCCGTTTGAGGAGATCCCTCTTCAGAGATGGCGACTGAACTCCACGAGGCTATCGTCATGGCGAAGCAGGAGCGCCACAAAAACCTGTTTCTGAACTACAGGAACCTGAACCACTTCCCCGCGGAGCTGCTGAGAGACGAAGGCCTGCAGTTCCTGGAGAGGCTGTACATGAAGAGGAACTCGCTCACCACGCTGGTATCTATCTACCCGACGTCAAACCTGCTTTTAAAACGTCTCCGCCTTTCCTGTGACTTTACTGATCTGCTTTCTCCCTCGATCAGCCGGACGACCTCGCGCAGAAGCTCCCCAATCTAATCGAACTGTGAGTATTCATTACGCAAAACCCTCTTCTTCATGTCTCTTCTACTTCAACATGTGTCCCCTCTTCTTCATGTCTCTTCTACATCAACATGTGTCCCCTCTTCTTCATGTCTCTTCTACATCAACATGTGTCCCCTCTTCTCCATGTCTCTTCAACATGTGTCCCCTCTTCTTCATGTCTCCTCTACATCAACATGTGTCCCCTCTTCTTCATGTCTCTTCTACATCAACATGTGTCCCCTCTTCTTCATGTCTCTTCTACATCAACATGTGTCCCCTCTTCTCCATGTCTCTTCTACATCAACATGTGTCCCCTCTTCTCCATGTCTCTTCTACATCAACATGTGTCCCCTCTTCTTCATGTCTCTTCTACATCAACATGTGTCCCCTCTTCTTCATGTCTCTTCTACATCAACATGTGTCCCCTCTTCGTCATGTCTCTTCTACATCAACATGTGTCCCCTCTTCTTCATGTCTCTTCTACATCAACATGTGTCCCCTCTTCTTCATGTCTCTTCTACATCAACATGTGTCCCCTCTTCTTCATGTCTCTTCTCCATCAACATGTGTCCCCTCTTCTTCATGTCTCTTCTACATCAACACTGTGTCCCCTCTTCTTCATGTCTCTTCTACATCAACATGTGTCCCCTCTGTGGAAATCAAGCTGATCAGATTTTGGCCACTTTGTGATGTCATCACGATGTGTTGTCTTGTGTAACCATTAGCCAATCACAACCAGCCAGAGAATCAGCACTTTGGAAACAGGGCTGAACCAGAGGGGATTATGGGTAATGCTGCCATGATCTGTTTGGTGTGTCAGCCAATCAGAGACAGGCTCTGTGTATATCTGAGACCTGTGATATATTGATGAGAAACAGCATAATAGGGGACCTTTAAAGCCGTTACACTTCATGACATTACATAAGCTGTTTCACATGAAAGGTGGCCGTGAGTGGATGAGAGCGGACGGTGGAGATTACATTCATTACACTGTTTTAAAATATAACCGACAGCAGCTAAAATATTCAGTTTTAATGTAATTATAACATCGTTTGTTTTCCATTGAAGGTATTTGCACTCGAACAACATCATCCTCATTCCTGAAGGTGAGTCCTCTGGTGTTACATCATAATAAACCTTTGTTTCTCTGTTACTGATTACATTACATTTATTTGTATCTGTCAGCTCTTTTAAGTCACTTTTCAAACCTTACTTTAGGATTGCTTTTATGTGATTTAATTTATTCTTAATCTATTTATTTTTGTTATTATTTTCGATCTATTTTTATGTTTAGATGCTGTCGTCTAAACATTACGTCTAAAGATTGTTAATGTAACCCTTTTAGAAGGGAAGATATGGTCATTTGTTCTGGGAATATCATTTTCGAGCCTGAAACCTGAAAAACAGGCTTGGGGTTTAAGAGGTGACGTTAAACTGCATCTGCCCCACTCGGCCTAAGCTAACGCCTCATGTCTATGACAATGTAAGCCGTTAGCGTATTAGCTCGTTGTTAGCTTAGCCTCTATAGCATACTAGCTCGTCGTTAGTTTAGCGTATTAGCTCGTTGTTAGCTTAGCCTCTATAGCATACTAGCTCGTCGTTAGTTTAGCGTATTAGCTCGTTTGTTTAGCTTAGCCTCTTTAGCATACTAGCTTGTCGTTAGCTTAGCATATTAGCTCGTTGTTAGCTTAGCACTGTTAGCATTTTGCTAAACTCTCTACAAGTGTGTTAGCCTTCTAAGCTGTCTAACTAGCCTAGCTATAGCATGGTCATTTATGTCGTGTTTCTGTATACCTGTCATGTATACTTATCTCAACTGTAAAACAATGTCCTTTTCTTGTGTGTTACAGTTTTACAATAAAGAATATAAGAATATTCAAGAGCTTCAGTAATCTCCAATTCAGAATCCCGTTCTCCTGGAATTATCCGAAGTTCATGTTTATGCTGACTGAATAGCTAGATTCCAGGAACATCTAGTGAGAACAGTACACTACCACTCTGCTGTCTTTTCCCGATACTACCACTCTGCTGTCTTTTCCCGATACTACCACTCTGCTGTCTTTGATCCCCAGCGATCGGCAGCCTGTCTCGTCTGCAGTCGTTGGACCTGAGCAACAACGTGCTGCAGTTCCTCTGTCCGGAGATCGGACGCCTCAGATCTCTGAGACACCTCCGACTGTCCAACAATCAGCTCAAGTGCTTTCCTCCAGGTACGTCTCCCATCACAAATATCTCTTTATTACGTTTCTACGGTGTATCACCATCAGCAACTTAAACAAGTGCACACACAATGACAATGTGCTATCTTTAAGCCACGGAAAACTAAGTATACGCATGTACACGATTATATTTGCACAGAGAAAGACACAAACGACAGAAAAAATAAGAATATATATTAGATATATATATATGCTGCAGATATACCACCAACAGATCGTTTTAGAGAGTATTGAATGCAGATACTCTACAGACTTGTCTTTATACTGTTAATATGTATATATATAATGTTTTGGAAAGGTTTTATGTTGAACTCATGTCCAAGGCCTCGTTAACATGCTCCCGAACCAAGACGATGTCCCAAGTTGGGATCAAGAAAGAACATCTAATCTAAAACATGACGGCAGAGTTTTTATCTTGTTTAGTTAAGATTAGTTAAGGTCGTCCAAAAATAATTGAAGTTTATTTTGTCACTTTACTTCTGACACAGTTTAACATTTAAAAATGTTTTCAGTAAGACAACAAATAACTGACGGTATGTTTGACCAAACACAGGGTCAAGTGAAAAATCCAAAACAATATACTAGGGATGCACGATATTGGTTTTTTGAAACCGATACCGATACCGATAACTTCCTGCTTCTCAAGACCGATACCGATACCGATAACCGATAATAAAAATTAAAATTACGCCACTAATTATTTTAATGCGATTAACGCATGTGTATTTTTTTCCCTCGGCCGCCCCGTAGCTTCAGAGCGCATCGAGTTTAAAATACCATCCACAAGCTGATGCTGACAGCCCCGCTCCTGCCGCCCGCTTGTGGCAGACCACACTTCCACGCTCACCGGCAGGCACCGGCTGGCCATCTGGAGGACCGGGAGGGTGCGTGTGGTCCGAGCGAGCAAGAGAGAGACCTTACGTGCATTGTTGTTGTTAGCATCTGGTGCTAGCTAGCTGCGCTAACGGATATAAGGAGCTGTTTCAATGAAAACAGAGGAGCGCTCTATCCACACAACTGCGCCGAGCACTTGACTTGATGCAGGAAGCAGACAGCGGGACATTGGAGGAGAAGTCAGCACACTCAGCAACATGATTGCAGCGTCCAGGCAGCTCCGGTTCGAGCATATGCCTTGAGTTGCACATAGCTCCAACGCGCGCGCGCAGACACACACACACACACACACACACACACACACACACTATTATTGTCTTCGCTTTTAACACACCATCGTAGCGATGGCGATGTTTCAGGTGACTGATCAGGTTCGAAGTATTAGGGAGCGCTGGATTTGTGAAGAACTCCCCTCTTCCTAAACCACTAACACCACAGTACTGGCAAAACGGGAGGAGCCGAGTGAAAAACAAGCGCCCCTCATCCCAATCCACCCACACCGCAGGATACCCAAAAAATATATTGTATATTATCGGGGCTATTAATACTGTTATCGGTTTATCGGGATGACGTCATAATTCCTAATATCGGGCCGATAATTATCGGGCCGATCATTATCGTGCATCCCTACAATATACACAATAACATCTCAAAGATGTGTGTGGGAGAGGAACTCACACGGGGATTTTATTGTCCCCGGTGCGTCGGGGAACTCACGCAGCATCAGAAAATATCTCTTCCTCCGTACCCAAATCTCTAAAGACGGGGCTACAATATGATATGACGTAATATCTGAAATGTGGGCGGGCTTTAGACCCACAGGCCCAATCAGAAACATTGCTGTCAGAAACAATGAGCGACGTATTTTGGACGTAATATGGTCTTTGTTTACATCGCTAACACTCAGAGCTAACCTGTACTGGAGAGCATGTGTGTGAAGAAGCAGGAAGTAGAAAGGAACTCACCTTGTGGTATAACCGGCAAGAGAGAAAGCCTTTGAGCTCCGGACTGTTTCAGAGAGAATCCTTGATGTGGTTTAGAACATGATGGCGTTTAATCACGGGAGCATTTAGCTGAGTATCTCGTAGTATAGAGTGTCGCAGTGACGCGTCCTAAAACCCGGATGTAAACTCCTTCCAGTTCCCTCGACAAAAACGCAATGCAATCTCTCCATAGGGTATAGGAAAATAGCTGGAAATCAGGTCTGTGGTTGAAACACAATTAAGAGACGGACCACGTTTTGTTCAGCCGGATAATCTCCATTTATTATTATTATTTATTTTCCAAAATCCTACGGAGAGATCCCATTGGCTCTGAGACGAGGGAACAGGAAGTGGTGAAATGCTGACTCACTTCCGGGTTTGAGGACGCGTCACTGTGGCCCTCTATTCTGAGCAGGCATTAGCTCCCCCTCCTCCTTTTTGTTCAAGCTAAGGACCCCGAATCAGTATTCCTCTAACGGGGCTGACATAGAGGGGTATGAGGGATGCAGCAAATCATCATAGACATGTTTTTATATATTTGTATATATCTGAGCCCCGTGATATATTCCATAAGAACACCTGCATTGAGGTGCAGCATTTATTTATCCAGCAGAGGGCAACAGCGCCTCTTGAACAAACATCGTCACTGTATTTCAAGACTCTGATATGTTTTAATAATGACAGGCAGGTGTGCATTTCATGTTTCAATGCGCTCTGATTGCACATTTTAACTTTGTAATCTGCTTATGTATTGTTGCGAAGTGGAACTAGTCCAAACTGAGCATTTTACTGTATGTTACTGCAGCAGTTTACAACAACAACAACAACAACAACAACAACGTACAAACATGCACTCCACATCTCGTATTCATTTCATCGATCGACCAACCGGGAAAGCTCAGAGCAGGATGCTTCCTTACACTTCAAAATAAGAGCATTTCCTGTCACATTTCAAAGTAAAGCAGTTCTTACCCTTTAGAGGTCAATCAGGTCAACATGTCAACAAACAAACAAATGCTTTCAACCAGTTACAACATGTGTTAAATATCAGTTTATAATTCAATCCAATAAGAATTGATTATATTTAACGTAATAATAGTAATACATGGGACTTGTAAAGCGCTTCTCCTGCTCAACGGCGCTTTCGAATAAATGAGTTTTGAAGAATTCAAGACTATTAAATCCAATAATAATTTATTCCACTCGTGCTTTTGAAGCCAGTTTTTTTAGGTTTTAAACAAGGAACATTATTTTGTATGTAGTTTTTGGAGAGAATCTGTTTTTAAATAGTTTTAAATAGTTATTAACATTCGCAATTAAGTTCATGGAAAATCTTTGTCACAGACATTGTGCCGCTGAACATTAGTTTTAAACCCCCTCCCCATCGTGTCCTCCTGTCCGCTCAGAGATCTGCTTTCAAACGAGGGTTGGAGAGAATTTGAACTTTGAACTGAATCTTGTCCTTTTTTTGGGTTTGGAATATTTATTAACATTTGCAGTCTGAGAATTTGCATCTTGAAGTTTTGAAATTGCGTTCCTGAACATTATTCCTCCACACCGTTTTGAACCCCCCTCCCCACCGTGTCCTCCTGTCCCCTCAGAGATCGGGGACCTTCAGGACCTGGAGACTCTGGATGTTTCCATGAACCAACTGACGTTTCTCCCCGAGCGCCTGCATCGCTGCGTCTCTCTGCAGAATCTCACCGCCGACCACAACCTGCTGACTCGATTCCCCCGGCAGATCTGCTGGCTGCAGCGCCTCAACCATCTCTCGATGGCCGCCAACCGCCTCGCCTTCCTGCCCCTCGGTAGGCAGCTTGACGTATTCAACGGTTCAAAGGTTTTATTGTCACATGCACGAAGCTGCTGTGTAGGCATGGCAATGGAATGTTTCTGACCTGAGCTCCTCCAACAATGCAACATATATAATAAAATACAACGATACAAAATAGTGCAAGAAGACTGCAGTGCTTTGTTTTCGGTCCTTTGATCACACAGCACTAATCTCACTTCTGGTGTATGTGTTTAAATCCAGTACAGCATGCAAACTAGGGATGCCAGAAACTGACCATGATCAAAATCGAAAATCGGACAGCCGAATAATAATCGATTATAGCATCCCTAATCCAATCACGGCTACCGACTGATCATACAGGGGTGCTACACCGATTTAAAACTTCCTTTTTCAAACCTTTTTAGCAGGCTGGGTCTGTCAGACTATAGCTAAAGCTTGACTTACAATCTTGCGATAAGTGATGGATGTATTGCAATTTAACGGTATATTCATGGTCCCCAGAGGATGATTCCTACCAACTTCAGCCGGCATTTGAAACTTTCATTATCTCAGGATTTGATACTTGGAATTACAATTTTGCTCTTAATAATTCCTCATTTAGTCCACGGGGCATTGCAGCATAGTGGAGTAGGGTACGCCTTTTCTATTTGCTAAAACAGAAACCCCCAAAAAGACAAATCCCGAGACAAAAGCAAACATTTATTGAGGATAAACTTTTATCTTTAACTTTTAATTTTACTACCGTTTTTGAATATTTCTCAATGAGTTCAAGATTGTGTTTTTATATTTAAGTCGTTCCTGAAGCAGCTGCGCGTTTCTCCGAATGGAAGGACCGTTGTAGCGCGTTTGCACCGGTCAGCCATCGTTGGAATAAAGCACCACTTAAATAATATGTGTGTGTGTGTGTGTGTGTGTTACACAGATCTGGGCAGATCGAGAGAGCTACAGTTTGTGTTTGTTGACAACAACGTGGACCTGAAAGGATTCCCCTCCTATCTTTACACCAAGGTCATCGGCTGCAGCGGGTAAACCTTTGCAACCCTTTTAGAACCAGAAGCACATGCACATTCAAACACATTAAGTCCTCTCCCTGCTAAATTGTTGCTCAATAAAAACATGATATTCCACTTATACTCCAGTTTACGAGAAGCCATGCATACTTCACTTAAAGGTGGGCTAGGTACGTTTGAGAAACCGGCTCGAGATTCACTTGTTGAAATATTCCATGGAATGCTCTAAACATCCCGATAGCAATGAATATATGAAGTGCTTTGACAACAAATGCATAAAAACACATCATCTGTGGAAGCCGTGGCGCTGTAAAAAGCTCGACCAATCATCTGAGCCAGCCCGGCTAAAGTAACTGGATGGCCTACCTGCCTGTCAGCCTTCAAACTGGGCACAAACTTACCTCGTGCCCTCATTGGTCATGTGCGCGTTTGTGTGTGTTGGAGGCGGGGCTCTGAGAGGAAGTCTGAAGGAAGGGGGCAGATTTTTTCCGGTTGTGTATTTTCAAATTCTAGCGCACTCGAGCTGGTTTCTCCAAAATGACCTACCCCACCTTTAATTCAATTACAAGTCAAAATAACTTTTGAACACAATCTGAAACCCAGGATCCTTGTTCCTGCTTCTGGCCGAGCACGTGGGCTGGAACATGCTCTGAATGTGTGTTCCTGCTTCTGGCCGAGCACGTGGGCTGGAACATGCTCTGAATGTGTGTTTCTGCTTCTGGCCGAGCACGTGGGCTGGAACATGCTCTGAATGTGTGTTCCTGCTTCTGGCCGAGCACGTGGGCTGGAACATGCTCTGAATGTGTGTTTCTGCTTCTGGCCGAGCACGTGGGCTGGAACATGCTCTGAATGTGTGTTCCTGCTTCTGGCCGAGCACGTGGGCTGGAACATGCTCTGAATGTGTGTTCCTGCTTCTGGCCGAGCACGTGGGCTGGAACATGCTCTGAATGTGTGTTTCTGCTTCTGGCCGAGCACGTGGGCTGGAACATGCTCTGAATGTGTGTTTCTCCTCCAGGTGCGGTGTGTCGGCCCAGATGTCGAGGGGGGGGGAGACCCCGAGTCAGGCTCTGGTGGGCCTCCCCGCGGAGGTGAAGGTGATGGGCTCAGAGACGGAGAACGTGGTCCCCCTGGAGGAGCTCGCCCTGAGGGCCCTGCACCGGATCTACCACCACGGCAAGACAGGTGAGGAGAGAGAGTTCACACATCCTTTACTCAAGTAGAAGTACAGATACTCGTGTTTAAAAATACTCTGGTGAAAGTAGAAGTACTGACTAAACTGCTTTACTCAAGTCAAAGTAAAGAAGTATGGGCTTTGAAGTGTACTTCAGTAAAAAGTACCCAAAACTAGCAGCTGTTTTAAAGAGTACCTGACCTCCCTTTATATTAATGGAAGTGTAATGGACATTCTGATCATCGGAGAATTGAATGCTGTGATGTTATATTTAACATAATCATATTCATATTCTATCAGTCTTACATGTCAAGAGACCGTAGACTCAGTACTCAGGAAGGTGACCATGGATCTGATCAGGGGTCAGTTATCTCACGACTGAAGCTATTGTTGTTTAGATCCAAGACAAAAGGGACAGAAGGGGGACAGGCTGGAAACAAGTCACTGCTCCTTCAGCACCACGGACAGCGACAGCCTGAAGCGCTTCACTGACCAGGGAAATGTAAATACTTACAAATACAGACCATTTTGACGAAAACCATAAATGACAACACAATAACGTGTGAAACACTTTCCTAAAGTGTTTCACATCAAGACATTCCTGGGAATTATGAAAACACTGAAGCATTTAACTTCCCGTGAAAGAACTGGAATGAACCAAAAAGAAAGTGTTATGCACCAATTACATTGAAGTGACATCTTTGACTGTATACGTGTCCAATAACCCCCCCCCCTCCCTGTGTCTCCAGACCTGGCCCCGCCCCTCCTCAGCCTGCCCCCGCCCCTCTGTCTGCCCCAGAGTCTCCTCCAGCTGCTGCACTTCCCTCTGGGTCACTGTCACCGCTGCAGCCAGGCCATGTTCACCACCGTCTTCCCCAAGCTGTTCCCTCTGAGGGACACGGCGCTGGCAAGGGTGCACCGCAGGTCAGAGCAAGCGCACCTCCACAGAGCAAGCGCACCTCCACAGAGCAAGCGCACCCCTACAGAACAAGCGCACCGTAGTTTCAAACTAGGATAAAGAGTTTTTGCCTTATTTCAAGTATAAATCAGAATTCTTTACATTTTAAAGATAACTTCACAAAATATAGGATATCTGAAACTAAAAAGGTAAATCTGTATAGTTGTATAAATATACTGATACACATACATATACATTGATGCTTCAGCTTAAAACAAAACCCCCCATATCTAATGACGTTTGAGTTATTTTAGATTTGAAACGTACTTTTAAAATATAAAATATAACTTGAACGCATTTATTGTGTAAAATAATCCTCGTGTGTTCTCCTGCTCTCCTCCGCAGGACGACGGTGAGTTTTGTGGCTTATTGTTGCTCCAGTCACTGCCTCCGGACCTTCGACCTGCAGGGATGAGGACACACACACACACACACACACACATACACACACACACACACTCACTCGTCCAGAGAGCGGCAGATGAACGGTTAGTTTTGTTTGTGGATCTTTCAGGAACATTACTAAGAGACGCAGACACAAGGCTCGTTGAGAAGCTCACCAAAGACTTACGTGTGTGTGTGTGTGTGTGTGTGTGTGTGTGTGTGTGTGTGTGTGTGTGTGTGTGTGTGTGTGTGTGTGTGTGTGTGTGTGTGTGTGTGTGTGTGGTGTGTGTGTGTGTGTGTGTGTGTGTGTGTGTGTGTGTGTGTGTGTGTGTGTGTGTGTGTGTGTGTGTGTGTGTGTGTGTGTGTGTGTGTGTGTGTGTGTGTGGTCTCCAAGGTAACTGATGCTTGTGTTGATTATTAATGTTGTCTAATTTCTAATGTGTCTTTTGTGTTGACTGTGTTTCAGTAAATATTGACTCGTTTGTCGTGTTCCTTTTTTCACGTTGGGATAATGTTCACGTCACACGTTGTATCTAAATGTGTGTGTTGGTGCCTTTCCTGTTGAGTTGCTCAACGCTTGAGAAAAGCGATCAGACAAAAGACCTGATGAACCTCAATAACAACAATAGAGAAAGAATATATGGAACATGTGTTTTATTATCTTCTGATTTTGAATGCAAATATTTCAGAAAATGCTTTTTTGTGGCCTCGGAAATATGTAGATTTATATCATATTTACGACATTAAAAGACTTGACGTTGCACTGTGGGAAACTGGAAGACACCTTTTCACTGTTTTCTGACATTTTATTCACAAACCATTGAGAACATAATTGTACATTTCTGTAATATTTACAATTAAAGTGGGAAAACTAAACATGGGGTTACATGATGACATATTCATCTTTAAAGTTCTTTTTAATGCAAAGAGGTTCTGAACTATGGAACAATTTAGCTTTTCTCGATATAACGTCTCATTAAAGTGAATATTTTGGGGTTAAAACTAACAAAATAAGACGCTTTATAAACAAACAAGATCCGAACACATTTTATAACCAACTTATGCAGAGATCCAGGTCATTCCAAAGGGTTCACTTTTTCTTGTAACTAGGTGCCGTCTTCCTTGATCTCAGGAAGGCCTTTGACACAGCTGACCACCAAGTGCTTCTTACAAAGCTGACGGATTTCAATTTTTCGGCAGATTCAAAACATTGGTTTAAGTCTTACTTATCGAACAGAAAACAGTGTGTTTTGGTCAACGGGGCCAAATCCCCCTTCCTGGTCAACCCTGTTGGGGTTCCGCAAGGGTCCATTCTTGGCCCATTACTGTTTTCTCGGTACATAAATGACTTGCCTAATGTGTGTGTGTCTCTCAAAAGCTTTGGACACGGTTCAACACCAGCTGTTCAGTAAACCACCAGTCAACATCGAAGGATCCAATGTGTTTTTAAACGGAGCAGAATTAGAACTAGTCTCCCACTTCAAGTGTCTTGGAGTCATATTGACTGGAACTTGACTTTTAAGAAACATATTAAGAAAGTATCCAATACCGTTAAATTCAATTTGCAACATGTTAAACAAATCAGACCTTTCTTAACTGTCGATGCTGCAAAGTCAGACCTCCACTGCGTGATTCTACTCCACATTGAATACTGTTTGACAAACTGGCCGTTTGCTTGAGCCTCAAACCTGAAACCAGAGAACAGCTGTTCAAGAGAGCGATCCAGGTGTTTGACAGAAAGCCACATTCACACCACCTCTGCACCGTCCTGGAGGAACACCATTTCTTGAGTTTTGACAATTTTTAGTCTTTTAAAAGTATGGGGTTTACATGGACTGCCCCGCTGCACGAGGTCAGAAACCAGAGGAGACTGTGAGGACCACTTTTAGTCAAGATGTCCTCTCCGTTAAAGACAGCTCTTTGTGGAACGGCCTCCCAGCTGAGACACGGGATCGTCCCGCTCTCAAGCTTCAAAGGTCAACTCAAAGAACGGTTGAGAAACAAACAGACGTGCGATCAGCGCTAACTGCACTTTAACTCAGGGGTACCTTCTCTTGCACCTTATATGTCGTAGCTGCTACATTGTACTGCCATGTCATAAATACTCGTGTTTGCTGCTCTTGCTCACTTTTTGCATATAATCTATATATATATAATCTATGTTTGTAACATTTAATTTTCTTAAATGTTTAATGTGAGGGACTGCGGGTGGAAATGAGCTCAAAGCTAAATCTGGCACGGTTACGCTCGATACATTTGGCTGTTTTAAGTGTTCATTACTGTGCTTTGTCCCCGCCAAATAAACCATTACAAACAGAGTATTCCTCCACTCAGGTACTTCTACTTTTACTCAAGTACCACATCTGAGTACTTCTTCCGCCTCTGACTGTACAGTGTTGAGGCGTTTGCTTTGCCTTTTGTTTACATGGAAATATTTCACTGTTTGCTAAACTTGATTTAGCCGAGCTTGAGTTGCTCGTTCATTTTCAATATAAGATTTGTACACAGGACCCCCGTGAGGTATTTGACTGAAGGGGCACCTTCAGTCATTCCTCATACGAGGCAAGGCATGTAGAGGCCCTTTCCTGTAGTGTGTACTATAGGCTTGGGTGCATGTAAATGGTCTGCAAAGGCTACAATGTCCTCCCTCCATTGGACTTAAGAAGCTCGGCGCAAGTTCTTTCAGGAAGACTCGGGGGCCGTTTCGCCATCTCGGGGAAACTGGCTCCCAAGCCAATATTTCAAGGATGCTACGTCATCGAGTGCCGCCGAAGGACTGTTCCAATCTCCAGCATACTTGGAATTCCACAGAGGCCGCGTCCTTGGTTTGGGGGACATTTCGAGGCTGCACATGGGTAGACTTCAAATCCCCACAATGCTTTGCGCACGGACCAATTTCCCCAAATCTGTGGCGGAAAATGTAAGAGGTGGGGCCTCTCGTATGACGCACACCTGCACCCTTGCTAGCCTGTTCCACTCTTCGTTTTCCGAATGCCAGGAAGGATTCTTGCCTCGCTTCTGAAGGAAGTGACTCGGAAGACATGTGCTGCCAAGCAAGCGTCCTCGACATTGAGAAACACCCAGGGTGTATAATATATATATATATATATATATATATATATATATATATATATATATATATATATATATATTCACTCCGCAGCTGCTTATAATCAGCTCATTACGGGCGTCCTCTTTACATTCACCTCAATCTCCAGCAGCCAATCACTGAGCTGCAGCCAAACTTTAAAATGTTTCTCCACTCTTCTGCAGTCAGCCTCCTCCTCCTCCTCCTCCTCCTCCTCCTCCTCCTCCTCCTCCTCCTCCTCCTCCCCATCATCATCCTCCTCCTTCTCATCCTCCTCCTCCTCCTCCCCATCCTCCTCCTCCTCATTAAACCCAGATCTTCAGCATCACACCAGAGTCTGACCCCGGGGGGTTCCCTATATGCTCAGGTATTGTTATGGTTGCTTCTCGGATGTCTCTCAGCATCTGGCAAAGGGAGGGGCTATCGATGAAAACTCATAATTTGAGTACTTGTTTTTAATATGTTGATCAATGTACACGGTCCCTTGTTTTAAATAAATTCAATTCACGGCTGCATTCCCCCTTTATATATACCGTTTCAGGATCGGGGTCTAATCGCCAAAGACCTAACATTTATCATATGGCATGTGTCAATAAACGTGCTTGAAACAGAATGAAGTCTCTCCTGATTGAACTGTCTTTTCTCTACTCGTGGTAATGTTGAGAACATAGAGACACATTGTCTTCCCTTCCCTGCGAGCTGTACAGTACCCTATAGTACCCTATTACGCGTTGGGGGTCCCCTCTCCTGTAGTGCGTTATGTTTTTAGTGCATGTCAAATGTTGGTCTGCAAAGGCTAAAATACTTGTGTTCCCCCCAGGGGTGTCAAACTCAAGGCCCGGGGGCCAAATCCGGCCCGCGACTTCATTTCATGTGGCCCCGCAAGAGCTTGCAAAGAATATAATACGTTTATTATACCGGTGGTACAGGCCGCTTTACAGAAGCAGGTTGCCCATAAACTACATGTCCCACAATGCATCTCGTTTTGTGACATGCGCACTGAAGAGACTTAGACTTCTGCTTTCAGACGTAGTTCATTCGCAAGTTATTATTCTATCCGATAATAATCCAAATCAGAGGCAGTAATGTAATGTAATACAATATTTATATATTATATATTCATATATTATATATTTATATCGTTCCAACCGGCCCTTTGAGTGCAACCTTTATGCGCATGTGGCCCGTGATGAAATTGAGTTTGACACCCCTGCTCCAGAGGGAGTTTCTCTCCCGTTACACACTCCCCCCTGACGTTATCCAATGTGTATATTTATGTTCAGTAATTGTATGCAAAGTACACATATTAAAGTATAATGCCTTATTTGCATATGTGTTCTTGCAAATAAAACAAAGGGCTTAGTTTCATGCTGATATTTGTTTAAACGCTTGTGTTACCCCTAGTTACTGATCTATGTCTTAAACGCGTCTCATAGCTGAGCATCCAAACACCGCAGGTTCATACGAAGCATGCTCAAATAGCGTCCTCGTGCACACGTGCAGAAAGCCGCTCCTCCGTGAATGGAGCCGTTTCCCCTGCAGTCCTTCTCTTCTTACATAATCACTTTTGATGTTTGCAACGCCACAAGGCCTGACACATGAATACTGAGGACTCCCGAAATACACCGAGAGGAGAACACGAGAAACAGAGACGGGAAGAAGCGAGTTAAAATATTAAAGACGCACGTAAACAACTCCATCGAGAACACAGCATGTACAGGCATGTGGTAAAACACGTAACTTATAAATATCAATTTGAAACTTCCTCAGTTCATTTCTGACATTAAGACAATTTATTTGTATGTTACAAGTTTTGTGAAATGTAATGTTTAAATATACAGATGCTGTGTAACTCGTGGGAGGAGACATCTACAGATGCAACAACACAACCACATGTGCATTTTTGAGTTTTTTGTTCCACCATTTAGAAAGAAGACATGGCAAGGCAAGGGAACAAGGCAAGGTAGCAAGGCAACACGACGACAAGACAAGACAAGGCAAGGTAACAAGGCAACAAGGCCAAAGACGACAAGGCAAGGTAACAAGACGGCAAGGCAACAAGACGGCAAGACGAGGTAACAAGGCAACAAGACGGCAAGACAAGGCAAGGTAACAAGGCAAGCTAACAAGGCAACAAGGCAACAAGACAGCAAGACAAGGCAAGTTGACGAGGCAAGGAAACGCAAGGTAACAAGGCAACACGGCAACAAGGCAGCAAGACAAGGCAAGGTGACAAGGCAACAAGGCAAGGAAATGCAAGGTAACAAGGCTACAAGGCAACAAGTCAACAAAGGAACAAGGTAACAAGGCAAGAAATAAAGCTAAATATCTCCCAGTTAACCAGTGAATGAAAAAACAACATTATGTTTGCATACATCGTCTCTTCTACACTCAAACGTGTGAGCTCTTTACTGCCCGGAGATCCTTGCTGGTCTCCTGTGTTCTTATCTGCAAGCTTAAGCGGACATGTTTGTAAACAATAGAAGAATATATTGAATTGAACTGAATCAAAATCAGTTGAATTAAAGAGACAGACAGTAGCACACATCTCTTCTAACCCAACGTCTTTTAAAATGCCAAAAGCCATCTGTGTGTGTGTGCGCGTGGGGTCAGGTGGTACCTGCAGAACTGTTGCCCTTTGAATGTTCCCAGCTGGTCAGATGTGTACAGATTGAGGAGAGGAACTCCTTTCCTACTCGCAGACTCGTCCCACACCGGAACGCCGTGAACGTGAATAATCTTAAAATACAAATAATCCAGTTTTTGCCTCAGTATTAAATATCTGTGTCTGAGTAAACAATACATTTCATATAAAAACATTGCTTTGTAAAAAATGCCCTTGTAATGAAATATTATTTACAGTAATATCAATTAGTTTTAGTCCCACGCATTTTTAAAGGATCTTTTTTTTTAATATAGCTATATATTGACAAATAATATTAAAAATGCATCCCTTGACTTCCTTAATTGTATGTTTACTAACCCACTCTCTCACACGCAGCCCCTGTGTGTTTCAGATTAAAGTGATGTATTCGATGTATTCCCTTTTGGCAGGATTGTAGCTGAGCAGTTGTCTCTTCAGATGCCTGACAGTAAAACAAGGTATCTCCTCCCTGTGACATCAGAGGGCGCGGCCATTTTGTGAGCAGCATCAAATTACACGCGTTGAGGCCGGAAGTGAAGTGACTGACCCACCAAAATAAAAGCCTCCGATAGCTGTTGATGAGAACATGCCAACAAAATCCACCAAATATTATTTATTTACATCGAAATACGAAATGATTAAAGCTGCAATGTTTACAATTAGAGTTTATAGATTCACGATGTTTAATGTTAATTTATCTCCGGTTACAAGTTAAGTGCTTTTTCTAGATGGCTTTATTGAAGATAAACAATATAGTATATTAAACACAATTTAACATTTAAAACACACACACACACACACACACACACACACACACTTTGATGGATTTTGGCATTTTAAAAGACGTTGGGTTAGAAGAGATGTGTGCTACTGTCTGTCTCTTTAATTCAACTGATTTTGATTCAGTTCAATTCAATATATTCTTCTATTGTTTACAACATGTCCGCTTAAGCTTGCAGATAAGCACACAGGAGACCAGCAAGGATCTCCGGGCAGTAAAGAGCTCACACGTTTGAGTGTAGAAGAGACGATGTATGCAAACATTTAGTTTTTTCATGCAGTGGTTAACTTTGGGAGATATTTAGCTTAATTTCTTGCCTTGTTACCTTGATGCCTTGTTGCCTTGTTACCTTGATGCCTTGTTGCCTTGTTACCTTGATGCCATGGTTCTGTAAGTATTTGTCTTTGTATTACATATGAATACTAATGTGTACTTATGTTCTTTGTTATTGTCGCATGCTTTATGTAGCTGCTCTGCCACTTATGCTGTAACACTGCGGCGGGACCAATGAGGGAGTTCTAATAAGTGCACGTTATCTAACAAGAGGGTTAACTCCTCGTGCTTTTATTTTGTAAAACCTGAACAGGAAAAGTGTGCTGTCTCTCCCCTCATGGTGGCGAGGGGGGCTCGGTGTGTTTGCATTTAATAATCCACATCCCAGTCCCGGAGAGCTGCTGCAGCACGGAGCGACGTGTCCACTGAAAGTGAAGAAAAAACAGCCAAATCAGAGCCAGACGAGCAGAGGAACCGCACCAGGTAAATGGACAGACTCGCCTGCTGCACACACACACACACACACACACACACACACACACACACACACACACACACACACACACACACACACACACACACCACACACACACACACCTGGTTCTATCATAATCCTGCATAAGAAATCTGTGTCGGATTGAAAGTGTCGTCGTTTATTTGATGGCTGGGTCAAGTTACCCTCCTGCGCCTGATGGCTTTCATTCTCATGTTCTGCTCGAACCCCTGGAACTTTCTGGTGTTTTGTGTTTCTGTGTTTGCACGCGGAGCTTCTGTCCGTGTTGCATATATTACAGGATTAAAGTAGCTGTTTGTTGTCAGGATTACATGAGAGGGTAAAGCAGCTTCTCTCGGAAGAAGACTCCCGGGTTTCCTCTGCTTTAACCCCGGGGCTCTGGAGCCCATTTACGGACCGAGAGATGTTTCAGCACCGCGGACAGCTCCGGAGCGAAAGCACAGATGGAAAAGAGAGGACATTAGCCTTTACATGTTGATTTATTGAAGCAGTTGTTGGTGAACGTGTGCGCTGTATATCTCTATTTGATTAGTGGTGTATACAAGAGCAGTGTTTTGTGAGGATTTCATTCATTTGGAGCCAAATCACTGCAGATGTAGCCTTTTTTTCTACAAACGTGCCCTATTTCATCCACTCAATAAATAAATAAATACATCAATAATTGACTTATATGTTAAGGTAAATGTATAAAGGTATGTTTAAGACATATGTTGTGTTGCTATAATTAATATATATGAAGTTAAAGGCTAAATTAGCAGCATAACATTTATGTCATATTTTTCTTGTTAATTCCATTTTTTTTTACATTAAGGGGTAATTTAAAAACTACGCTGATGGATATTATAAGGATTTTCAATACAAATCGCCAAGGTAAATCAAAAGTAGTGCGAATGCGTGACAACAAAATCAATTTCTCGTCATTCTTCCTGAGTTCACCTTGTGTAAAAACATGGAAACGAGTCAAGCTGTGGTTTTGAAAGATTACGTCAAAATGTCCCGTTCCCTCTGATAAGGGGGAGGCATGAAAAGCCTTTACTTTTTGTATGGCTGTGAAATCAAGCAGAATGAGGGCAGGGGACAAAGAGCACGTCTGTAGAAATACCTCCAACCTGCTTTCTGGAAGATTTCCCCTTTCTGCCCCATTCGGCTTTATTTGGATGAAAAATCTGATTTATTTGTCCTTTTATCTGCCTGTCCCTTTTTTAGTTGGACGAAAGCCAATGCACTGTTGTTGTTGTTGTTGTTGTTTGGCAGGCTGTGAGTTTGGCAACAGTGCTGTTCCTGTTTCTCCATGCGGGGCATAAAGAAACATGTGGTTACAGCTCGGACTCAGTGGAGCTCAGCATTTCTATTTAAAACGATCAATAAAAGGGTCGCTTCACAGAACGCAGGGTCTTATGATAGAAAGTTGTGAAACAAGCATTAAGAAAGGAAACAATGGGTAACGTGTGGATTATTATTCAAGTAAAGGATTTAAAATCGTTGAATTAGCAACTGATTTATCTTAAAGATGAACTGTGCATGCATGAGAGGATGGATATACACACTTTTGACCCTCCCTGCTTGCCGTCCTGTTGCTGGAATGTCATCGAGGACGAAGAGCTCAGACTGACGCTTAAGCAGATCTTTGATTTTGCAGCCTGGTGTTTGTAAGCGTAGACAAACAGATACTTTAACGAGGACAGGAAGTGATCAGGAAAACACATCCAGCCTCGTTTAGCCTTTATTTCATTGAATTGTTTTTGCATTTCTTTGATTTCTGCTGTGGTTTAATAGAAAGAACGGAAGTTAGACGAGTAATAGAGTAATAGAAACCATTGGAATTTGGGTTAATACAGGAAATAGCCACATGTTTATGATAATAAATAATCATAGATCTAGATAATCCAAATAAACACCACTTTTAGTATTTTGAAGCATGCGATAAAATGCAATAGGTCACATGACTTCACGTCACCACCGCTAAGCTAAAGGTGGCTAATGTTGGGCTATAAAGGAACTACAGCACGGTCACATGACTTCACGTCACCACCGCTAAGCTAAAGGAGGCTAATGTTGGGCTATAAAGGAACTACAGCACGGTCACATGACTTCACGTCACCACCGCTAAGCTAAAGGTGGCTAATGTTGGGCTATAAAGGAACTACAGCACGGTCACATGACTTCACGTCACCACCGCTAAGCTAAAGGTGGCTAATGTTGAGCTATAAAGGAACTACAGCACGGTCACATGACTTCACGTCACCACCGCTAAGCTAAAGGTGGCTAATGTTGGGCTATAAAGGAACTACAGCACGGTCACATGACTTCACGTCACCACCGCTAAGCTAAAAGTGGCTAATGTTGGGCTGTAAAGGAACTACAGCACAGTATACTGATTTTTTCAGTCTTTTACATCTTCTGTCCATTCTTCGGCTTTTTACGTGAGTCATCCCATACTACACAAGCTGCCATTTCTGTTATTTATATTTATTTATTTATTGGGGAAACATCCGTTTTCAAACAATCCACATTTTGAAGTGTTGAAGAAGACTCTAAGTGACAACAAAGTGGCTATTTTGGGAGTTTCTGGTGTTCAGGCTGCAGGTGTTTCAGATGTGTTCCTGCTGCGTTTCTGATAATGACGATGAAGGCAGGGTGCAAAAAAATAATCGGTTTCCTGTTGAGCAAATCCCCTGTCACTCACCCATCCATCACCCTGCCCACAGATTGGTGAGAAATCTGTCGAAGAACACACACACACACACACACACACACACACACACACACACACACACACACACACACACACACACACACACTTGTCCCTTTCGCAGTCACACAATTTAATGTATTCCCCTTGTTAGGAATTCATCTCGTTCTTTTTGCTCTCTGAATTTCATTTCGCTCTGTCACAGAAGTGCCAGATGGTAGACAGTCACATAAGTGAATGCACCGTGATTACAATCTTTTGTCTTCGCTGCGTGTCGCTCACTTATGAGATTTCAGCAATAAAATGATGAGCAGGGTAATCGCTTTTGCATTTGGTTCTTGGCTGCCTTTTCTTTTTTATACGTACAGATTTGTTTTTGACATGTTTCTTTGGCACCAAAATAGACGCGTCATCTTTCGTTAATTCCCCCATTTTGAGATGTTTTTAGAAAGCCATGCTTAGAGTCAGATGAATTATTTGTGCTGCCTACAGAGGTGTTGACTTCACTCACATTACTTCAGGGCTGACTTGCATCATCTTTTCCCAACCTGTTTCTGTCTGTCTGATCTTCGTTACGGCAATATGTTGTTTTAAGTTCTGATCTTTGCCCGTTGGTGATGAGCCGGAGCAAATTATAGAAGAGATTGTTTGACTACAAAGACTCGATGATATGAAAATGAGCTATAACCTGATTAGCAGTTCTTGAAACTGATGTAAAGGCCTTATTAGGTTACCCCTCTCCTGTAGTGTGTTATACAGGCTGCTAACTATAAGCTGCTTTCTTGTAATGTCTGACATACTTAAAGCTATCCTCGTGGAGTTATTGCTCAGAAGTAGCGCCATGAAGCAATTATCTAACAACCTCAAGGACAACACTTAATGCATTTTGGTGTTTCTTTTTTGTTTTGTTTACAAGTACAGTTTTCAGAGCTATTCACTTGTATACAGCTGTCGCAGATATAGACAGCTGTAAAGTAACACCTGCATTTCTAAGGATTACTTTATGATCAAAAACTAGCAAGATTAATTTGCTAACACAAGCTAACCTCAACCAAGTGCTATCATAAAATATATAGATAGCCTGCTAATATTAAAAACCTGGTTTGTTGTTCACCTGTCGACTTTGGCTTTAGTTCTGTAACTAACTGAGCTAGCAGCTAACTGAGCTAGAGCTAGCAGCTAACTGAGGTAGATAACTGAGCAAGCAGCTAACTGAGGTAGATAACTGAACAAGCAGCTAACTGAGCTAGCAGCTAACTGAGGTAGCAGATAACTGAGGTAGCAGATAACTGAGGTAGCAGCTAACTGAGCTAGTAGCTAACTGAGCTATCAGCTAACTGAGGTAGCAGATAACTGAGTTAGCTGCTAACTGAGCTAGTAGCTAACAGAGCTAGCAGCTAACTGAGCTAGCAGATAACTGAGCTAGCAGATAACTGAGCTAGCAGATAACTGAGCTAGTAGCTAACAGAGCTAGCAGCTAACTGGGGTAGATAACTGAGCAATCAGCTAACTAAGCTATCAGCTAACTGAGCTAGCAGCTAACTGAGGCAGCTAACTGAGCTAGTAGCTAACAGAGCTAGCAGCTAACTGAGGTAGCTAACTGAGTAGCAGCTAACTGAGCTAGCAGCTAACTGAGGGCAGTAACTGAGTAGCAGCTAACTGAGCTAGTAGCTAACTGAGCTAGTAGCTAACGAGCTAGCAGCTAACTGAGCTAGCAGATAACTGAGGTAGCAGATAACTGAGCTATCAGCTAACTGAGCTAGCAGCTAACAGAGCTAGCAGCTAACTGAGGTAGCAGCTAACTGAGCTAGTAGCTAACAGAGCTAGCAGCTAACTGAGGTAGCAGATAACTGAGCTAGCAGCTAACTGAGGTAGCAGATAACTGAGCTAGCAGCTCCTGCTACTGTTAGCATGATTTAGCGTTCCTTAAGTAGCTTAAGCTTTCTCTCTAGCAAAAACCCTGTAAGCCACAGAGATGTGAAGCAAAATATGAAATGGAAAACCAGAAAACATTTTCTCCATGAAATATTAGTGTCACCAAAATCAACTCAGTGTCTCAAAGCCTAACACACTTCTCCTGTTGGATCGTACACACAGCTAAACACAGTCACACAGTGCAATAACTGGCTTTAATAGGAGAGTGGGACTCAAAGAGGCTCCATTTTCTTTATTACAAGTGTGTGGAGCATCAAAATGATTTTGCAGCTGCTATTATGTGCAATATAACGTTGCTTTAAAAAAGGCAGTGAACCATCATTTAGACGCAGTGTCATGATTCGGCACAGACGGAGTGTATTCTGATCCTGATGCTCTCAGCACTTTAAACGGTGATATGCATATCCCATCGTATTGATCGGGATGACATGTTGCATCTGTCGTAATATGACTCCTCTGTAGGGATCCTAAAAGATGTTAAAGTGGATTTAGGATGCTACTTTGCCATCAATCAGAACGTGCACACAAGAGTCGCATAAGCTACGTAACACATGTAGGGATGTGTGTGTGTGTGTGAATGTATTTTATTCATCCTACATGCCTACATGTATGCCTATGCACCTTTATCTATTCGTATTCATGTTATATATGCGCCTGTCAGCACAAGGTACGTGTTAGTTTATAAATGAACAGCATCTAAAGAGCATCATGTTGACAGGTGTCCTTTCGAATGTGAGGAGAGAGGAGGAGAGATGGTGGAAAAGGAGGGGGCGGTGGACTGTGTGTGTGTGTGTGTGTGTGTGTGTGTGTGTGTGTGTGTGTGTGTGTGTGTGTGTGTGCGCGCCCTCTAGGTTTAGTGTGGTAGCGAGAGAGAGGCTAAAAGAAAGCATGGACGAGAGGGAGGGAAAGTAACAGAGAGTGAGAGTGGTCCATTTGTTATGTAAGTGTGAGGCATCTCTACGTGTGTGTGTGTGTGTGTGTGTGCGCTGCGCGTGTGCGTGTGCGTGTGTGTGTGTGCGTGCAGATTACTCCAGTGGGTGTTATCCTCAGCGAATGGGACGGTGGGGCTTTGCAGTGATTATCGCTGCAGGCCAGATGATTGCTCTGACTCTCCCGCACTCCGCCATGTTTCTCCTCCCAGACGTCGTGGCTGGAGGTTCATGATTTTATATATTCTGCAAACATGATCCCCTCCTCCGATCAGAGCAGTCGTTACATGTTGATTTCCCCCACCTCTCCATACCTCCCACTTCCTGGTTAATCTGCCTCAATCCCAGCCCGCCATATCTGTCTGTCTGTCGTCTGGATTATGTAACGAGGAAACGCACTCGTCATCCCTGCTCAGAGGAAACAAAGAAATGTCACTACAAGCTGGGAGGAAGGTGTTCAAATGGAGAGGAACATGTATCACAAACATATACAATTAAAAGTCAAGACACTCTGACAATGCAGCTAAAATAATAATAAAGAATAATAATGTAAAAATAATAATAATAATAATTATAAAAAGACATGGGATTTTATGGGATCACTCCAACATTTCAGATAGTTAGGTCGACAGTGTGATAAACCCAAGAACCGAAAGCATGTGTTGATATAATAGCTGAGTAGGTAAATACAAACAAAACAACAGCTTATTAATTGTTTGGTAGGTTTAGAAAATACATCACATGTTAAACGCTTGTATCCAAAGCGACTCACACACTCAGCGCTGAGGACAATCCCCACCGGAGCACTTTGGGGTGAAGCGTCTCAGGGACACAACGACATGCTGACTGCAGCGGGGATTGAACCTGTGGCCATCTGATCCCAACACCTCTGAGAGATATTTGGTTACAAAGAACTCAAAGGTGCTCTAGGAGGAGATGCAGGTGATAAGGGGTTACCTTGGTTGCTGATTGGCTAATGGTTACCAAGACAACACATCGTTATGACATCATAAAGTGGGCAAAATCTGATCAGCTCATTTTCAGACGGTTTTTATAGAAATGGATCAAAAAGGAGAATCTTTGTTCCTGAAACTTTCGAGTCTCTTTCACGAGGGGACACATGTTGATGTAGAGGAGACATGAAGAAGAGGGGACACATGTTGATGTAGAAGAGACATGGGAAGAGGGGACACATGTTGATGTAGAAGAGACATGGAGAAGAGGGGACACATGTTGATGTAGAAGAGACATGGAGAAGAGGGGACACATGTTGATGTAGAAGAGACATGGAGAAGAGGGGACACATGTTGATGTAGAAGAGACATGAAGAAGAGGGGACACATGTTGATGTAGAAGAGACATGAAGAAGAGGGGACACATGTTGATGTAGAAGAGACATGAAGAAGAGGGGACACATGTTGATGTAGAAGAGACATGGAGAAGAGGGGACACATGTTGATGTAGAAGAGACATGAAGAAGAGGGGACACATGTTGATGTAGAAGAGACATGAAGAAGAGGGGACACATGTTGATGTAGAAGAGACATGGAGAAGAGGGGACACATGTTGATGTAGAAGAGACGTGGAGAAGAGGGGACACATGTTGATGTAGAAGAGACATGGAGAAGAGGGGACACATGTTGATGTAGAAGAGACATGGAGAAGAGGGGACACATGTTGATGTAGAAGAGACATGGAGAAGAGGGGACACATGTTGATGTAGAAGAGACATGAAGAAGAGGGGACACATGTTGATGTAGAAGAGACATGAAGAAGAGGGGACACATGTTGATGTAGAAGAGACATGGAGAAGAGGGGACACATGTTGATGTAGAAGAGACATGGAGAAGAGGGGACACATGTTGATGTAGAAGAGACATGGAGAAGAGGGGACACATGTTGATGTAGAAGAGACATTAAGAAGAGGGGACACATGTTGATGTAGAAGAGACATGAAGAAGAGGGGACACGTGTTGATGTAGAAGAGACATGAAGAAGAGGGGACACATGTTGATGTAGAAGAGACGTGAAGAAGAGGGGACACATGTTGATGTAGAAGAGACATGAAGAAGAGGGGACACATGTTGATGTAGAAGAGACATGAAGAAGAGGGGACACATGTTGATGTAGAAGAGACATGAAGAAGAGGGGACACATGTTGATGTAGAAGAGACATGAAGAAGAGGGGACACATGTTGATGTAGAAGAGACATGGAGAAGAGGGGACACATGTTGATGTAGAAGAGACATGAAGAAGAGGGGACACGTGTTGATGTAGAAGAGACATGAAGAAGAGGGGACACATGTTGATGTAAAAGAGACATGAAGAAGAGGGGACACATGTTGATGTAGAAGAGACATGGAGAAGAGGGGACACATGTTGATGTGGAAGAGACATGGAGAAGAGGGGACACATGTTGATGTAAAAGAGACATGAAGAAGAGGGGACACATGTTGATGTAGAAGAGACATGGAGAAGAGGGGACACATGTTGATGAGAAGAGACATGAAGAAGAGGGGACACATGTTGATGTGGAAGAGACATGAAGAAGAGGGGACACATGTTGATGTAGGAGAGACATGAAGAAGAGGGGACATATGTTGATGTAGGAGAGACATGAAGAAGAGGGGACACATGTTGATGTAGAAGAGACGTGGAGAAGAGGGGACACATGTTGATGTAGAAGAGACATGAAGAAGAGGGGACACATGTTGATGTAAAAGAGACATGAAGAAGAGGGGACACATGTTGATGTAGAAGAGACATGGAGAAGAGGGGACACATGTTGATGTGGAAGAGACATGGAGAAGAGGGGACACATGTTGATGAAGAAGAGACATGAAGAAGAGGGGACACATGTTGATGTGGAAGAGACATGAAGAAGAGGGGACACATGTTGATGTAGAAGAGACATGAAGAAGAGGGGACACGTGTTGATGTAGAAGAGACATGGAGAAGAGGGGACACATGTTGATGTAGAAGAGACATGGAGAAGAGGGGACACATGTTGATGTAGAAGAGACATGAAGAAGAGGGGACACATGTTGATGTAGAAGAGACATGGAGAAGAGGGGACACATGTTGATGTAGAAGAGACATGGAGAAGAGGGGACACATGTTGATGTAGAAGAGACATGGAGAAGAGGAGTTTGCACAATAGGTGACCTTTAAGACATTGTACCCCTACATCCATTCGGTGTTAGTGTCCCACTAACTTGTCCCCAGAATCTCAGGACGTTCTATCCTCAGATGTCCTCAGTGATTTTCCGCAGCAGATTTCCCTCTGTGCGCTTCCTGTCTCTCCGTGGGGAATGTTTTAATTCTCCGAGGCCATATTGTCCCTGCAGGCGTTGCTGTGGGCAGAGACCCAGCACAGTGTGAGGTGTATGCCTTTTTCAGGGTTATAACACCGCCATGAGGAGGAGGACGTGAGGCTGAGAGGGGAAGGACACAGCCTTCTAAGTTATTATTTAACCCTGATCTAAATGTTTTAATGTCTTTCTAATATACATATCATATTTAAAATAAATATGCGTTGTCATATCAAACTCCCATCGAGTCTAATTGTATTTAATAATTTCCATTAAATAATGTTTATTTGTTTTCCAGCATTAAAATATTCCCATTATATTCTTCCTTCTGACCCGCATGTCCCAAATGTCGTCACTTCTGAATTGGTTTTAATGCTAAATACTAAGATAATATTATTGAAACATTTCTTGAAGACATTTTACTCGTAAACCTTCTCCGTGTTAAACATGTCATGTGATAAACATGTCATGTGATAAACATGTCATGTGTTAAACATGTCATGTGATAAACATGTCATGTGATAAACATGTCATGTGATAAACAATGTGTATACTAAAGCAGAACACTCCATTTTCACAACTAAACTATAAACATGGATTGTTTTACAACCTTGGTTTTGAATCAAGATAAATGCCATCCCAGTGGTTCTCAAACCTTTTCTGTCATTCCCCACTTTGAACAGTTCCTCCTCGCTCCAATAAAATGGTGCGAGGTGAAGACAGGAGCTGATTGGACGCCCAGCTCTGAATTCACAGTAACTGAACGAGAGAGTAATGTCAAATGACGGTACAATTGACCAATCGTATCTTCCCTCTAAATGGGTGGGCTTTATTATCGCGGACTTTCAAGTTCCGCCCGCTGTGAAACGTTTCTTGTTTCCATAGCAACAACAACAGCGTAAACTCGCCTTCAAAATAAAAGCATGCCAAATTACACTTAAGACATACACCTGCAACGGAAGTAACACACACAACGCAACATCCTTTTCAATTTCAAAGAACACAAATTGGGTTATCTACAGGCTTTAATGGATGCGTCTTTCACCGCGGGCGGGCCGTCGTTTTGATATTCCACCCAGTGACTCACCTATCACATCTCTGCGCCTCACCAGTGGTGCGCGCCCCACACTTTGAGAAACGCTGCCATATAGCAACCCCATGCAGAGTAGAGGGCAACGGATGAAACAGCAGAGATTAATCGAATGTGAAATACTGAAATGACTCACAGCCCTTTAGCTCAAGTACAATTTGTCCCCATGAAAATCATGTCATGAATTTATTTTAATTGGGTGGTGGTGAATAGTTTGTCTCAAATATGCATGTAGTGTCTCCACTTTAAAGAGTCCTCTCCTGCTGATGTTCAGGTGTATATCAGTATGTAGTGTCTCCACTTTAAAGAGTCCTCTCCTGCTGATGTTCAGGTGTATATCAGTATGTAGTGTCTCCACTTTAAAGAGTCCTCTCCTGCTGATGTTCAGGTGTATATCAGTATGTAGTGTCTCTACTTTAAAGAGTCCTCTCCTGCTGATGTTCAGGTGTATATCAGTATGTAGTGTCTCTACTTTAAAGAGTCCTCTCCTGCTGATGTTCAGGTGTATATCAGTATGTAGTGTCTCTACTTTAAAGAGTCCTCTCCTGCTGATGTTCAGGTGTATATCAGTATGTAGTGTCTCTACTTTAAAGAGTCCTCTCCTGCTGATGTTCAGGTGTATATCAGTATGTAGTGTCTCTACTTTAAAGAGTCCTCTCCTGCTGATGTTCAGGTGTATATCAGTATGTAGTGTCTCCACTTTAAAGAGTCCTCTCCTGCTGATGTTAAGGTGTATATCAGTATGTAGTGTCTCTACTTTAAAGAGTCCTCTCCTGCTGATGTTAAGGTGTATATCAGTATGTAGTGTCTCTACTTTAAAGAGTCCTCTCCTGCTGATGTTCAGGTGTATATCAGTATGTAGTGTCTCTACTTTAAAGAGTCCTCTCCTGCTGATGTTCAGGTGTATATCAGTATGTAGAGTCTCTACTTTTAAAGAGTCCTCTCCTGCTGATGTTCAGGTGTATATCAGTATGTAGTGTCTCTACTTTAAAGAGTCCTCTCCTGCTGATGTTCAGGTGTATATCAGTATGTAGTGTCTCTACTTTAAAGAGTCCTCTCCTGCTGATGTTCAGGTGTATATCAGTATGTAGTGTCTCTACTTTAAAGAGTCCTCTCCTGCTGATGTTCAGGTGTATATCAGTATGTAGTGTCTCTACTTTAAAGAGTCCTCTCCTGCTGATGTTCAGGTGTATATCAGTATGTAGTGTCTCTACTTTAAAGAGTCCTCTCCTGCTGATGTTCAGGTGTATATCAGTATGTAGTGTCTCTACTTTAAAGAGTCCTCTCCTGCTGATGTTCAGGTGTATATCAGTATGTAGTGTCTCTACTTTAAAGAGTCCTCTCCTGCTGATGTTCAGGTGTATATCAGTATGTAGTGTCTCTACTTTAAAGAGTCCTCTCCTGCTGATGTTCAGGTGTATATCAGTATGTAGTGTCTCTACTTTAAAGAGTCCTCTCCTGCTGATGTTCAGGTGTATATCAGTATGTAGTGTCTCTACTTTAAAGAGTCCTCTCCTGCTGATGTTCAGGTGTATATCAGTATGTAGTGTCTCTACTTTAAAGAGTCCTCTCCTGCTGATGTTCAGGTGTATATCAGTATGTAGTGTCTCTACTTTAAAGAGTCCTCTCCTGCTGATGTTCAGGTGTATATCAGTATGTAGTGTCTCTACTTTAAAGAGTCCTCTCCTGCTGATGTTCAGGTGTATATCAGTATGTAGTGTCTCTACTTTAAAGAGTCCTCTCCTGCTGATGTTCAGGTGTATATCAGTATGTAGTGTCTCTACTTTAAAGAGTCCTCTCCTGTGATGTTCAGGTGTATATCAGTATGTAGTGTCTCTACTTTAAAGAGTCCTCTCCTGCTGATGTTCAGGTGTATATCAGTATGTAGTGTCTCTACTTTAAAGAGTCCTCTCCTGCTGATGTTCAGGTGTATATCAGTATGTAGTGTCTCTACTTTAAAGAGTCCTCTCCTGCTGATGTTCAGGTGTATATCAGTATGTAGTGTCTCTACTTTAAAGAGTCCTCTCCTGCTGATGTTCAGGTGTATATCAGTATGTAGTGTCTCTACTTTAAAGAGTCCTCTCCTGCTGATGTTCAGGTGTATATCAGTATGTAGTGTCTCTACTTTAAAGAGTCCTCTCCTGCTGATGTTCAGGTGTATATCAGTATGTAGTGTCTCTACTTTAAAGAGTCCTCTCCTGCTGATGTTCAGGTGTATATCAGTATGTAGTGTCTCTACTTTAAAGAGTCCTCTCCTGCTGATGTTCAGGTGTATATCAGTATGTAGTGTCTCTACTTTAAAGAGTCCTCTCCTGCTGATGTTCAGGTGTATATCAGTATGTAGTGTCTCTACTTTAAAGAGTCCTCTCCTGCTGATGTTCAGGTGTATATCAGTATGTAGTGTCTCTACTTTAAAGAGTCCTCTCCTGCTGATGTTCAGGTGTATATCAGTGTTTAGCCTGTGCTGCAGCACCTCTTTTCACCCTCTGTCTGAAACCAGAGCCCAGTCTGCTCTGATTGGTTAGCTGGCCAGCTCTGTTGTGATTGGTCAACCACTTAGAGATGCCCCGCCCCTTAGTCTACAATGTTTTGGAGCGCTAGCCAATCGTTTCACAGATTGATGTCACTTTGTTCCGGAAGTATACAAAGGAGTCAAATGGAGGAGTTTCACAGGGGGAAATATTTGTATTATATTATATTATAAATTATGTAAAATCATTTCGTTAACATGAGAAAACATGACATGAGATTATTTTTCATACGATGGGGAGATTTACCGCTCTACAAACGAGTATTTCTGCATACATGTTCCGTAAAAACAGTAAAAGCTTAATGAAAGTAGTTTGATGTTTCCGACGGTTACTGATTGCATCTTGGCTAAACATGAAGGTCATGTCGACCTTGTCTTCTCACCGCGTCGTCTCAAGGTGAAACGCTATATTAC
>CM070479.1:5900549-5915549 GCA_036324585.1 Champsocephalus esox | reverse complement strand
CCTTAGCTGTGGTATACTGAGCATATACCACGGCCTGTCGTGAGCTATTGCTCAAATATATCTGTGTGTGTTTAAGTAGATACATGTGTAGATATCTGTCATTTCAAACAACCCCTATGTACTTTTTCGTTTTTATTTTATTTCACAACTTGCGTTCGCGTCTCTAAAAATATATGATTTGCGAAACTGTACTTTTAAAATATGTGACTCCAAATAAATAAAGAATTTAAGAGAAGTGCAGCAGATCTTCTAAAACGCCCAGATGTAGGTTAGTGCTTCAATAAGCCCGTGAGAAAAACACGAGCGAACAGCTGACGAGATGACCCGGTTCCTCTCTGACGGTGTGCATCCAGAGCGTCCCCATGTCCTACATCTCCCTCACACACACTGTGTATCTCCACTACAAACACGCGGGGTGAGTGATGGCGGTCTTCAGGGTTTAGGGTGGAGGCAGTTGATCGTGAGAAACTGACACGCTGATGGACAGTCAGCAACATCACTTCATCTTTCCACCCTGCGTCTCTCTCTGCAGGCAGTGTCAGACCTTGGAGGAATGGCCTTGAATGCATCGCAAGGATACATGTATCGCCATTGTACAAAACAGGGTGGTGCGATAAAATATTATGGTTCCATTTTCTATAGGAAGACTTTAACCAGCGGTGGAAATAATACTATATAATAACTATTAACACCATTGTGTAAAAAATATATTTAAATGTAAAATAGTCATACATGCTTTAAAGCAGGGGTGTCAAACTCAAGGCCCGGGGGCCACATTCGGCCCGCGACTTCATTTCATGTGGCCCCGCAAGAGCTTGCAAAGAATATAATATGTTTATTGTACAGTTACATGCTACAGAAGCACGTTGCCCATAAACTACATGTCCCACAATGCATCTCAAATGTGACTTTTTTCTCAGAATTTTCCTTTTTTTCTTCAAAATATGCATTTTTTCATAGAATTCCTTTTTCTCAGAATTAGATTTTTATTTCAAAATGCCTATTGTGGAGATTTCCCTCCAGGCATTGTCCTATCAACAAAAGAAGAAACATGAAATTACCTTCAATCCACACTGCATTTAATCTAGTGTAATCAATTCTTACAAAGGAGATTAACTGCCAATTAGCATTACTAAAATAAAAGTAGTAACTTTATAATCCCTCGATGTCAACTGTATTATTCTGGACTACAGGTGAGAGATTTTCAAAATAAAAGCATAGTCTCCCAACAATGCTCCTTCTTCACTGACAGCTCTTCATTTCAAAACGGGGGGGGTTAACGGTTTGAGTTTTCCATGTTGTACGCTTTGACAGGATTTTTCTTTGTTGCTCGAAATAGCTGCTCATCGTTGGATCCTTCCACGATTGGGGGTTGCAGAGCTGTGTGTTAATCATGTCAGAGTATAACGGGGCTAATCCATTTCCCCGTCTGTATCTCAGAGCCACAACTGCACAATGCTCTCTGTTCTACTAAACTCCACTACATTCTGGAGGCAAATGTCTTTATATTTCCACCATTTTGGTGTCAGAACGTGTGAACAATGGACTCAATATTTATTTTAAAGACTCTGGGGTGAGTCAACAGTATGTTCACGTATAATTCCCCCATTAGAGCTAATAGAGTGGTGCAGGTACGAGTACCAAACCCAGGAATGAGAAGGTATTTGAGCACTTCCTGTTCCTGAAGATGCCCTGAAATAAGGTCTAACACAAGCTGAAGAGATGTTCACGTTTTGGTCTACGACATAAAATATGTCAGTAAATACCCCAATGGTGAGTTTAAACCAGCGGTTGTGTATAAATGAAACGACTAAACGTCATCACGCCCAACATTAGCCACCTTTAGCTTAGCGGTGGTGACGTGAAGTCATGTGACCGTGCTGTAGTTCCTTTATAGCCCAACATTAGCCACCTTTAGCTTAGCGGTGGTGACGTGAAGTCATGTGACCGTGCTGTAGTTCCTTTATAGCCCAACATTAGCCACCCTTTAGCTTAGCGGTGGTGACGTGAAGTCATGTGACCGTGCTGTAGTTCCTTTATAGCCCAACATTAGCCACCCTTAGCTTAGCGGTGGTGACGTGAAGTCATGTGACCGCTGCTGTAGTTCCTTTATAGCCCAACATTAGCCACCCTTAGCTTAGCGGTGGTGAGGTGAAGTCATGTGACCGCGCTGTAGTTCCTTTATAGCCCAACATTAGCCACCCTTAGCTTAGCGGTGGTGACGTGAAGTCATGTGACCGCGCTGTAGTTCCTTTATAGCCCAACATTAGCCACCCTTAGCTTAGCGGTGGTGAGGTGAAGTCATGTGACCGAGCTGTAGTTCCTTTAAAGCCCAACATTAGCCACCCTTAGCTTAGCGGTGGTGACGTGAAGTCATGTGACCGCGCTGTAGTTCCTTTATAGCCCAACATTAGCCACCCTTAGCTTAGCGGTGGTGAGGTGAAGTCATGTGACCGCGCTGTAGTTCCTTTAAAGCCCAACATTAGCCACCCTTAGCTTAGCGGTGGTGACGTGAAGTCATGTGACCGCGCTGTAGTTCCTTTATAGCCCAACATTAGCCACCCTTAGCTTAGCGGTGGTGAGGTGAAGTCATGTGACCGAGCTGTAGTTCCTTTAAAGCCCAACATTAGCCACCCTTAGCTTAGCGGTGGTGACGTGAAGTCATGTGACCGCGCTGTAGTTCCTTTAAAGCCCAACGTTAGCCACCTTTAGCTTAGCGGTGGTGACGTGAAGTCATGTGACCGCGCTGTAGTTCCTTTAAAGCCCAACGTTAGCTGCCTTTAGCTTAGCGGTGGTGACGTGAAGTCATGTGACCGTGCTGTAGTTCCTTTATAGCCCAACATTAGCCACCTTTAGCTTAGCGGTGGTGACGTGAAGTCATGTGACCGTGCTGTAGTTCCTTTAAAGCCCAACGTTAGCTGCCTTTAGCTTAGCGGTGGTGACGTGAAGTCATGTGACCGCGCTGTAGTTCCTTTAAAGCCCAACGTTAGCCACCTTTAGCTTAGCGGTGGTGACGTGAAGTCATGTGACCGTGCTGTAGTTCCTTTATAGCCCAACATTAGCCACCCTTTAGCTTAGCGGTGGTGACGTGAAGTCATGTGACCGTGCTGTAGTTCCTTTAAAGCCCAACGTTAGCTGCCTGTGGCTTGTTGAAAATAGGTCAAATATTTACTTTGGCCGAAATAATTGTTCATAATTTGTTCTAACGTTCGACATTCCCATTAGAGATAACACACTCACACTGTCTCTCGGCTCTTAGAGAGGTTGTGAGTCATGTGACACAGAAACAGGAAGTGGATGCTAAAACATCTTTGCTATAACTCAAACGATTAATCTCTTTTCTCCTCCTCCTCTTCTGTCCACAAATCCCTCTTTGAAATTCACTTCCTCTTTAACATGCCTTCACACACACACACACACACACACACACACACACACACACACACCACACACACACACACACACGCTATCTGACATAACACAGGGTCCACCCATCCCCTCCCCCACCTGTCTGTCCTGGAAGGCATGGAGATTAAAGTCAGCGGGGAAAGAGGATTTACACTCCTCTGTTTTTTCTCTCTCACACACACACACACACACACACACACACACACACACACACACACACTCCATCCATACAATCCATACATTTATAAAGGACAGTTTTTTATAACGGCATGGTACCAAATCCATTACAGAATGTAGAGTACATCCATATTAATCCGCTTACTATGCTAGTTTGTCAATTAGTATGCAAAAGGATTATGGATGTAACCCTTGTTGTAGTTCAGTCAGACAACTCACGTGTTGCTTATGTTTATTATAAGCAGCATATAGTTTGAGTGTGGCGTCTCGGCTCGGGCCTCATCACTGCACAGATTTACAAAGAACATTGAGTGATGATTAGATAACTACCCTCCTTCGCCCCATTAATGGCCAACATTGGATTGCCACTGGTGATTAAACTTCACTTTTTGGTCGTCTACATGATTTTCCAAGGATTTAATTGTTATATATTTGTTATTTTTAGGGCTGTTTCACCAACAACAATTGTTTCATCTGTAAGCATTACCTCGAGCACTTAAAGGGGACATATTCTGCACATTTTCAGGTGTGTATCAGTATGTATTGTCTCTACTTTAAAGAGTCCTCTCCAGCTGATGTTCAGGTGTATATCAGTATGTAGTGTCTCTACTTTAAAGAGTCCTCTCCTGCTGATGTTCAGGTGTATATCAGTATGTAGTGTCTTCACTTTAAAGAGTCCTCTCCTGCTGATGTTCAGGTGTATATCAGTATGTAGTGTCTCTACTTTAAAGAGTCCTCTCCTGCTGATGTTCAGGTGTAAATCAGTATGTAGTGTCTCTACTTTAAAGAGTCCTCTCCTGCTGATGTTCAGGTGTATATCAGTATGTAGTGTCTCTACTTTAAAGAGTCCTCCCTCTGATGTTCAGATGTATATCAGTATGTAGTGTCTCTACTTTAAAGAGTCCTCTCCTGCTGATGTTCAGGTGTATATCAGTATGTAGTGTCTCTACTTTAAAGAGTCCTCTCCTGCTGATGTTCAGGTGTATATCAGTATGTAGTGTCTTCACTTTAAAGAGTCCTCTCCTGCTGATGTTCAGGTGTATATCAGTATGTAGTGTCTCTACTTTAAAGAGTCCTCTCCTGCTGATGTTCAGGTGTAAATCAGTATGTAGTGTCTCTACTTTAAAGAGTCCTCTCCTGCTGATGTTCAGGTGTATATCAGTATGTAGTGTCTCTACTTTAAAGAGTCCTCCCTCTGATGTTCAGATGTATATCAGTATGTAGTGTCTCTACTTTAAAGAGTCCTCTCCTGCTGATGTTCAGGTGTATATCAGTATGTAGTGTCTCTACTTTAAAGAGTCCTCTCCTGCTGATGTTCAGGTGTATATCAGTATGTAGTGTCTCTACTTTAAAGAGTCCTCTCCTGCTGATGTTCAGGTGTATATCAGTATGTAGCGTCTCTACTTTAAAGAGTCCTCCCTCTGATGTTCAGATGTATATCAGTATGTAGTGTCTCTACTTTAAAGAGTTCTCTCCTGCTGATGTTCAGGTGTATATCAGTATGTAGTGTCTCCACTTTAAAGAGTCCTCTCCTGCTGATGTTCAGGTGTATATCAGTATGTAGTGTCTCTACTTTAAAGAGTGCTCTCCTGCTGATGTTCAGGTGTATATCAGTATGTAGTGTCTCTACTTTAAAGAGTCCTCTCCTGCTGATGTTCAGGTGTATATCAGTATGTAGCGTCTCTACTTTAAAGAGTCCTCCCTCTGATGTTCAGATGTATATCAGTATGTAGTGTCTCTACTTTAAAGAGTCCTCTCCTGCTGATGTTCAGGTGTATATCAGTATGTAGTGTCTCTACTTTAAAGAGTCCTCTCCTGCTGATGTTCAGGTGTATATCAGTATGTAGTGTCTCTACTTTAAAGAGTCCTCTCCTGCTGATGTTCAGGTGTATATCAGTATGTAGTGTCTCTACTTTAAAGAGTCCTCTCCTGCTGATGTTCAGGCGTATATCAGTATGTAGTGTCTCTACTTTAAAGAGTCCTCTCCTGCTGATGTTCAGGTGTATATCAGTATGTAGTGTCTCTACTTTAAAGAGTTCTCTCCTGCTGATGTTCAGGTGTATATCAGTATGTAGTGTCTCTACTTTAAAGAGTCCTCTCCTGCTGATGTTCAGGTGTATATCAGTATGTAGTGTCTCTACTTTAAAGAGTCCTCCCTCTGATGTTCAGATGTATATCAGTATGTAGTGTCTCAACTTTAAAGAGTCCTCTCCTGCTGATGTTCAGGTGTAGATCAGTATGTAGTGTCTCTACTTTAAAGAGTCCTCTCCTGCTGATGTTCAGGTGTATATCAGTATGTAGTGTCTCTACTTTAAAGAGTGCTCTCCTGCTGATGTTCAGGTGTATATCAGTATGTAGTGTCTCTACTTTAAAGAGTCCTCTCCTGCTGATGTTCAGGTGTATATCAGTATGTAGCGTCTCTACTTTAAAGAGTCCTCCCTCTGATGTTCAGATGTATATCAGTATGTAGTGTCTCCACTTTAAAGAGTCCTCTCCTGCTGATGTTCAGGTGTATATCAGTATGTAGCGTCTCTACTTTAAAGAGTCCTCCCTCTGATGTCCAGGTGTATATCAGTGTGTAGTGTCTCTACTTTAAAGAGTCCTCTCCTGCTGATGTTCAGGTGTATATCAGTATGTAGCGTCTCTACTTTAAAGAGTCCTCCCTCTGATGTTCAGATGTATATCAGTATGTAGTGTCTCCACTTTAAAGAGTCCTCTCCTGCTGATGTTCAGGTGTATATCAGTATGTAGCGTCTCTACTTTAAAGAGTCCTCCCTCTGATGTCCAGGTGTATATCAGTGTGTAGTGTCTCTACTTTAAAGAGTTCTCTCCTGCTGATGTTCAGGTGTGCACCAAAGCCTATATAACAGGGGAAAACCCCAAATCGGGCCTCTTTTTAATCGTACTTTTAGCATGCACACAGACTTTAGAGTATGCCACTTCTCCAGTGTGAACTCTCTGCATACTTCCTCTCTAGCATTCAGTGTTCAGTATGGATTTCCGCTTATGTCTAGTCATACCACCGATCAATGTGCATAGCGTCCGCACACTGAGAGGCTAAATGGAGCTCCAGCGGGGTAAATCTACGGCTCGCCAGCCAGAGATAAGCTCAGGGTTAGAGTGGTGCAGGAAGTGGACGCAGAGATGGAGGGAGTGTGTGTGGGATGCCAGTGAGGACACTCAATATTGATGAGAGGATGGGAACAGATGTTTTCAGGGCAACGGTTAATATTGATTAACCCGTTAAGTAGAGAACAGTTCATTCTTAACAACAACAAACAAATCCATCATGAAGGCAACAACAACAAAGGTGTGTAAGCTAAAATTAAAAAACAAGATATATTATCAGAGCTGTTATTCATGAAAGCGTTTCAATGCGTGTGTATAATGTTTACAGAACAGAACTGGTTTGTATTCTCACACCGCCTCCGCCCGTCCCCTAACCCTAAGACCACCGCCATTCTTGTTCACACCCGGGTCACGTCCCGCATCGACTTCTCTCTTTGGTCTCCCTCTCAAATCCATCCAGACTTCACCTGGTCCAGAACTCTGCGGCCCGCATCGTCCCCAGAACCCCCTCCATGAACCACATCGCTGCTGTCCTGCACATCAACCCACCCATCCGCGCACTCAGGTCTTCTGCACCCCTCAGCCGCTCTGCACCCCCCCTTCCGTTCAACCACCATGGGGTCTGGAGCCTTCAGCCGCTCTGCACCCCGCCTCTGGAACTCCCTCCCACCTGACATCCACAACACTGACTCTCTCCCCATTTTCAAATCACGCCTCAAAACATATCTCTTCACACTCGCACATCCACCCTGATCGTTATCCACCACACATCCTCGTTTTTATTGATTTGGTTATTTGATTGATTTATAAACTGCATTTATGTCTCTTATGCCGGTGTTAGGTATTGCGTATCTTGTGTTTTATATGTTTCTACGGCGACCTTGAGAGCCTTGAAAGGCGCCGATATAAAATAAATGAATTATTATTCTCTCTTTTCACCCTCTGTCTGAAACCAGAGCCCAGTCTGCTCTGATTGGTTAGCTGGCCAGCTCTGTTGTGATTGGTCAACCGCTTAGAGATGCCCCGCCCCTTAGCCTATAACGTACACTGTGTTGGAGCGCAAGCCAATAGAAGCACTAGTGTCCCATAGTGATGTCATCTTGTTGTGGAAGTAAACAAAGGAGTCAAATGGAGGCGTTTCAGACGGGGGGTTTACGAAGAAATTCAAAAGTTGGACAATTTTGGACGGACATGCACGTAAACCGATACTCATCAGTTGGGGGGGGGCGAACCGTATTCTAGTCTTTTGGTGACATAAATACAAATCAGTTAAAAAATAAGGTAGACACGTGATCATGGAGACAGGTAATTGGTAACACGGACAACGCCACTCAGTCAAAGTGACAAGAAAGGAGAAGACAAAGCCGCGTGGTGTGTGTGTGTGTGTGTGTGTCTTTAAATAGAAACAGTGAACTATCAGCTGCTGATCGATAACACTGCGGAAGATGACCCTCCGTAGACTCGTGCACTGAGAAGGGAGAGCAACTCTAAATGTGAGGATCAACAGTATTACATCAGTTTATTTGTTGATAAATGTTTTTAAATATATGTTTTATATCAGTGCATTAGGAGTGTCTTAAAGTGGGCGTGATTCATAGCACGGCAACATATATGATCAGTTCTGGTTTGTTGCCATGTTGGGACTTCACATCCAAGAAGAAATGATTATATTCTGAATAAATCAACGCATTTCTCAAAATGAATTGAGCTGTGCGGGCGGAGATGATGGAAGCCTCGATCGTCTTTCATCTATCTCAGCGCTCTGCTCCACGTAGAAAGGCACGTGTGGCTGGTTTCACTTTCGTTCACTTAATCTATGTTTTTCCATTTTCATCCAATTTCACAACATTCCCAGCTGTTTTCCTGATACTTTACTAAAGATTGAGTTTCACACGGTCATTGAAAGGCCAGATCATCCGTAATGGCTTTCGGCACTAACACACTTTATAGCCACGATTATTAATAATAATAAATAAATCAACCTGGAGAAAATCTGATCATATTCTGAATAAATCAACGCATTTGTCCAAATTAACTGAGTCTGAGTGGGCGGACTGAAATGATGGAAGCCTTAGTTTATCCTCCATATTATTCCCATGTCATAAGCCCCATAACACAGCCATGTAACACCAATATGACACCCACAAGGACACTGTCATAAGACCCATGTTACACCCCTATAACACTGTAATTACACTTGTATTACTCCCATATCACACCGGGTTTCCCCCCCTGTTTCTTCCACTCGTATTTCACGCATATTATACTAATGAATTACGGTTAGTTGTCCCACTGTTAAAGTGAGGTTTTCATTCTTTATTTAGTATATTAGTATGTATTTCCCCTGTATGCCTTCAGACTCCTTTGCTAGAGTCCTCCTTTAGTTTGGTTACCAACCTGTGTCCTTTTGGCTCTTGTGTTAGTTTCAGGCTGCTCGTCTGCCATTTTGTTTCACCGTTTGTAATATTATATATATTATAAGCACCATTATTACCAATTACATACTGGTGTGTGTTGCATTCCTCTTCCCCTAGCTGGGACGTAACACCATGTTACACCCACGTAAAAGCAATACAACACCCACATTACTTACTCTGTTATTACACCCGTGTTACACAATTATTATACCCACTCTTATTACACCATTATTACCCCCATATTACACCCTTGTTACACTGTTATTACACCATTATCACACCCATATTACACCTATATTTCACCGTTATTATTAAAGTTACACCCACGTAAAAGCATATACATGTAAAACCCATATTACACTACAATTACTCCCATATTTCTGTCATTGGACCCATATTACACTGTTATTATATATTACCCTGTCATTGGACCCATATTACACTCATTTAACACCACTGTTTCCCACACATCATAATTACACTGTTACGTACGGTATACACTACACATGTGAAATAAATGCACTTCCGCTACAGGAAGCACTTCAGGGTTAATGTCGTTGATGTTTGAACTAAATCCGGCTCTGATGTTGCACACATTGTGAGGAGCTCTGGATTACAGCATCAGCCAAACGTCTAAAATGTAAAATGTCAACATAAATATTTTAAAATCCAGGCATGCCACACACACACACACACACACACACACACACACACGAGAGATTGCAAGAGGGAGAGAAGCACTTTGAAAGGCTGGTGGTGGGTCTCTTTTCCCGGCACAATGTTACATTTTGAATCGTCCTGTAGACTCCAGTGAGACGGAGACGGAGACACACACACACACACACACACACACACACACACACACACGGACTGACATTTGAGGGATTTTCCAATCTATTTCTCTGAATAGAAGATTTTTGGGATATCTTTTTTTCATACATTAGTTTTACATTTTCATTCGAAGGCTAAAAATTCATCTGTAGCTTTAAACAATAATCCAATTGAGAACATATAGCTTTATTCTATTGACTTAAAGAACTTTTTCATGACATGTTTGTCAGTGTGAAGCAAAGGAAACGGAATGGATTTAAACAAAAACGTTTGGTTTAAATCACTTGTATCCATGAAACCCGGTGTCTGTTATCTGGCGTTGAAAAGGACCGAGCTGTCTCCTCCCGGTGCCGCCCTGACGCTGCGCTGTGTCCTGCAGTATAGATGCAACTCCATAAAGCTTTAATGATCCCTGCTGCTTGGTTAAATATAAATCACGTTGGAACAAAAACTCTCTGCGATGATCTGTTTAATAAAAAACAAAAAGGCGTTAGATGCAGACATGATTTGCCTCATTAAAGGCCTAACCGTTCATAGGAATAGCAGCCGACGGAGGGAAGGAAACAAGGAGCCTTCATTTCCATCAGCCGCCAGACCTCCTGCTATATGAAGAACGGCCTGGCAGCCTCACGGCATCAGAAATAGACCGTCGTCTCGGAGCCTCATTTTGATTCTCTGTTGATCCCCGAGGACGAGACTCGGTGTCGGCGAGGCGGAGAATCAAAGTCCTCCTCCTCGGAGGGACGGCAGGGCTTTTAATTTGGGTGCGTGTAAACAAAAGCAGCTCCTCACAGCAGGGTGCGAACTAGTGGTGAAATGAGCTGGGAACATGGTTTGTGAAATGTGGGGGGAGCTCTCTAAAATACTGATATGATATGATGACCGAATAAATTCCATTTTGGGCATGTTTTTTTTTCAAAGGTGTAAAATAAGTTAAATGAAATTATATTTAGAGTTTATGATTCATGAAAAAAGTGTCGCCTGCTTGCACGCAGACATTGTTGCTGCTGCTGACATGCTGACAGGCGATTTCTTTAAAAAGACGGCCAAACAACCCGATCAAGAAGACCAACCGAATGCAGCTGGTGGTAGCACATCGTACGTTGTGACTGCTGCTGCAACAGAACCGAGAGAGGAGGGAGCTCGCGTCAGTGCTAGGGCTAACTTGACAGCTAGCGTTAACTTGGGGGCTGAAGAGACACCAGAAGACGAGCCGTTGTGTAGTGTGTGTGGCGTGGCGTCTCTCCAGGCAGTGGGAGGGTTGTGTTGCGCTATAGCTGTATTATTAACAGTGACGTGCGCAGGTACGGGCCAGGTACGGGCTAATGTTGCCCGGGCAACAGCCCGTTTGCCATTTTTGTCCGACCTGCCCCTCTGGAGAGAGCGAGAGTTTTTTTTGTTTTCTATTGTGACCGAATCAACGTGATAAGCCCACAATTAGTATTGTAGCGTCTCACTGCGATAAAACACAACTTGTCAGCGCTTGCATCTGCCTCCAGTCACGTGACTTTGTTTACAATCTGACAGCTGGAAGCAAAGGCAAGCCCTCCGAGTCCGGCCTCATATGGCTATGGTGATCACACCAAATGGCGTTAGAGTACAGGGGACAAACCAGGGGACTTTACTTCCTCTTGACACCGTCGGTTATTTACAAAAACAACAAACTAAATATAGCCTATTTGTTGTTATTGTGCTTCGGTCTTTCTGTGTCTTTTACTCTGCTCCGTGAACTCCTTCAATGGGGCCGCTCACTCTCTCTTCTTGATCGCCCTCTCTCAGAGAACCCTTCACCGTCCCGATTCATTGTAGGATTTCTGCCATGTCTCTACTTTAGTTTGACCATCTCTGTTATTAAAGGTGGGGTAGGTACGTTTGAGAAACCGGCTCGAGATCGCTAGAATTTGAAAATACACAACCGGAGAAAATCTGCCACTTCCTCACAGAGCCCCTCCCCCAACACACACGAACGCGCACATGACCAATGAGGGCACGAGGTAAGTGTGTGCCCCGATGGAAGACTGACAGGCAGGTCAGCAGTATCACGGCTTCTATAGATGACATTTTTTTATGGATTTGTTGTCAAAGCACTTCAGATATTCATTGCTGTCGGGATGTTAAGAGCATTCCATGGAATATAACAAAAAGTGTATCTCGAGCCGGTTTCTCAAACGTACCTACCCCACCTTTAAGTTATGGAATTCTAAATAAATAAGTAATAAAATACCTTACCGTTACGCTCATAAAGAATTATAAGAATAATGCGTATTGAACTGGTTTCATTAATTCGTGATTTTATTTAAGGTAATTAGTTAGAAGCCCTATTTTATCAGTAGCCATGTCTGCCGAGCAGTTACAATGGTCAAACTACATTAAAACAGAATTGTCTTTAATAGTTACTAACATTAGATATTTTAATGAGATATGGACCGCACAAAATGTGCCTGAATAACGAATTTAGCAGTTGGACATGAAAGTCAACTGAGTGTCACTTGCAATGACAGTGTTGTGCTTTTATCACATTACATGTAATTTGTTAGACACTTTTATCCAAAGTGACTTACATACATGCAGTGCTGTGGACAATCCCCACAGGAGCAATTTGGGGTGAAGCGTCACCAGGGAAACAACGACATGCTGACTGCAGCGGGACTTTTGTATTGTATTGTACCTGACCAGACCTGCAGCAGACTTGAACTTCCTTTCCCCAGATTCGAAGTCCAGCACACTACCCACTGAGCCACAGCCACCCCATTTTATATCATGAACCTTCTACATTAAAAACAAGGGGGGGGGGCTTTTTTCCAGTTTCGAGCAATAGCCCCTCCAAATGTCTGTGCACGTCCCTGATTATTAATATTGATATTGTTCATGGTTGGTGCCGCTGGCTGCTCTGATCGCGTGTGCCCGGCTCTGTGTGGGCTACAGGCGATAGCCCATGTGAAGCAATGTCGCCTGTTTTGGGGTCATTTTAAGTTGTTGTAATTAAACAGTCAAACGTTACGTTGGGGGTCCGTGGATTATTTATTATCAAGTTGATTGAAGACGTGCTCGGGAAATCTGTTGACATGACGTCGAGACTTTCTCTTTATAATAGGCCTATGTCTGTGCTGTTGCTATTAATGCACGGAACAGCATTCCCAACAACAACAAAAATCCCGGCTCCCCCGGAGACCGTGGCACAGTTCGCACACTGCCTCACAGTGTGTTACACAGTGCATTATGCATCACCTGTGTGCTGAGCACTTTGCTTCTGCTCACTCAGCAACTCTGGGGCACTTTGGGGCTGAACACGTTGTCTTTGCTCGGGCTGATGTTTGTGTTGTTCTGAGTGTTCTGACGCAGGCTGTCACTCCGGGTCGTTGGCCAGGTCTGACTGCAGACATTTGTTCAATAACTTCTAAATTGGTACACTTGCAAGTCAGTCTCTAAACGCTTCAGTCCAAATAAAAGATTAAGGCAATATTCCTGGTTACATTTCTGAACCTGGATAGAAACAAAAAGACACACACACACACACACACACACACACACACACACACAGACACAGACAGACAGACAGACAGACAGACAGACAGACAGACAGACAGACAGACGGACGTGCACGGCCTTGAAGATTGGCCTGCCGTATAAGGGGGGCGGGTTCGTTAGCGGCAATAGCTTAGCATTTTGAATCCAGAGACTAGCGATGGGAATTACGGCTCTTTGAAGGGAGGCGGATCTTAAGGGGGCGGGGCTAAAGGGTTCATCTGCAAGATAATCACCAGGATAACGATTGACTGTTTGGCCAGAAATCTTCTTTTACTCACAGAAAAAAAGTATAACTTGCTACGTCTCTCAGGCAAACTCCTACTCAAGCAGCATGCGGTATGCCATCATCTCTACGGCAACTGAGCATTCAGGAAAGCAAGTTCCTTTAAAGGCGAGTGGATCTGTGGCAGGCAGTGAGCCAGCGATAAAAAGAACGGCTCTCGCCAAGTACGACTCGGTTCCCTTCGTGCGTACCAACGAGCCGTTCAAAAGAATCGGATCGTTGGTGAACGTCACATCAATACCTTTCATTCTTTGGTATCGCAGGTTATTTTAAGTAGCTATCGGTCGATACCACAATGTGTATTTTTGCATTTTAAGGGGGATTTAGATTTGATGCAAGTTCTCAAAACAGAAAGATAAATAGCTTCACATTCAAAACGGAATCTGCCATCTGTGTAACTAAATGGTAACTAGCATCTGCTTTTTATCGTTTATTGATTCTAATGACTTTTCGCATTCTCAATACCCGCATTAAACCGTCTTTCCTGACCCCCACGACATCTGTGTGACATGCTGTGACCTTCAGGGCCCTTCAGAGGTCAACTCTGGAGTCGAACACGCTCTGCTGAGAGACACGTTTAACACAGCTTGACCTTTGACCCTTTATGAAACAATGTCTCCAACCTCGACCTGACTCTGACAGCATGCGGGGAGAGAGTCTTGAATTTAAAGTATGATATTAAATATTCATTTTGTTTTCAACCTGAACTTGACTTCAGGTTCAGTGACCTCTGAGCTCATCACGATCTGACAGAATATAACGAAGGATCACTCTTTAAAACTCACTCATTAAATACTAAGACTGTAAAGCTTAGTACTCTTAGGAGAGGACTCTTTAAAGTAGAGTCACTACATACTGATATACACCTGAACATCAGCATGAGAGGACTCTTTAAAGTAGAGACACTACATACTGATATACACCTGAACATCAGCAGGAGAGGACTCTTTAAAGTAGAGACACTACATACTGATATACACCTGAACATCAGCAGGAGAGGACTCTTTAAAGTAGAGACACTACATACTGATAAACACCTGAACATCAGCAGGAGAGGACTCTTTAAAGTAGAGACACTACACACTGATATACACCTGAACATCAGCAGGAGAGGACTCTTTAAAGTAGAGACACTACATACTGATATACACCTGAACATCAGCAGGAGAGGACTCTTTAAAGTAGAGACACTACATACTGATATACACCTGAACATCAGCAGGAGAGGACTCTTTAAAGCAGAGACACTCCATACTGATATACACCTGAACATCAGCAGGAGAGGAC